>JAJUPC010000251.1:0-495608 GCA_023614405.1 Avena insularis
GATCCCAAGTGATACCAATACTAACAACAAGATCAATCATATAACCACAATTGAAAACTAATATAAGCTATGCAAAAAGAGTAAATGATAGAACTTCTCATTAATATTTCCATAACGGCCAAATCACACCAAGGATACATATACAACAAGCGAGGGACACTTCCATAATGCAAACCATCCTACATATACTTCTCTATTCTTGACATGACTGTACTAAAAAGGTAAAAAAGATAGAAAGATAGTACGATGAGATACCACGGCACTCCCCAAGCTTGGAACAAACCCAAGGGGATACCAGAGCGATGACGAATCACTCCTTTGGTGGTATCCTCTTTCGATGGCTTCTTGACCAATTCCCCAGAGTCTTCAATCTCGAGAAGGGTGAGGAGTGCGAATCCTTCAGTATGCTTGATGCGGTGCGATCATGTCAGTTATTGGATCCCAACTCTTGTGATTCTTTTTAGTTTCCTCCTCTTAGAGTCTTCTTTTCCTGCATGGTTATGGATAAAAGGTATGGAAGGGACTCTTGGTGCTTAGAGAAAGTGCCTTGTGCCCAAGCATTGGCGCGGAGGTTTCCTCAAGTTGACGTTAAATGCGGTCCTTGATCTGGTAAGTTCGCCACCACTCCAATACTTGCAATGGTAGTGCGGTATACTTTGCCTCTCTTCTCCTTCCTCTTGATCTCCTTACGCCTCCTAGGGCATGGAGATCCTCCTCGAAGGCTCCTTCCCTTTATCCTTGGCGAGACACCATTGCTTCTAAGATTTCAAAGAAGTATATCTGTGAAACAGATGAAACAAAAAACATAGCGAAAACCGATACTCGAACCTCGAGGATCGGGGATTATATATTCTGAAATTTCATATCGAGAAGTCTTTGGGAAAAGCGAATTGAGGCCGGAGTCAAGGTGGACTCACCACTGGTGGCGCGGCAGTAGTGGGCCACGCCCGAGGGTGGGTGTGAGCCACCACAGCTCCGTTCAAATCCCTTTAAAACCATTAGCTTTCCTTGTTGACAAAAAGCTGCAAAAATATAAATTTGGATAAGTGACTTGAATTTTCTTCTGAACTTTTACCTATTTGAGCCAGACTCACGGAGTCTCTGAATTTGGTATCCTAGTAGATTCTTCGGTAGAGTCACCACTTGAATAATATCAATATCTTCATCTTCAGATGCTTATTGCGAGTCATAAAGCCTTCTCTTCCTTATTACACATTATCTCCACTGGCTAGAAATTTCTTTCACAAAACTTCCCGATTCTCATTAGCAACATTAGTATAAATGAAGTAATAAAACCTTTTGTGTCCAACTTCAACTAGAAACCATCGAAACATAAGCTACTATTAGCAACTCCTTCCGAAAAACCAAAAAGAATTCAAAAGGAAATCGATTAAAGAAGCAAATGCAAAAGTGGCAAAATCTGTCCAAAATAGACCAGCAGGTAAAGATCAACTTTTTTTGAAAATCTTCTGTTGTTCAAATCAAAAGTGCAAAACTAACGAAAGGATTAAATAACAACACTGAGGTGACACAAAAGCAAATAATATCAGACTCAATCCGACATACAGAGATCTCTCCACAATTTTATGGTGAAGCACAAAAAATACTGTTTTTAGGAAAGCAACTTCCCCAAATCTTACTTCTCTCTCATTAGAGGTTGATCTTGACACAAAACCAAACAAAATGGATAAGGAGAGGTTATTACCAGTAATGTACTTCAAGACTCAAAAGAAACACAAAGCAAGCCTGAAAGCAAAAAATAAAAGCTGGGTTGTCTCCCAAAAAGCTGCTTTCTTTATAGCCATTAAGATGGGCATGATAATTTGGAGATGCTCACTCAAGAATATGAATTGAAGTGAAGAGAGAGCATTGAAGCAAAAATTCACACATTTAAGTCTAGCCCACTTCCTATGCAAAGAGGAATTTTGTAAACAAACAAGTTATTTGAAACGAGGCTTCTTGCATAAGAAGGCAAAACAAGTCATGCAACATAAAAACTTTTCGGCATTAAGCGAGGAAGCTTGATATTATTGAGATGCATAAGAACACTTTTCCCTCTCTCATAATAACTTTTCAGTACCCGTTGCATAAACTTAACAATATAACTATCACAAAGGGGCCATCATGTATTGATCACTTATTCTAACGAGAAAACCGCAGGAATACTAGCTCTCCATAACACTACTTTGTGAAACAATATTAGAGTATCCTTACAAGGATAGTGTGTCCTCTTCTACATGTTTAGTAACAAAAGTCTTTCACATTTTGCGATAATAGGTTCACATCAACCATTTATTTATTATTAGGTTCAATAAGCTTTATTTGTACTTTCATTAACCATACTAGCTTTATCATAGAATGTTCACTTTATCTTAACTTGGAAAGGGATTTTCTCAATGTAAAGATCTAGGTAAAACATGATTAGCAATTATAAACTTCATTATTTCTTCTTGGGAACACTCTTAACAATATCTTTATATGGTTCATGATACTTATTCCACTTCTTTTAGAGCACTTCAATGTAGAGAAGCAAAAGCCTTAGAATATAAGAAGGCAATAAGCTTGAGAGTCTAGACCATAAGCATTTTAATGTTTGAAAGTCATGGGTTCCCATAAAAAAGATTCAATGCATTCATAATCATAATTTATACCTAACTTTCTACCTTTGTTATTCTCCCAATCTTCAGCATTGTCTTGAATACGGTCCGGAAAGATCCCATTGCTGGCTTCTTCTTCCATGCGGTGAATGATCCGGCACAAGGAGCATCCAATAAATCCTTATCATGTAGAGGAGCCTTTGCATAAAAGTTATTGATAATAATATTTGTTGGGGAGCTCATGAATGGGACATTTGAGCATTAGTAACTTCAATCTCCCCCAAGCTTGAGCTGTACTCTTTCCATCAAGAGGCCAAAAGTTGTATATTTGATTCAGATCTTTATTAATCTCACTAGGAGGATAAAATTTTGAATAAAAGGAGTACTACCTTTCACTCCCATTCGAGCAAAATATTGACCATTCTTCAGCAACTTATACCATTCCTCAGCTCTTCCTTTTCATAGTAATGAGAATAACTTATTCTTAACTTAGGCGTAGTAATGTCTGCACCTTGAACAATCCGCATAATTAGTGTACATAAAAAGAGTAAATGATCCTTTGGGATGAGCAGTTTCCATCCCCAACATAGTAAGTTATCCTGTAACTGCGATCAATAATTCTTGTAGGTATTTGGCTAAAACATCACCCTCGGTGGTGGTATTTATCTACTACTAGCACGTGATGGTAGTAGCATTACCAAATAAGAAACTCAGCGAATTATCCATAACAAAATAAAGCAACTAGCAAGAAGTAAACAATACTCATAGTAGAAGTTTTATTTTGCAGTTCCACTCTCCGATGGCGCTTTACTCCCGGCAGCGATTGCCGGAAAATAGTCTTGATGACCCACAAGTATAGGAGGTGTATCGCGGTATTTTACGATAAGTAAGTGTCGATGTCGACCCCAAGCGAGGAAGCGGAGGGCGGAAGGTGCTTGGCTGTAGTGGTATGGATCGGGAATTCTCTTGCAAATACTTGTAAGCGGATTTTGGGGTTTTGATAAACCAAGTAAGCGAAATACGGTAAATAAAGACAATAAGCCGGACTAAATCATCGACCAAAGTGGCCCAATCCTTTATGCAGACAAAGGACAAATCCGTCGGTTGTATTACTTAAGATGACCAAAGCGTTCTCGAGGACACATGGGAAGGTACTGTCAGTGCTTTAAGCTTCATATAGTTGATTAATCTTCTTTAGCTTGCTAGGAAGTGTTGTAGTAAATTGTGAACCTGTTGTAGCACCCGCTAAAACCACTACTACAAAATCGTTGTGTTTTTGTGCATTGCATCATCATGACCGCATGCTCTCATGTCATCATGCCACATTGCATTTGAGCATCGTCATGTCATCCTGCATTTTGTTTGCCTAAACTATTTTTGAAAAACTGGTTTTGTTTTTCGCGCCTTGTCTTTATTTCAAATTAAAACGGATCTCGGATTATTTTGTTCGTCTGCCAAACAGATTTCAAGCGTCTGATTTAAACAAATAAAATATTTAGATTATTATTTTGAGGAGGCATCAACTAGGCCCAAGAGCCTGGCCCGGCCACCTCCTTCTAACCTAACCTAGACTAAACCTAGCTATGCGACAACACCACACACTCCCTACCTAGCATGCCGCCACTCCACGCCACTAACACCACTGTTGCAGCGGCGTGCACCTACTGCCGCACCCGCGCCTGTGCCTGGCCACACCACACCCAGTGCACCTTTACCTAGCCCGATCCCACCCAGCGTGGCCCCCACCACCACGCTCACAGCGCGATCACCACCCCTCACCTCGAACCCACCCCATCTCTCCCTCGCGCGCGCCCACCCATGACTCTACCTACCACGCACACCACCACCCACCTCACCCGAGCCAATCCAGGTCTGCCACCTCCCCCATGCCAGCCATAACGCCACCTCACCTCCTGTCCCTCTAACCCGCTCTCCCTTGCCACTTTGGCACTCCCTCCCAGCACACACAAGCTCCTTGCGTGTGAGAGGTAGAAACCCACGCTCAAGCGATCCCCATGCATCCCATGAAGCAAAGTCCCTTTGGGCCCGATCCCAGGCCTGCCTCAGTGAACCGCCACCTACACGCGCCAGGCCCCACCCGTCCATGTCTCCGCTCCTCTCTCCTCCCTCTCGCCCACCAGCTCCTCGTCATGCCGACCGATCCGTCTCGCCCGGCAGCGTCGCCCGCCTCCTAGAATCGCGTGGCGCCCAGCCGCCACTGCAACCGCCGCCCGTCCCGGGCCACGCGAACCGCCTTCCAGTGGCGGAGCCCTTCTCTGCCCGTTCATGGCGAAGCACCGCGCCCTTGCCTTTCCGTTCTCTCTCTCCTCGGTACCAAGAGGCCACCTCCACAATGCCATGCACCGCCGACCCGCTTGAAGCACCACGTCGGCCAGGCCTCGCCTCCAGGCAAATGCGGCGCATCCTGCAGCCACCGCCCGGTCCTGCGCCCTGTTCCGTCGCGGGCGCCTTGAAAGCGCCTTCGCTCGAGCCGCGGTGCTGCCACCGCCAAACTCCATCAACAGCCCACGCATCACACCAAGTATTCGTCACTCGGCCTGGCAATCGACATCCTCTTGGCCGCCCATTACGCATCTCGATGTTGTCGCCGCCTTGCCGAGTTGGCCTTGTTACGTAAGCGCTCCTTGCTTTCGACCAGGAGCATCTCCGGCCGGCGCCAGGGCCAGCACCTCCCCATGACCTCCTTCAAGTTGTGGCGAGGCGCCGCATCATCGACATCACGGGAATAGATCAGTGGTTACGTGGCACGCATCCAACCACGAAGATCTCGGGTTGAGAGTCTCGTTCGGGAACTATTAAGCCACCCTTTCTGTTTTCCCGACCTCACGGCAATGGCGGACCGCTTGCGTCATAGAACCCGCTCGGCCAAACCGATAGCCCACAGGACTCCACCGGGCGGCCGGGACCAGCCCATACCGCCTCCTTTTGATCCCGATGCGTGGGTAGCAAAGCTAGCTCCCGGATCGAGCCCATCCTCACCCATGTTTTCTTACGGAATTCGATATATCTATATCTTCTATAAATCATATCTTCCTTTTGGTAACTTTCGAAATAAAAAGTATTTTGTATGAAAGTTTATCGAAAAATGCATAGAACAATAATATGACATCACTCGTGGTTGGCGCATCAAGTATCATATTGGGTTGGTCATGCCAGTTTGCATAACACCTATTAAGTAACATATGGAAGTAATTTGGGAGATGCTCATAATATCTTCTCCTCCCATTTAACTTTGATGTGAATCACGCACTGCCATGCTTTGCCTTATCCATTCAACATTTAAAGCTGTGGGTTTATAAACAACAAACCTAATGATTAATTGTCGGGACCCGGTTCTATATTGCCTAATTACGCAGCATACATGCCATGTCATGCATCATATCCTGTGAACATGCGGATCTTCTGTCGTAGTAATGGTTAAATAGGTGCAGCGGTGTTTCTTTTAGTGATTTTCTTCTTCTTCACCGGATTAGGCCGTTGAGTTGATCACGATATCGGCAAGTTCTTGAGGATAATGTCTCTTTGGCTATGTTTCCCGAGGTGAGCATTCCCCCCTTTCTACCTATTTTGCATTTATAGTCTTTATTTCCTCCTATTGATCTATTCTTGCTATCACGTGCCATTGATGCTTTAGTGTTCAAGTACGGATATATCCATCTTGACCTTTATCTTCCCTTGGACACATCCTATTGCTTGTTGTTTCACAAATTGTTGGCCTTGGGAGTTGTAGTTGCTTGCTCTTGTGCTGCTTCGCGTTCATTGTTCTTCACCAGATTATTGGAAGGTTGGCACATGCTAGCAATGGTGGAGATGCTTAATGGTGGAGATGATCATGACTTTAAATACAACTATTAAATTGCTAGAAATAGATATAACTAATGCGAAGGCATCGATTGGGCAATAGATGTTATTTCGTTCTTCCATATTCCACTTGTGTCCTGGCTGGGACCCAGTACTTGATACATGTTCCTTGGACTATCGCACTATCAGCATATGGGACCATATGAATCCCTTAGCCGAGCTTGATTCATTCTTATTTCTTGGGGACACAAAGTAGTTTGGGGCTTTATTACTATACTTATTACTTATGCCGTAGCTTTCTTTGCTTTATTTAAGATTGTCGTGGAGCACATGCCCATTTGTCTCATTCGCATTGGATTGTGGAGTGTTTTCACCGGTGTCAGAAACCTAGTCACACTTTCGGGTTCGATCGTTTACAGCCATTAAGCGCATGACCTTGGGGAATTAAAAGTCTTGGGCCAGACCAACCGTTGTCGGTCCAGCTTAATGGGGTGGCCCCTGAAATATTTTATGAATCCTGTGATTGCTTTGTAAATAGAAAGCCTCGTTGGGTTTTTGATTTGGTTTTTAGAGGTTGATGGTGTGTGTGTTGCTATTTGTATTGCACCTGCATAGGTGTAAATCTTTCTAAAAGCGGGTGTCTTCATGATTGTATGGACGGCTTAGACCTGATATCTCAATCATAGACTAAGCATAACTAAAGTAGTGCTATAAATTTGACTTAATATGTGACTAATGTAATCAACTTCACTACAATGGAATGGATAATAAAAGTGCCAACAAGCGTGGTGGAAGCCGGTGTGTATCGATGCCATGTTATACACCTTAGTAAGTATCACAACTCCAATGGAATGAAATAAAAGTGCCAACAAGCTGTTGGGTTGGGATGTCACATGCTAATTATGTCACGACTAGTAGAAGTGCATAACCGCCTTCCCTAACTGAATGGTTAACTAAAACTGCCCACTACTTATGCTGCTCGAGGGATGACTCATGCTATCTATAGCCCGACTAATAGAAAGTGCTTCAACTATAATGGAATGAATAAAACTGCCAAGCTTGTGTGAGTTCACTGGTTTAACTTCCTCGTTTGGTCTCGAGGGGAATACCCGGGGATAGGTATGATTGGTGTTAGTATCGGGTAGGATCGAATAGGTCTCTCTTATCCTCTCTAATTGGCAAGCAGAAGCCGAGATGAATCGAGTCTCTATAGGATGTTTAGTGCATGCTTATTTGCCGCTTCGATCCACCATACCTATGTGGCGAGAGCCACGAATTCTAGCCTGCGCCATGTATGCTGCGGCCTCGATCTTGGCAGCTCCTCTTTTTTCCTTTGCCCTTTTAGCCGGCACCCTTTTGTTTAGCAGGTTTCGGATCGAAACATACGATTATACGGTTTACCCTTCGGCTTGGCTAGAGCCAGAGGTTATGGGCGCCATTGGTTATCTTGAGAATCTTAGCCCGTTTAGCCTTATCAGTGTACTTTCGCATGTTGTATGTTGTTTCAAGGTTATTTGGGTCTTTGTATTATATATGTATATTCTTGACTTCGAGGAGTCCTTTGTTAACATTGTATATATATGTTAATTCTTGTAGGTTCCATCGTTATTACTAATGTGTAATGGTATTACTTCGTTTTTCCACCCATACGAAAGTGCTGGTGGGCGATCCTTGAATACGTTTCTCACTCTTTTGCGGGTTTTTGGCGAGAGCCTGAAGAAACACATAGGAAGTGATGGAATTCGAGGGTGTTATCTGTGCCTAATCTTCTTTAGCTTCCTAGGACTAATACATACTGTGATTATACCCCTTGCAAACATCCGTGAAATTTACAGAAAGTAATTAAGGTAGAAACCTAACCTGACATTTAAACTACTGAAGACCCTTACATCCCTTGTGCAATGGTTTCCCTAACGTCAGGTTCGAGGTTTACATCACGTCTCGTGCCAGGCCCTCGATTAGTAGCCAAATACACAATGCATTCTCCTAGGCCCATATAGGTGAAGTGTCATGTAGTCGGCGTTCACATGACACCACTAGAAGAAATACACCACAACTTAAATATCAAACTATTGAATCTTTTCTCAACACAACTCCTTACCTTTCTTAACAACATGACTTCTCCCATGTCCTCAAGAACAAAATGAACCTCACAAGACATCATATGGATCATGATCGGAGATGGAATAATGATGTATAGCAATCTGAACATAAACAATAATAATTCAATGGATTTCACTCAATAGCATCAACTACAAGAAGGTAATCCAACACCGGAAAGTTTCCCTATGAACTATGCAAAGATTCAACCCAATTATTACAGCAATATGGAGATGGTGATGGGGTGCTGATGGTGATGATGGTGATGATGATGGTGATGATGATCCGATGAAGTCCGGCGCTCGATGGAGGTGTTGATGGCGACGATCTCCCTTCTCCCGGGAAGAAATTCCCTCGGCATGCTCATCCTGCTGTCGGAGATCTTTCTCTCTCGGTCTTTTTCCCGCCCGTAAGTGGCGGAATCTTTACGTAGTGCGCTCCCGAGTCTTAGGGTTTTGGGAGGATAATATATGCCGGAGGAGTGCGAGGGGGTGGACCGGGGTGGCCACACGACACGAGTGGCCGCAGCCCGGTGGCCGGTCGCCCGCGTGGTGGTGTGGGCCCCCTATAACCCATCTCCGGCCCCCTTTTGGCTTCGCCGTCTTCGTCTTGGAAAAATAAGATTTTCCGTATATTTTTCCCGGATTTCTGATCTTCTCAATTTTGCCTCAAAGCAGCACCTTTTCCATGAGAATCTGTTGCTGCGGCGGTCCATTCTCCAAAGTCGACTAACCATGCAAAACAGATGAAATAACATAAGTATCACCCTCTCAATCTGAAATATATCAATGAATAACAGTGAATTATGACATAGAATAGTGATGCAAAATGGGCCGTGCTGGGGCACCTCCACACACCGGCTCCTCCACGGTAGAAGCGTGGAACCCGACCCAGCCGTCACCGTCGGGCCAAGGTGAGGGAGGCGACCACCACCACCATGCCTAGGCAAGAGAAGCGCCTCAATGGCCCAGGGAGATGGTCTTGGCCAGTGGTCTGGCGTCATGTCGTAGCCCGCGGCCAGTGCTTCCCGCCTCCACACCGCGTCCATAGCTTGAGCCTTAGCAGGTGTAGCCTTGGGAGCCACAACCCGGCCAGCAGTGATAATTCAGCCCGGCCAGTAAGGAAAGGCGGGCCAGCAGTGGCAATGGTCATGGGCCCAGGCGAGCCATCTCCTCGCTACACTGAGATAAGGCGTGATGAGCAGAGTGAAGCCTACTACTACATGCAAAGGGTGCAGAAACACGTGCAAACGATGCTCGTGTGTGTCGACTATTCTCAGATCCTTGGGCGGCCGGCTCTTCTTTGCGCCACCTCCGGCCGAGGTGGCGGTGATCAAGCTGACCGCTTCCCAGCCTGGGCGCATGGCATCTTGACCCAGATCCACATCCTGCGCCATGCGCGGCTACCTATTCCAACACCTTGAGCCAGAGAATATAAGAAGTTTATGGCTAACACAAGAGGAGCAAAGCCCAGACGGGAACGAGGGACAGAGAAGGTTTCTCAGGTGAGGAACTCCGAGCCCTCGTCAACCGGGTGGGGAACCGCATCCGGCCGTCTGCAAGTACTTTAAAGGCTTGAAGTCCTTGAGAAAGAAGAGGAAGCTCACCGTCCCCATGCTGAGTCGCCGCTAGCTGTGCCGTAGTAAAGAGATACTCAACGAGGGGAAGATAAAGCCGCGAAACAAAAATTCCTTGGGAAAATTCACACGGAAAGAAGAGGAAAGGTTACCGATTGGCTGATTGGCGGTAGCCAGCTGCGGTGGAAATACGACCAAACGGAGAACTACCGATCCTCCGCCGGTGTCTCGCCGAGATGGCGATGAAGCTTACGCTTCGCGAAGGGCAGCCGTGAAGCTTGGCACGTCCGATCGGTCGAGACCCTAGTGGGATCAAGATGGTCGGAGAAGATGGCACATCTTGTGCGACCCGTTATTATGGCGAAGAGCACCGCGGCTCGCCATCAAAGCGGGGAATGTCCCGAGCGGTGAGGTGCTCGCTTCTCCACCCGGCACCGCCGCCGGCCAGAAGCGACCATCCGGTCGATGTCACGCTGAGCACCCAAGTTCTGTGCAGACCGAGGCCTTCCGGTGGAGGGGCGTTTGCGAAAGATCGGGATCTTGATCCAGAAATCAACCTCGGTGGCGTTGCACTGCAGTAAGCGTAGGGCTGCCGCCATAGCTTGATGGTGTCCGGAAGTCCCTAAGCGGCATCACCATTGGCAGTCGTGGGTAGATATAAGCGAAAGACCCGTCTCCGTTAGCGTCCGCGCCTTCCCCCACCACGGACCTTGAAGTGGAAGAACTTCAAGAAGTTACATTTGCATCGGAGATGTAAACCATAGAAGCTGGAGAGCCTTGCATGAAGCCCGCGATGGTGCGGCAGCATCCTGACGGTGTTAACCCCAAGTGATGGAGCTGGAGGTCAAAGGAGACTAGCAGCTCGAGGATGATGAACACCTGTAGCGGCGGCCGAGGCCACGGGCAAAGTGGGTGAGAATATAATGACCTCACCAGGCGGTGGTTGGAGCACCGAGATAAGCCTCTCACGGTGTTACGGTGAATCTTCACCCGAGCGTTACGTGGAGGAATTTTACCGCAAAGCTCTTCCGGTCCGCAGGGCTACACCACTGCCAGCATGTACTCTGCAAAGCATCTTGTCGATGGCGTCCGTGTTGTTGAAGAAACGCCTGCGGGGAGGAGAGGGCGTGACTTGACGACCTTGAAAAGAAGCGCGATGGCGCAAACAAGCGGAAGAAGGCAGGAGAATGAGAAGGGGTAGAAGCAGCGTAAGAAGAAGAAGTGATAGAAAGCAACTCCCCTGTGCCCCTATTTATCCAAAAAGCGGAGAGGTGCTGACACTTCCATACCGCGTGGCAAGCAACTGCCCCACTTCCTGCATAGCGCAGCTTGATTGCAAATCGCATGTGCCAAGCGATAGCCTCCTGAGAAGATCCCATAGGGAGTTACCATGGCGGGAGAGCGAAGCCGGCGCCCGCGATCTCAAGAAACCGCAATGATGAAGGCATGCGTGGTTACCAAAAACTGCCATGGCAGACCAAGAGGTCAAAACCTAACGCGATGCGCTAGAAATGGCGGAGCATGGCTGATCACGGGCAATGATGGCGACAAACAGGCGATTCATCTCCCATTGGGATCTTGGCCCGGACGGTCCATGCAAAGTTACCGCTCACCACAATGGGTGGGCCATCGACTCCCCAGTGTTTGGTAAACAGCAGAAAGAATCTCAAGCTTGTTATGAAGACAAAAGAACTACAAGACAAAACCAATAACTAGTTTTGCATCACCAATCATTTCAAATTAGAGTCCAATGAGCACGCAAGAACTTCTCCACGGCGAAGTCCAGCAGCTCGAGGACTAGTATATCGAGGATGACTGGTGAAGCCCGGGTAGAGCCAAAACGAGAGCTTTCGACTGGTGGCTCAAGGAGCTACTCTGGCCGTCACGGGCCCCAAAGACAAGAGACCTGACCAATTAGAAATCTCCACCGGTCGCATTCATGTTTCCTCGGATGGCCCGTCTGGCAGTGGCGAGAAGAAGCTAGAGTGGCGAAGAAGCAGAAGCGGAAGAACGGTGAGGCGTTCCCTGGCCGGCCCGCCTCGGATCCGCTGGCAAGCAAAAGGTGCGGTGAAGGTGGCGCTCCTTGGCGCATCTATGATCCAGACCAGTGGCGCTCACCGACGGTGTGGCTCACTGGGTCGGCTACCGGAGACAAGCTGGCGCTACGGACCCGGTCGGCTACGGTTTCAGCAGCTGTGCCAAAGTAGAGGCTGAGTTAAGAGGCGGCCGAGTAAAAGCTGCGGGTGACGAAGTAAACCCGGTGACGAAAAGCACCGGTGATGGAGAAAGCACTGGTGACGAGTAAAAGCGAAGGCGTAGCTGACACTGTGGCGATATGGCACATATTGTTACCCCACTATCTTTGAAGGCTTGAGTGGATAAATTACCGTGCCTACTAATTGCGGGCCATCGTCTGGAGCCCGTACTAATAAACCGAATCAAGCGGTAAACCTTAGAGGCACACTTTGTAAACTACCTCTCCCGCTTGTTATATAAGGGAAGGTAGTGCTAGGGTTCTAGGTAGACAATGAAAAATGAGAAGTTCTCTAGATTGGACATGAGGGAGTGAGTTCATCTTTTCCTCTAGCCCCGGAGCAGCTAGGGAAGCTTTGAGCTCAAGGAGCACCTATCTTGGGGGTATCATACGCCACGATAGAAGATCCTTGCAAGTAGGGCGTTACCTCGACGAAGGAGGAGCTCTGAACCTGGGTTTCACATCGCTGTGTTTGCACTATACATGCCCAACCCGTTGCTTGAGTAGCCACCGATATGCACTCTTGATTGTCCCCTCTCAAGCCATCCCGATGCGCTTTTCTGAGTATTCCACACCACCAAGCTAAGCTAACCCGGCATCGTGTGTGCAGCAAACCACGACCATTCACGAAGAATATGTAGCCTGAGGGTAGAAGCTCAGCAGACAACAATGTCAGACCTGGCTTGCCCAAAGAGTGAGAGTGAGCCCAACAAACCTGGCAGACTGGTCAGAAGCCGAACACCACCATCGCGAGACCACGCCACAGGAGGGACCTACACGGAACGAGGGCAGGAATGTTGATTTGTGGTACCAAACTTGAGTGGGTGGCGCACTGTGATACCGAAGTTGCCATCAATGTCGCGGAGGAGGGCCATAGTAGGTCGCCAATTGTCGGAAAGGGCCAAATGGGGGTGAATACAAATGTAGCAACGCCAAGCGATCGTTTGAACCGAGCAACGATTGGGCTCAAATACGCCATTAGGTCAGCTCTTCTTGGCACGCCATATCGATTATTCCTATTATCTTTGCGGTCATGGACTAGCACCCCTGCGTGGACCGGATCCACTGAGTGGGCCAGAGATCTATTTCTTTGCTCTGCTCTGAGTCTTCTCCGCTCCCTCCCATAACATTTGCTCAGCTCGTTTGCTTACCGTCTCAGAATCGGAGCTTTCGCACTTGCTCTAATTTACATCTCCGCCATGTTTGGTCGACCTCCACCTCTAATCGAAGCTTCGCGGCAAATCAATGTTGCATCAGCCGCCATGCTCGAGACTTCGCGTCACCCAGGGGACTAATATCTAGCCTGTCTGGTCCTTCTCGAGCGGCGGGCGCATCCCGTCGGCGATCGAGGCCAGCGGCCGAAGCCTCGGGAAGTTGCGTCTTTGCCAGCGCACCCAGGCATAGTAGCCCTAGCACAGCAGTTAACGACCATGCTCCGCCTTCACCGTGCTTTGAGCGTCGAATCGCCAGTGTCATGCCGATGTTGCTGTCGGCTTTCAGGTCATTTGGGATCGGGGCACGAAATGAGGTCAACATTGAAAGTATCACCGCCGCCATTAGATTTTTAGTCCGATTCGAGCATAAGCTCCGAGACCACGGCGTGTTACGCATTCTTCTGCGTTCTTTAAAGTGCTTTGCGGGGAAAAATGAGCTTCATCGTTGGCATCGCACTTTTGTGGGTGGGGACGATAAGCAGAAGGCAACCGTTTCTTCTCCAAACTTCGGCTTTGACGGCCTCCCATTGGATGCTTGGGGCGGAGGCCTCAAGCGGTGGGCGTCGGTACCTTGGCGGCCGATTTGGTGGAAATACGTCTGCCGCACGGCGGCAGATGGAGTCATCGAGAGTAAAGGCGTGGTTGAAAGATCTGACGCCGTTCCTAAGATGTCTGGTCTGACTGATTCAAGTAGGGAAGGCGGCGGCTTATTTCTGCTGGAAGCACACTGGTCATCATCCACACGGAGGAGGTTACCGGACTCGGTACATGGCATTGGAAGAACACCGAAGAAGGCTGCCGGAGCGCCCTCGTCGCTGTAGTGTGTTGGCTGGAAGGATCGATAGTACCTTGAGGACCGCCCACCGTTTTGCTGACCAAGGGCTACGGCAGTTTCGATTAGGAGTGAGGGGCCAGGGCTTGGGCGAGCTAGTGGTTCTGATTTCCCTCGAGTGAAAGCAGAGCTCTAGTGGTGCCGTGGTATGTGTGGCTAATGAATTTGTAGTATGGAGAAGCGTAGTAGGAAGTTAGCATGTCGACTATAAAATGTGTAATAGTTTTGAATCGATGTGAAATGCGTGTGTAATAGTTTGAAGTAGTATGTGTGTGCTAATAGTTTGAATCGATGTAGTATGTGTGGGTAATGGGTGATGTGGTTTTGTGTGCGTGTAATAGTTTTGAATCGATGTAGTTGAACACCGTTCTTTATAATTTCTGTGAATAACCAAGGACTAACCTCATGAAGAGAGGTGTGGAGTGCGGCAATGAGCAATGTCAATTACTGTGGATGCCCGAGGAAAATGTAGTCCATCTCCTCTTCAAAGTACTCCCTCCATTTCAAAATATAAGATGTTTTTAGCTTTGTGAATGGGCGTATCTGAACATCTTTTAGTGATGGTGCTTTCTAAGCCTAGATGAACCTACATACTAAAGGGACTAGATACACTTCATTCCTAAGCTAAAACATCTTACTCTTACAACGAAAAGGAAGTACAAAAGGTATCCCATTTGTAACACGTTGAGCTACTAACAGGACCATTTCTCTGAAATGACACAAGACAAAGGAAAAAATGGTTTCTGTGCAGCAGACAGCCAGACACAAATTTGTAGTAATGCAGGATAAAAAGATGCCAGTTAAGCTGGATTGAACCACAGACTAGTAATTGAAGGAAATAGGTACTTGATAGTATTTGCTTACAACAGTAGTACTTCCATACAAAAGGGTCTTATACACACTGCACAAAAGTAGGCTAAACTTCCTACTAGTTTATAGAACAATTCATGCAACATTCATCTACAAAGTCATTCTTGATGCGAACTTAACTTTATTACGCACTTGAAGAAACTCTGAATCTCCACTAGAAAAGTTGGCATTTGGCCAATTGCCTTAGGGACATAAGTTCTTTGATCATTTAACTCAAACTGATCTATTGCCTTCCGCCAAACTACAAAGAAATCTGCATTGTTCATACGAAAGCGATTTATGCGTCTGTGATCCAGATTCGGTTGGACCATCAGCACGCCCTTGCAATTTCTTGAAAGCTTGGAAATTCGACATCTCCTTCTCAGGATCGTGAGTGCTGTGCGAACTTCCGAACCTGAATTCCGGTACGGCTGAGCTGATGCCCACTTGCTTGACTCCGTTGTCGAACAATCCAACATGCTGGAGTGTAGGCGGCTTGAGTGGGCATTAGCCCGCAGTGCGGCCTTGGATGGTCACGTGGGATGACGTGCTCCCGGCCCCCTTGAGGTAAAGAGTGATGCTTGTGCCCGGCGTGGGACCCTTCGAGAGTTCCCTAGACCTTGGTGCTTCCACGTTAGAGGGTGTGTACCCTCGGCGGTGACATCTCTCATGAATGATTTGATCGTGCCTTGTTCCCATTACCTAGAGCATCATTGGCCTTAGTAATGCCGTCGTTCTCTCATCGCTCTCTTGGCCTTGCTTACGCGCATCTGAAGCGACGGCTTCGGCATAATTAAGCGCGGCGCCAGAAGCGGCAGCATAGTCGCCGCCCTTGACGATTGACATGGTCGTAGCATGACACGGTCGGCATTGGGAAAATCATCCACTGGCGAGCAATGGGAGACCCGGCCTTGAAGTAGAGAGCTTCATGGCCTGCCTTAAGAAGGGCTAAATACCCGGTTTAAATTGGCACATCATGGCGGCTGACGGCAAGCGGGGCCATGTTACCCTAGTTGGTGTGGTCGCGGAGGAGCTGCGCACAAAGGTGAAGCTGTGGTTAGTCCGAGAAGGGAGTGAAAAGACTGGCAGTAGAGTTTTGGACTACGGGCACCTGCGTGAAAATAACCATTTCCCATTTCCTTAGCAGGGTAATAATTAGAGCACTTTTCGTTGCATGCTGACTCAATCTTTATTTCCCTTCTCAGCATAAGAGTGCGAGCGTATTAAAAAGATCGGTCGTGACTATCCACCTCATCAGACAATGTACCGGGGCGGTGGGAGGAAGCGGGACGGGTTTCATTTTAGAAATGTTGTTGTTGTGCCCTTATGTTTACTCACGATATTATTTATATGCCACCATGTACGTCAGTGTACTTAACACCATCGAAGCGAGGGGATAACAGCGTGGCGTGTTTATTTTTAAAAAGGGCATCCGAGAAGCAGGGGATAACGGCGTGGCATGTTTTCTGATTGGCGGAATTACGCCCGCCCTCCGCCTTCAGCGGCGCATCCCGAGTTCGAGGGTGGTGCAGCCCTGGCTAACATGTGCAATTTTCCATGTAGGACCCTAAATTCGGTCTGAAATTTGAAACTTGAAGTGTCGAACCTGAGAGAATTACGAAAAGAAAAGCTACTAAAAATAAATACTTTGAATTCTGCATGCAAGTTTTGATCAAGTGGGACTGCTAAAATAAATACTGACATGTGGGACCTGCTAAAAAATTTAGTGACGCTCCCCGTGCATAGTCTTGTTGACGAGGTGGCATGTTTTACGGCCAGGCGGGCCATGCCTCACCTCCACCTCTGACACTTGGCGTCCCAGTTCGAGGCTGGTGTCGCCCCACCAACATATTGTGCAATTTTCCATGCTTTATACCCAACCAGCTCAGCGCAACTCCTCTCCTCTGCTCCTGCCGCGCCACTCCGCTCGGTTGTGCCTTTGCTCTCGTCGTCCCCTTAGGCCGTCGTCCTCCGCCCTCCCCTCCACGCCATCCCCTCCGTCCCTCCCCTACCTCCCTTCCCTATCTCCTTGCCGCCACCACCGCCTAAGCGTCTAAGCAACCAAAGCAAAACCGAGTTAACCGAGTGACACGGCCCAGATTAGGTTAAGGGGACCAATAGCCTGTTGATCGAGATCACCTTCGGGAGATGGATCCTGCGAAAAGCCTTGAGCAGGATATGGGTCTGCGGTTGGAAACCACAGAATCTCCTTCAAATAAGGAAACCTGAGAGGGACAGCGAAAGCGGGGGAGAGGTAGCGGTCTGAGCTTTGGAGTATGGAGCCGGAGAAGGTGGCGTGCATCCACATTGAAAGGTAGAAGCGTGATTCCTTATCTGCATACCCCAATTAAGCGTTTATAGTCCGTGGTGATGCCAATGATATGGGTTGGTAGCAAGTAGGGCGATGCATGCGGCTTTTCCTTGAGCATGATGCTTTGTCAAGCGAGCATGAAACTGGCCGAAACATGTGGCGGTGAAGATGATGATGAAAGCATATCGGGCGTGTTTGCTAACCACGATAGAATGGAGAGTAGGGAATATTTGGTTGATTCGAACTTTGAGCACAGCTATGGGGTGATGAGGAAGAGGAATGTGAAGATGTGGAAATGGGATGTAGATATGACGACGAAGCGTGGACAGAGCGGATGATACACTTTAGCAGGGGACTAATCCTACAATTGATGAGGGGGCTGTCTTTGATAATGTGGAGGGTACTTGATATGTCGATTACAACCCTATCAATCGAGTTGGGTTGAATTTATCATTGAAAAGAAGCGACCAAAAAGAGATTTAGGGTGCCTTGTGGAAAGTAATGTGTGTAAATGGAGATTACATGCATCTCAATGCGGGGTGGACACCCATTTCAGGTTGCAATAGCTATATTTAGTTTAGGTCTTTCTCATATTTGATACGGTGATAACTAGCTCTAAATTATTTGGATTCTTATTGAATGCAGATCAAAGTAACCACGAAGGAACACAACTGCCCTAATACTTCTTTAAGTGGTAAAATTAGACGGTGACTACCAAGTGGATTGCTCCTACTATACTTATTTGGGTGAGGGGATCACAACATTGGACCAGGTGAACTCGAGCAAAGATTAACCAAAAAGTTTAGCGATTACGATTCCTTATCATAGAGTCTTTGATGGGAAGGGAGATGGCTCTAGACTTCATTCAAGGCAAGTGGAATAGTTTTCATATGTTGTATAGTTTCAAAGCTCGGGTAGAAAACATCACTGGTAGTGTTGTTAACATTGATTCTGAGGTTGTGAAAGGAGAGAGAAGGTCTCGAGGGGGTCGGTATAAGCGAGCAGATAAGATATTCTTGAGGATGTTTTTATGCACTTTGAAGGTATCTTGGAAGGGTTCCTAGGCGATGCGGCCATACTTGGCAATAAGCGCAACTTCTTTAACATGGAAGTTCGGGGACATGTTACTTCTCCTTGTGCTGAATGGCGCATAATTGGCTTCTACCCATAGCTTATACTTGTTCTTGAGGTGAATCAAATGAAAGCTGGACATGGTTCATCACGGAGACTATGGAGTAATTGGTCACCACAGAAGGCGGTGATACTGCCGGTGCATCAGGGTCTTGAGAATGTTGTTGATCTTTGTGTTTCCTAGGGTTGAGCATAGGAATGCATCGGCACCTCAACTAACTTCACGAAGAAGTTCAAGGAAAGATCTTTGAAGAGGGACTTGTGGCGATCGGCATACACATACATCCCAAGCACGCATGCTACTTACTTGCGAACATGTATGTAGTTCCAAAGGTGAAAAATACCTTGAGGAACATCACACCAAGCTATGGACGAACAAGTTTGGTGAGTTAAGCAAAGGTGGATTTTATGCAATAATTTGGCGGAGAGTTTCAATGATAAGATTTGGGCATGAAGACACTTGGAATTGTTATTTTGTTGGATGCAATAAGGCGATTGCATAATGGTGAAGATAGATTTAAGGCAAAGAATTTGTGCAAAGAAAATTTTAGAGCCACAAAATAGTTCAAAAGGTGGTTATGTTCTTGAATGCAAGAACCGGGCAATGAGCGATAAAGATGAGGTGGTCAAAAGTTCGAACATTGGGTGAGGTTTATCTGAGAATACAAAGCGTGGAAGTGAGCGGAGGTACAACGTAGACATTGGAAACAAGACTTGTTCATGCGGGTAGTGGCGATTACTTGTGCGCCATGTCACCATACAATTTACTTCATCTTAAGAAAGCTTAGAGTAGCAGACTGAAATAGAACTATGTAAAACTATTTCTCCGTGGACAAGTTTGCTGCAACTTATGCGAGAAAGCGTACCACCTATGGCGATGAAAATGATTAGGACATTGTCGATCCAGGGTTCAAACTGACCACCGGTTCTTAGGAGGCCACAGGAGGCCTAGAAAGCTAAGGATCGTAGCCTCCACGATAAAGGTCAAGGCTTGGTGCTAGGAAAAGAAATCACGGATGTTGTGGCGGTTGGCCATATCAAGAGGTTGTGCAAAACCTAGTTACACATGCTATTGTCCTTTTCACACCCGGTGTGGCAGAAAATGAGGCTTCTCAGCAGGCTGGCGGAAGAAGCGGTAGCGATGGTGATGAACACTCGAGAGGAAAAGCGTGCGTAAGCAGCCAATTTATGAAGAAGAAGTGGAGGTGCGGCGAGAAAAGGGTGTGAAAAGAAGCAAAGGATAAGCGGGCGAAACAAAGGGCAAATAATGGAGGTGTATTAGAATATAAATAAGTTGCGAGGTGATTGAGGATGTTCTTGAGGATCTTTAAAGCTAGCAGGAGATAATAAATCCACGCCAATTTCATCTTTGTGCGATTCTCGAGGATGAAAGGTAAGCTTAAAATTGTTTTATTTGCCATTTTATCAAAAAATTATCCTCATCGGTGACGCTTAATGCAGCGTGGCTAGCAGAGCTAATAAGAGGAAGCGAAAGATGCGAGCACGATGGCGTCCTATGTTGAATTGTATCATTGAAACTAAACTAGCCGTCTTAGTCTTTATTTATATCTGGCGCGTGCGATATGCGTGATGGGGTCATGTGGAACAGATTACATTTTTTAAAATATTATTACATTAATTTTTTACCTGCGTTTGGACATGGCTACTAGTTCAAATCTCCCTTGCATTCCCATATCCTCTAGCGCACTCCAATTATGGATTTGTGCCATCAAATCTTGAGTCGGTATTGTCCCATCAGGCGTATTGTCCCATTAGTTTGAAAACAGAAACCTAAAACATGTATCTAGACATGTTTTGGGCATATTACATTATTAAATATCTTAAAAAACTAAGTCAGTTATATCCGAGAACAGAGTAGTACACTATTACATACGCTCGATCCCTTCTCCTCGGTAGCACTCCAAATTACAGCGGTGCCATCAAGTCTTTGGGAGAGTCAGCGTATTGTCCCATCGAATATGCCGGGGAATCATAAACTTTATTTTCAGGATCGAGCGAGTTTGATCGACTAGTTTCAAAAGACAAAGACAACTAAAACATGGCCAACATATATAGATTATAGCGATAATCGACCATGACTCAGGTGACCCAGATCCAAAAGCGCATTAAGATCTGGTACATAGATTTAATTTATGCTTAAGTGGCCCTAATAGACTATGGCGGCTCTGCGGTCTCCATCATTGGCGATGAAGCCTTGTCGCGTCGCCGCCATCCTCCTCGCGTCGAAATCGATGTCGATGTTCGACAGCGTTCCTCCTCATCATGGATTCTTCATGGCGTCTTTGCGCCGATAACGGTGGAGGTAAATGCGCCCGAGCCTTTGCCGAGCGGCCTCCCGGTGTTCGCGAGGTCTTGGGTGGATCTCCCAGGTAGGTTCCGCCGCAGCTCAATCAGCAGCGAATCGCTCCTTCTTGAACAGCTTTAAGCTAGCAAATGCGGCTTGTCTTGTACCGTGCCATTTCCCTCTTGCTCCGGAAGCAGCTTTGGCGGCGGCGCTCCTCGATCTGCCTCGCCAGCGTTGTCGCGCAAGCGGCCTGTTGACGCAGCAGGAACCTCGGCGTGGGTGAGATCGAAGCCGTAGGAAGCCTACGCTAACGGCGGCCTTGAGTATCTTGTAGTGAAATGAACATCGAGCCCGTGCAAGCTGAGTTTGGGCCTCTCTCTCCACGGCGATGAAGGAACACGATCTGATTTTGACCGGGGTTAAAGGGGATAAAGGCGAGACATAGGCCCGGCGTGGTTGCCCGGCCAATCGGTTCACGAATAGACTTCTCGCGGATGCGCCCTCGCGAAGGACATCACTATGGTCCATCACCCGATCCATGACGCGCTAACAATCGGGGATCGGGTCTTCAGAAGCCAGTGGTTGCTAGTTAGTTCTGGCGTCCCGATTGTTTGTGGCCAATGGCGGTAGTTGAAAATAATACACATTTCAATGACACTGGTGGATCCATAGGTGGTATGTGAAGAGATCACACATGCAAAATGACTCTGGTTGTTGTTACTAAAAATAACACGCATGCAATGACAACTGGTGGATCCATGGGTGGATTGTGAAAAAACACATGCAATGACAACTGGTGGATCCATATGTGGTATGTGAAAAGAACACACATGCAATGACTCTGGTTGTTGTTAGTGAAAATAACACACATGGAATGACACTGGTGGATCCATGTGTGGTCTCTGAAGAGAGCACACATTTCAATGACTCTTGTTGTTAGTAAAAGAACACATACAATGACACTCGTTGTTGTTACTAAAAGAACACATGCAATAACCTTTGGTGGATCCATAGGTGGATTGTGAAGAGAAGACACATGCAATGACACTGGTGGATCCATAGGTGGTATGTGAAAAGAAGACACATGGAAAATGACTCTAGTTGTTACTAAAAGAACACACATGCAATGACACGGTGGATCCATGGGTGGATTGTGAAAGAACACACATGCAATGACCTTTGGTGGATCCATATGGTATGTGAAAGATCACACATGCAAATGACTCTGGTTGTTGTTAGTGAAAGAACACACATGCAATGACATGGTGGATCCATAGGTGGTATGTGAAGAGATCACACATGCAAAATGACTCTAGTTGTTACTAAAAGAACACACATGCAAAATGACTTGGTGGGATCCATGAGTGGATTGTGAAAAACACATTTCAATGACACTGGTGGATCCATAGGTGGTATGTAAAAGAACACACATGCAAAATGGCTGGTTGTTGTTACTAAAAGAACACACATGCAATGACAGCTTGGATCCATGGGTGGATTGTGAAAAGAACACACATGCAATGACCTTGGGTGGATCCATATGTGGTATGTGAAAAGAACACACATGCAATGACTACGGTTGTTGTTAGTAAAAAGAACACATGCAATGTCACTAGTGGATCCATGTGTGATCTCTGCGAAACACAGATTTCAATGACTCTGTTGTTGTTAGTAAAAAGAACACACATACAATGTCCTTTGGTGGATCCATGTGTGGTCTCTGAAGAGCAGAACATCATGTAATGACCTTTGGTTGTTGTTACTAAAGAACACATGCAATGACCTTTGGTGGATCCATGGGTGGATTGTGAAGAGAACACACATGCAATGACAGCTTTGGTGGATCCATGGGTGGTATGTGAAAGAACACACATGCAAAATGACTACGGTTGTTGTTACTAAAAAGAACACACATGCAAAATGACCTTGGTGGATCCATGGGTGGATTGTGAAAAGAAAACACATGCAATGAATCTGGTGGATCCATAGGTGGTATGTGAAAGAAGACACATGCAAAATGACTCTGGTTGTTACTAAAAAGAACACACATGCAATGCCACGATGGATCCATGGGTGGATTGTGAAAAGAACACACATGCAATGACTGGTGGATCCATATGTGGTATCTTGAAAAGAACACATATGTAAAATGACTACTGGTTGTTACTAAAAGAACACACATGCAATGACCTTTGGTGGATCCATGTGTGGTCTCACATAGAAGAACACACATTTCAATCACATTGGTGGATCCATGTATGTGGTATGTGAGAAGAACACACATTTCAATGACTCTGGTTGTTGTTAGTGCAATGAACACATCAATGACATTGGTGGATCCATAGGTGGTATGTGACAAGAACACACATTTCAATGACTCTTGTTATTGTTACTACACATGCAATGACAACTGGTGGGTCCATAGGTGGTATGTGAAGAGATCACACATGCAAAATGACTCACAGTTATTGTTACTAAAAAGAACACACTTACAATGACACTGGTGGATCGAGGAGGTGGTTTGTGAAAAGAACACACATGCAAAATGACTCACAGTTGTTGTTACTAAAAGAACACACATGCAATGACAACTGAGTCGATCCATGGGTGGATTGTGAAGAGACCACACATCTGATGACACTGCTGGATCCATAGGTGGTATGTGAGAAGAACACACATTTCAATGACTCTAGTTGTTATTGAAAAGAACACACACATGCAATGACTTCTTTGGTGGATCCATAGGTGGTATGTGAAGGAAGCACACATGCAAAATGACTCTGGTTGTTGTTACTAAAAAGAACACATGTCTGATAGGCCCGGTGGATCCATGGGTGGATTGTGAAAAAGAACACACTGTCAATGACATTGAGTGGATCCATGGGTGGTTTTAATGAAAGAACACATGAAAATGACTCTACGGTTGTTGTTACTAAAAAAGAACACACATGCAATGACACTGAGTGGATCCATAGGCGGATTGTGAAGAGAACACACATGCAATGACTTTGGTGATCCATATGTAGTATGTGAAAGAACGAACATGCAATGACTCACGGTTGTTGTTAGTGAAAGAACACACATACAATGACATTGGTGGATCCATAGGTTGTATGTGAAGAGATCACACATGCAAAATGACTCTAGTTGTTGTTACTAAAAGAACACAGGATGCAAAATGACCTTTGGTGGATCCATGGATGGATTGTGAAAAGAGCACAAATGCAAAATGACTCTGGTTATTGTTACTAAAAGAACACACATGCAATGACACTGTGGATCCATGGGTGGATTGTGAAAATAACACACATTTCAATGAAATGGGTGGATCCATGTGTGGTACATGAAGAGAACACACATGCAATGACTAGTTGTTGTTACTAAAAAGAACACACATGCAATGACCTTTGGTGGATCCATAGGTGGATTGTGAAGAGAACACACATGTGTACTAGTGGATCCATAGGTAGCATCTGAAGAGATCACACATGCAATGACTCTGGTTGTTGTTAGTGAAAAGAACACACATGCAATGACAACTGGTGGATCCATGTGTGGTCTCACGAAGAAACACACATTTCAATGACTTGTTGTTGTTAGTAAAAGAACACACATGCAATGACCTTTGGTGGATCCATGTGTGGTCTCTGAAAGAAGAACACACATGCAATGACACTAGTTGTTGTTACTAAAAGAACAAACATGCAATGACATGGTGTATCCATATGGTGGTATGTAGAAAAGAACACACATACAACATGACTAGGTTGTTACTAAAAGAACACACATGCAAAATGAAACTGGTGGGATCCATGGGTGGATTGTGAAAAGAAAACACATGCAAAATGACACGGGTGGGATGCATGGGTGGATTGTGAAAAGAAAACACATGCAATGACACTGGTGGATCCATAGGTGGTATGTGAAAAGAACACACATGCAAAATGACTCTGGTTGTTACTAAAGAACACACATACAATGACCTTTGGTGGATCCATGTGTGGTCTGCATGAAAGAACACATTTCAATCACACTGGTGGATCCATATGTGGTATGAGAAAAGAACACACATTTCAATGACTCTGGTTGTTGTTAGTGAAATGAACACACATCTGATGACAACTGGTGGATCCATAGATGGTATGTGAGAAGAACACACATTTCAATGACTACAGTTGTTGTTACTAAAAGAACACACATGCAATGACCTTTGGTGGATCCATAGGTGGTATGTGAAGAGATCACACATGCAAAATGACTCTGGTTGTTGTTACTAAAAAGAACACACATGCAATGACTTTGGTGGATCCATGGGTGGATTGTGAAAATAAAACACATTTCAATGACCCCGGTAGATCCATAGGTGGATTGTGAAGAGAACACACATGCAATGAAACTGGTTGTTGTTACTAAAAACAACACACATGCAATGACACTGGTAGTTACTCAAGGGTGGATTGTGAAAAGAACACACATGCAATGACCTTTGGTGGATCCATGGGTGAAGTAGTTGAAAATAATACACATTTAAATGACACTAAGTGGATCCATAGGTGGTATGTGAAAAGAACAGGACATGCAAAATGACTCAGGTTGTTGTTACTAAAAGAACACACATGCAATGACACTGGTGGATCCATGGGTTGATTGTGAAAAGAGCACACATGCAATGACACTGGTGGATCCATATGTGGTATGTGAAAAGAACACACATGCAATGACTCTGGTTGTTAGTGAAAAGAACACACATGCAATGACACTGTGGATCCATGTGTGGTCTCTGAAGAGAGCACACATGCAATGACACTGGTTGTTGATACTAAAAAGAACACAGTCAATGACACTGGTGGATCCATAGGTGGATTGTGAAGAGAACACACATGCAATGACAGGTGGATCCATAGGTGGATTATGAAATGAACACACATACAATGACCTTTGGTGGATCCATAGGTGGTATGTGAGAAGAACATACATTTCAATGACTCTGGTTGTTGTTACTAAAAGAACACACATGCAATGACTTTGGTGGATCCATTGGTGGTATGTGATGTGATCACACATGCAATATGACTCTGGTTGTTGTTACTAAAAAGAACACACATGCAAAATGAGACTGGTGGATCCATGTGTGGATTGTGAAAAGAACACACATGCAATGACTCTGGATTTGTTGTGTTAGTAAAAAGAACACACATACAGCAATGACACTTGTGGATCCATGTGGTCTCTGAAGAAGAACACATGTATTGACTTTGGTGGATCCATAGGTGGATTGACAGAGAGAACACACATGCAATGACCTTTGGGTGGATCCATAGGTGGATTATGAAATGAACACACATGCAATGACCTTTGGATGGATCCATAGGTGGTATGTGAGAAGAACACACATTTCAATGACTCTTGGTTTATTTGTTACAAAAAAAGAACACACATCTGACCACTGGTGGATCCATAGGTGGGTATGTGAAGAGATCACACATGCAATGGCACTTGTGGATCCATGTGTGGTCTGAAAAGAGAACTTACATTCAATGACTCTAGGTGGATCCATAGTTGTTAGTGAAATGAACACACATCTGATAGAGGCCCAGGTGGATCCATATGGGTGGTATGTGAGAAGAAAACACATTTCAATGACTCTTGTTGTTGTTACTAAAAGAACACATGGAATGACCTTTGGTGAATCCATAGGTGGATTATGAAGAGAACACACATGCAATGACACTAGTTGTTGTTACTAAAAAACACACATGCAATGAGGCCAGGTGGATCCATGTGTGGTCTCTAAAGAAGAACACACATGCAATGACACTAGATTGTTGTTACTAAAAGAACACATGCAATGACACTAGTGGATCCATAGGTGGATTGTGAAGAGAACACACATACAATGACGGTGGATCCATAGGTGGTATGTGCAAACAACCTGCGATGCAAAATGACTCTAGTTGTTGTTACTAAAAGAACACACATGCAAAATGACTTTGGTGGATCCATGGGTGGATTGTGAAAGAAATCACATGAAATGACTACGGTGGATCCATATGTGGTATGTAGAAAAGAACACACATGCAAAATGACTTCGTTATTACTAAAAAGAACACACATGCAATGACTCACGGTGGATCCATGTGTGGTCTCATGAACACACATTTAAATCACTTGGTGGATCCATATATGTGGTATGTGAGAAGAACACATTTCAATGACTACTGGTTGTTGTTAGTGAAATGAACACACACATGCAAAAGAAACCTTGGTGGATCCATAGGTGGGATGTGAGAAGAACACACATTCAATGACTCTGGTTGTTGTTACTAAAGAACACACATGCAATGACTTGGTGGATCGATGGAGTGGATTGTGAAGAGAGAACACATGCATTGACTTGGTTGTTGTTATTGGTCTAAAAAGAACACACATGCAATGACCTTTGAGGTGGATCAATGTGTAGTCTCTAAGAAAGAACTACACATGCAATGACACTGGTTATTGTTACTAAAAGAACACATGCAATGACCTTGGTTGTTGTTACTAAAAAACACACATACAGTAAAATTTGGTGGATCCATATGTGGTTTCTAAAGAGAACACACATGCGATGACACTCGTTGTTGTTACTAAAAAAGAACACATGCAATGACCTTTGGTGGATCCATAGGTGGATTGAAGAGAACACACATGCAATGACCTTTGGTGGATCCATAGGTGGTATGTTAAAAGAACACTGCCGATAAAAATGACTCTAGTTATTGTTACTAAAAGAACACATGCAAAATGACCTTTGGTGGGATCCATGGGTGGATTGTGAAAAGAAATCACATGAAATGACTCTTGAGGTGGATCCATATGTGGTATATGAAAAGAACACACATGCAAAATGACTCTGGTTGTTACTAAAAAGAAGCCACATATGCTGTGACTTCTTGGTGGATCCATGTGTAGTCTCTTGTCAGAAATACACATTTAAATCCTGGTTGGTGGATCCATATGTGGTATGTGAGAAAGAACTTGCACATTTCAATGACTCTGGTTGTTGTTAGCAAAAGAACACACATGCAATGACACTGGTGGATCCATAGGTGGTCTGTGAAGGGGATCACACATGCAAAATGGCTATGGTTGTTGTTACTAAAAAGAACCACACATGCAAATTGACCTTTGAATGGATCCATGGGTGGATTGTCAGAAAGAACACACATGCAATGGCTGCTTCCAGGTGGATCCATGTGGTGAATCTACGAAGGAAGCACACATGCAATGACTCTTCTTGTTGTTAGTAAAGAACACACGTAAAATGACACTTTGAGGTGGATCCATGTGTGGTCTGTGAAGAAGAACACATACGGCAATGACCTTTGGTGGATCCATATGTAGTATGTGAAAAGAACCGCAGCGTTTCAATGACTAGCAGTTGTTGTTAGTCGAAAGAACTTGCACATGCAATGACATGGGTGGATCCATGGGTGGATTTTGAAAGAAAGAGCACATGCAATGACACTACTGAGTGGATCCATATGTGGTATGTTGATAGAACACATTACAATGACTCTGCAGTTGTTGTTACTGTAAAAAAGAACACACATGCAATGACAGAGTGGATCCATAATGGGTGGTCTCTAAGAAGAGATCACTACATGCAAAATGACTCTACGGTAGTTGTTAGTGAAATAGACACACATGCAATGACCTTTCGGTGGATCCATAGGTGTCATGTGAGAAAAAAGTACATGTCATGTTTCTGGATCCATGTATGTTCTCTGAAAACTTGTACATTCAATGACACTGGTGGATCCATGGGTGGATTGTGTGAAGAGAACACTCATGCAATGACTAACGTTGTTGTTACTAAAGAACTTACACATGCAATGACCTTTGGCTGGATCCATGTGTGGATTCTCAAAAGAACACACAGCCAATGACTTTTCGTTGTTCCATTTACTGGTATGTGAAAAGAACACATACTGGCTGTACTGGTGGATCATAGTTGTGGATTGTGAAGAACAGCACATTGTCTGATGACCTTTGGTGGATCCATAGGTGGATGGTATGAAAAGAACACACATGCAATGGCATGTTCTGCTTGTTATTTGGTCTCACAGAACACACATACGTTTCAAGTGACAAGGTGGGATCCATGGGTGGACATGAAAAGAAAACACATGCAATGACCTTTAGTGGATCCATAGGTGTTGTGTGAAAAGAATAAAACATTTACATGCAAATATTTCTGGTTGTTAGTAAAAGAAGACACATGCAATGACAGGAGATCCTGACCTTACAGAGTGGATCCATGGGTGGATTGTGAAAATAACACACATGCAATGACACTAGTGGATCTATATGTGAATATGTGAAAAGAACACACATACAAAGCTGGCTACAGTTTGTTACTAAAAAGAGCACACATGGAATGACTTCTTGGTGGAATCCATATGTGGTCTGTCAGAAGAAGAGGCTTTACATACTTAAATCCTACTGGTGGATCATATGTGGTATGTGAGAAGAACACACATTCCAATGACTCTGGTTGTTGTATAGTAAGGAATGAACACACACATACAATGACCTTTGGTGGATCCATGTGTGGTATGTGAAAGAACTCCACATTTGCAAAATGACTCTAGTTGTTGTTACTAAAAAGAACACACATGCAATAACACGGATGGATCCATGTGTGGTATGTGAAGAGATCACACATGAATGACTACTGGTAGTTGTTGGTAAATGAACACACATGCAATGACCTTTGGTGGATCCATGGGTGGATTGTGAAGAACCATAGCATTTCAATGACTCACGGTTGTTGTTACTAAAAGAACACACATGCAATGACTACTGGTGGATCCATGGGTGGTCTGTGAAGAAAAGAAACACCACACATTGCAAACTTTGGTGGATCCATAGGTGGTATTATGAAATGAAACACACATGCAATGACAACAGGTGGATCCATGGTGGTATGTGAAAAGAACACACATCTGTTAACAATGACATCTGGTGGTTCCATGTAAGGTGGACTATGAAAGAACACAAATACAATGACCTTTGGTGGATCCATAGGTGGTATGTGAAAGAGATCACACATGCAAATGACTCTGGTTGTTGTTACTAAAAGAACACACATCTGATGACACTTTGGTGGATCCATAGAGTGGATTGTGAAAGAACACTTGTCTGCCAACTGTTTGGTGGATCAGCCATGTGGTCTGGAGCAGAACTCACACATTCAAAATGACTCTGGTTGTTGTTACTAAAAGAACACATGCAATGACAACGAGGTGGATCCATAGTGGATTGTGAAGAGAGAACACATCTGATGACCTTTGGTTGTTGTTACTAAAAAAGAACACACATGCGGTTTTAATGACTTTGGTGGATCAATGTGTAGTCTCTGAAGAAGAACACCTGACAATGCCCAACCTTTGGTGGATCCATATGTTGTAATACTGAAAAAGAACACATGCATTTGTAACTGAGTGGATCCATAGGTGGATTGTGAAAAGAACACACATACTGAATGACACTAGTGGATCCATATGTGGTATGTGAAAGAACACACATACCAAGTGACTCTGCTTGTTGTTAGTAAAAAAGCACATGCATCTGATGACCTTTGGTGGGATCCATGGGTGGATTATGTGAAAAGAACACACACATCTCAATGACTCCGGTTGTTAGTAAAAGAACACAGACCAACCTTGGTGGATCCATGGAAGTGGTATGTGAAAATGATCACATGCAAAATGACTCTGGCTGAAAGAAAATTACCTTTGGTTGTTGTTAGTAAAAGAAACACATGTGCAATGCCAACCTTTTGGTGGATCATGTGTGGTCTGTGAAGAAGAACACACATTTAAATCACTACTTGTGGATCCATATGTGAGTATGAGAGAAAGAACACACATTCAATGACCTCTGAATTGTGGATCCATGTGTAGTCTCACAAAAGAAGAACACACATGCAGTAATACTTGGTGGATCCATGTGTGGATTCTACAAAGATAACACACATTTAATGATCACCTTTGGTGGATCCATATGTGGTATGTAGAGAAGAACACACATTTAATGACTCCAGGTTGTTTATTTATTAAAACACACATGCAATGACAACGGTGAATCCGTGGGTGGATTGTGAAAAGAACACACATGCGATGACACTGGTGGATCCATATGTATGGTATGAGAAGAACACACATTTCAATGACTCACGGTTGTTGTTAGTAAAGAACACACATGCAATGACCATTGGTGGATCCATAGGTGGTATGTGAAGAGATCACATGCAAAATATTTCAAAGGTAGTTATTGAGTGAAATAAGACACATGCAATGACACTGGTGGATCCATGGGTGGTATGTGAAAGAGCAACACACATTTCAATGACTACTGGTTGTTGTTACTAAAAGAACACACATGCAATAACCTTTGGTGGATCCATGTGTGGATTCTCTGAGAGAACACACATGCAATGCTTGGTTGTTACTAAAAAGAACACACATGCAATGACCTTTGGTGGATCCATGTGTGGATACTCTGAAAGAGAACTGCACTTGTCTGATGACACTGCGTTGTTACTAAAAAAGAACACATGCAATGACACTATTGGATTCATGGGTGGTTTGTGAAGAGAACACACATACAATAACACTGGTGGATCCATAGGTGGTATGTGAAAAAAATTTTACATGCATTTCAATGACTCTAGTTGTTGTTACTAAAAAGAACACACATGCAATGACATGAGTGGATCCATGGGTGGATTGTGAAAAAGAACACATGAAATGACTACTAGTGGATCCATATGTGGTATGAAGAAAAGAACACACATGCAAAATAATGCAGTTTGTTAGTAAAAGAACACACATCTGATGACAGGAGATCCATGACATTGGTGGATCCATCGGTGGATTAAGGAAAGAACACATGTAATGGCACTTGTGTGGATCCATGTGTGGTCTCTGAGAAGAACACACATCTGTGATGACATTGAGGTGGATCCATATGTGGTATGTGAAAAAGATGTACACATACAAAATGACTCAGTTGGTTGTTAGTGGCAAAAGAACACACATCGCAATGACAACGGTGGATCCATGTGTGGTCTGTGAAAAGAACACACATTTACAATGCACCTTTGGTGGATCATGTGGTATGTGAAAAGAACACATTTCAATGACTCTAGTTGTTGTTAGTAAAAAAAAGAACTTTACATGCAATGACACTCTTTGGATCCATAGGTGGTATGTGAGAGAAGAACACACATGTTCAGCCAGCTACGGTTGTTATTTACTAAAAGAACTTACATCTCTGCAATAACCTTTGGTGGATCCATGGGTGGTATGTAGAAGAGAAGATCCACACATTGCATGACTACGGTTTGTTGTTTAGTAAGTAAAGAACACATGCAAAAATGACACTGGTGGATCCATGGGTGGATTGTGAAAGAACACACATGCTTGACTCTGGTTGTTGTTAGTAAAAGTACATATGCAATGACAGTGGATCCATGTGGTATAGAAGAACACACATTTCAATGACAAAAGAACACACATCTGATGACACTTGGTGGATCCATGTGGTCTCTAAAGAGAACACATGCAATGACACTGGTTGTTACTAAAAAGAACACACACATGCAATGACACTGGTGGATCCATAGGTGGATTGTGAAGAACACACATGCAATGACCCTTGGTGGATCCATGGGTGGTATGTGAAAGAACACACATGCAATGACTCAGATTGTTGTTAGTAAAAGAACACACATGCAATGACACTGGTGGATCCATGGGTGGATTGTGAAAAGAAATACACATTTCAATGACACGGGTGGATCCATATGTGGTATGAAGAAGAACACAGCGTTTCATGATACTTTACTAGTTGTTGTTAGTAAAAAAGACACACATCAATGACAGGTGGATCCATAGGTGTGTGAAGAAACACACATCTGATGACACTGGTGGATCCATGGGTGGTATGTGAAAAGAACACACATGAAATGACTCTGGTTGTTGTTAGTAAAAAGAACACACATGCAATAACCTTCCACGGGTGGATCCATGGAATTGGATTGTGAAAATGAACACACATTTCAATGACAACTAGTGGATCATATATTGGTATGTAATGAAAAGAACACACATGCAATGACTATTTGTTGTTGACAAAGTAAAAAGAACACACATGCAATGACACTGGTGGATCCATAGGTGGATTGAAAAGAGCACATGCAGTAACCTTTGGTGGATCCATATGTGGTATGTGAAAAGATACACATGCAATGACTCTGGTTGTTGTTAGTAAAAAGAACACACATGCAATGACACTGGTGGATCCATGTGTGGTCTCTGAAAGAACACACATTTTCAATGACAACTGGTGGATCCATATGTGGTCTGTGAAAGAACACACATGACCTTTAATGACTCTTGGATCCATGATGTTGTTAGTAAAAGAACACACACATCTTGATGACTGGTGGATCCACGCCGTATGTGGTATGTGAGAAAGAACACACATACAATGACTCTGGTTGTTTGTTAGTAAAAAGAACACACATGCAACCCATGTGTGTGTGTGTGTGTGGAAACCATAGGTGGATTGTCCGCCGTGAAAATAGCACACATTCTGCGGCACACATGACAAAACATTAATTGGATCCATATGTGGTATGTGATAAGAGACACACGTGCAATGACTCAGTTGTTGTTAGTAAAAAGAGCACACATGCAATGACTTGCGGAAGATGGATCCATGTGGTATGAAAGGCATACTTGTTGACTTACAGTTGGTCTCTGATGAGAACACACATGCAATGACTCTAGCTGTGTGTGGTTAATGAGATGATACACATGCTTTGACATTTGGTTGATCCATGTATGGTCTATGAAGAGAACTCACATGTCAATGACTGGTTGTTGTTAGTAAAAAGAACACACATGCAATGACCTTGGTGGATCCATGTGTGGTCTCTAAGAGAACACACAATTTCAATCACAAATGGTGGATGTCATGGGTGGATTGTGAGAACACACATGCAATGACAACTGGTGGATCCATGTGGCAGGTTATTTGTTAGTAAAGAACACATCTACAAGCCTGGTGGATCCATATGTTATCTACGAAGAACACACATGAAATGACTCTAGTTGTTGTTAGTAAAAAGAACACACATGCAATGACATGGTGGGATCATTTGTGGTTACTAAAAGAACACACATGCAAGGTGATCGGTTGTTGTTAGTAAAAAGCACACATGCAATGGCACTGGTGGATCCATGTGTGGTCTGTGAAAAGAACACACATGCAGTGGTGGATCCATATGTGGTATGTGAAAAGAACACACATGCAATGACTTTAATTACGATTGTTGTTAGTAAAAGAACACATGCAATGACGTGGATCATATATGTAGTCTACGAAGAACACACATCTGCAATAACTCTAAATTGTGGTTAATAGGAAGACACACATTTAATGACACTGGTGGATCCATATGTGGTATGTGAAAAGAATAGTCATGAAATGACTCAATTGTTGTTAGTAAAAGAACACACATGCGATAACCTTTGGTGGATCCATAGGTGATCTCTTAAAGAAAAAGAACACATGCAATGACCTTTGGATCCATATGTGGTGTATGAAAAGAACACATGCAATGACTCTGGTTGTTGTTAGTAAAAAGAACACACATGCAATGACCTTTGGTGGATCCATGTATGGTCTCTGAAAGAACACATTTCAATGACTACAGGTGTTGTTAGTAAAAAGAGCACACATTTGATAAGCAGTGGATCCATATGTGGTATGAAAAGAACACACATGCAATGACTCCAATTGTTGTTAGTAAAAAGAACACACATGCAATGACACGGGTGGATCCATGTGTGGTCTCTGAAGAGAACACATCTGATGACTACGGTTGTTGTTAGTAAAAAGAACACACATGCAATGACAGGTGGATCCATGTGGTCTCTCAAGAAGAACACACATTTCAATGAAGAAACCTTTGGTGGATCCATATTGGTATGTGAAAAGAACACTGTCACAACAGCAACCTTGTGATGACTCAATTGTTGTTAGTAAAAAGACACACATGCAAGCCTTGGTGGATCCATGTGTGGTCTCACGAAGAAGGAAACACATGCAATGACTCTAGTGGATCATATTGTGGTAGTGAAAAGAACACACATTTCAATGACACTAGTGGATCCATATGTGGTATGTGAAAAGAACAGTTTCAATGACACACTAGATCCATATGTAGTGTATAGAAAACAACACACATGAAATGACTCCGAGTTGTTAGTAAGAACACACATGCAATGACAACAGGTGGATCATGTGGTCTCTGACGAGCTACCTGTATTGACAACGGGTGGATCCATGTCTTGATCTCTGAAGAGAACACACATGCAATGACTCACGCATTGTTAGTAAAACAAATGAGTACACATGCAACAAACAGCAATAACCTTTGGTGGATCCATAGGTGGATTGAAAAAGAACACACATGCAATGACTCTGGTTGTTGTTAGTAAAAAGAACACACATTACAGTAACCTTTGGGTGAATCCATGGTCACGAAGACACATTTGAAAGACAACTGGTGGATCATATATGGTATCATGAAAGATAAATCAGCAATGACTGGTGGATCCATGTTGTTTGTGAAAAGAACACACATGCAATAGATCTAGTTGTTGATAAAAAGAGAGCACGCATATTGTCTTGGTGGATCCATGTGTGGTCTCAAAGAACACACATTTCAATGACACTGGTGGATCCATATATGGTATGTGAAAGAACACATGAAATGACTCAGTTGTTGTTAGTAAAAAGAACACACATGCAATGACTTTGGTGGATCCATATGTGGTCTCTGAAGAAAGAACACACATGCAGTAACTCTAGGCATTGTTAGTAAAAAAGGGAACACATTGCAATGACATGAAGTGGATCCATATGTGGTATGTAAAAAGAACACACATGCAATGACTCTAATTGTGGATCCATGTTAGTCTCTGAAAAGAACACACATGCAATGACCTTGGTGGATCCATGTGAACCTGCAGAGGAACCTCATTCAGTGACATAGTATTACATGTGGTATGTAAAAAAGAAAGAACACATGTAATGACTTCGGTTGTTGTTAGTAAAAAGAACACATGCAATGACTCTTGGATCCACATCCATCAAGTAATCTCTCTTTGTCCTGCAAAGAGAACACACATGCAATGACTCTAGTTGTTGTTAGTAAAAGAACACATCTGATACCTTTGGTGGATCCATGTGTGGTCTCTGAAGAACACATCAATGACTGGTGGATCCATATGTGAGCATGTGAAAAGAACACACATACAATGACTCTGGTTGTTGTTAGTAAAATAGCACATGCAATGACCTTTGGTGGATCCATGTGTGGTCTCTGAAAGAAAACACATTCAATGACTCTAGTTATTGTTAGTAAAAGAACACACATACAATGACCTTTGGTGGATCCATATGTGGTCTCTGAAAGAATAGTCATGATTGGTGGATCCAATTGTGGTTAGTGAAAGAACACACATGCAATGACCTTGGTGGATCCATATGTGGTATGTGAAAAGAACACACATGCAATGACTCGGTTGTTGTTAGTAAAAGAACACACATGCAATGACAGCTTTGGTGGATCCATGGTGGTCTGAAGAGAGCACACATGTCTGTTCAATGACATTTGGTGGATCCATATGTGGTATGTGAAAAGAACACATGGAATGACTCGGTTGTTGTTAGTAAAAGAACACATGCAATAACTGGTGGATCCATGTGTGGTCTCTAAAGAACACACATGCAATGACTCACAGTTGTTGTTAGTAAAAAGAACACACTTGACTGGTAGTGGATCCATGTGTGGTCTCACAGAAAGAACACACATGCAATGACTTGGTGGATCCATGTGGTTCTGAAAAGAACACACATGCAATGACTCTAGTTCCACAGGTTGTTAGTAAAAGAACACATGCAATGACCTTTGGTGGATCCATGTATGGATTGTGAAGAAGAACACACACATGCAATGAACTCTAGCAGGTTGTTAGTGAAAAGAGCACACATCTTGTTAACTTCCAGTGGATCCATGGGTGGATTGTGAAAGAACACACATTCAATGACAAGGTGGATCCATATGTGGTATGTGAAAGAACACACATGAAATGACTCTAGTTGTTAGTAAAAAGAACACACATGCAATGACACTTTGGTGGATCCATGTGTGGTCTGTGAAGAACACACATGCAATGACTCTTGGTTGTTCAGCCAAGTAAAAAAAAGAGCACACATATAATGACACTGGTGGATTAAAAGAGCACACATGCAATAACCGGGTGGATCCATATGTGGATTGTGAAAAGAACACACATGCAATGACTCAGTTGTGTTATTAGTAAAAAGAACACACATGCAATGACAACTGGTGGATCCATGTGTGGTCTCTGAAAAGAACACACATGTGATGACTCTAAATGTGGTTAATGAGAAGAACACTCATTTCAATGACACTGGTGGATCCATATGTGGTATGTGAAAAGAACACACATGAAATGACTCTAGTTGTTGTTAGTAAAAAGAACACACATGCAATGAGATTGGTCGATCCACATGTGGTATGTGAAAAAGAACACACATGCAATGACTCCAGTTGTTGTTAGTAAAAAGAACACACATGCAATGACACTGGTGGATCCATGTGTGGTCTCTAAAGAGAACACACATTTCAATGACACTTTGGTGGATCCATATGTGGTATGTAAAAGAACACACATGCAATGACTCAGGTTGTTGTTAGTAAAAGGACACATGCAATGACAATGGTGGATCCATGTGTGGTCTCTGAAGTGAAGACACATGCAATGACTCTGGTTGTTGTTAGTAAAAGAGAACACATGCAGTAACCTTTGGTGGATCCATGTGTGGTCTCTAAAGAACACACATTCAATGACCTTGGTGGATCCATATGTGGTATGTGAAAAGAACACACATGCAATGACTCTGGTTGTTGTTAGTAAAAGAACACACATGCAATGACTGGTGGATCCATGTGTGGTCTCTAAGAGAACACACATGCAATGACTCTAGCTATTGTTAATGAAAAGAACACACATTCAATGACATTGGTGGATCCATATGTGGTATGTGAAAAGAACACACATGAAATGACTTCAGTTGTTGTTAGTAAAAAGAACACACATGCAATGACCTTTGGTGGATCCATGTGTGGTATGTGAAAGGACACACATGCAATGACTCTGGTTGTTGTTAGTAAAAAAAGAACACACATGCAATGACAACTGTGGTGGATCCATAGGTGGATTAATGAAAAGAACACACATGCAATGACAGGTGGATCCTATAGTTGTTGTTAGTAAAAAAGAACACACATGCAATGACTTTGGTTGTTGTTAGTAAAAGAACACACATGCAATGAATCTGGTTCCATTTCTGGTAAAAAGATTACACATGCAATGACTGCTTTGGTGGATCATGTGTGGTCTCAGAAGAGAACACATTTCAATGACAACGGTGGATCCATATGTGGTATGTGAAAAGAACACACATGTAATGACTCAGGTTGTTGTTAGTAAAAAGAACACACATGTGCAATGACCTTTAGTGGATCCATGTGTGGTCTCACGAAGAACACACATGCAATGACTCTAGTTGTTGTTAGTAAAAGAACACACATGCAATGACCTTTGGTGGATCCATATTGGTATGTGAAAAGAACACACATGCAATGACTGCAATTGTTGTTAGTAAAAGAACACACATGCAATGACACTGGTGGATCCATATATGGTATGTGAAAAGAACACACATGCAATGACTCGGTTCTAGTATGTGAAAAAAGAACACACATGCAATGACAACTGGTGGATCCATGTGTAGTCTCTGAAGAGAACACACATTTCAATGACCTTGGTGGATCCATATGTGGTATGTGAAAAGAACACATGCAATGACTCTAGTTGTTGTTAGTAAAAAAGAACACACATCTTGACTTGTGGATCCATGTGTGGTTGAAAAGAAGAACACACATGCAATGACTCTGGTTGTTGTTAGTAAAAAGAACACACATGCAATGACACGGGTGGATCCATGTGTGGTCTCCAGAAGAAGAAACACATTGCAATGACCTTTGGTGGATCCATATGTGGTATGTGAAAAAGAACAAGCATGCAATGACTCTGGTTGTTGTTAGTAAAAGAACACACATGCAATGACCTTGGTGGATCCATGTGTGGTCTCTAAAGAACACATGCAATGACTCTGTAGTATTTGTTAGTAAAAGAACACACATTTCAATGACAGCTGGTGGATCCATGTGTGGATTGTGAAAAGAACACACATGAAATGACTTTAGTTGTTGTTAGTGAAAAGAACACACATGCAATGACACTGGTGGATCCATGTGTGGTCTCTAAAGAACACACATGCAATGACTCTGGTTGGAGCATTGTTAGTAAAAAGAGCACATGCAATGACCTTTGGTGGATCCATATGTGGTATGTGAAAAGAACACACATGCAATGACTACGGTTGTTGTTAGTAAAAGAACACACATGCAATGACAACTGGTGGATCCATGTGTGGTCTCTGAAAGAACACACATGCAATGACTCAAGTTGTTGTTAGTAAAAAGAACACACATGAATGACTCTGGTTGTTATTAGTAAAAAGAACACATGCAATGACTCTTGTTGTTAGTAAAAAGAACACACATCTGATGACCTTTGGTGGATCCATGTGTGGATTATGAAAAGAACACACATGCAATGACACTAGTGGATCCATATGTGGTATGAAAAGAACACACATGCAATGACTCCAGTTGCTGTTAGTAAAAAGAACACACATGCAATGACCTTTGGTGGATCCATGTGTGGTCTCTGAAGAAGGCACATTTCAATGACCTTGGTGGATCCATATGTGGTATGTGAAAAGAACACACATGAAATGACTCTGGTTGTTTTAGTAAAAAGAACACACATGCAATGACACTGGTGGATCCATGTGTGGTCTCTGAAGAGAACACACATGCAATGACTCTGGTTGTTGTTAGTAAAAAAGAACACACATGCAATGACTCTGGTTGTTGTTAGTAAAAAGAGCACACATGCAATGACATTGGTGGATGTAGTGTGGTCTAAGAAGAAGAACACACATTTCAATGACACTGGTGGATCCATATGGTATGTGAAAAGAACACACATGCAATGACTCAGTTGTTGTTAGTAAAAAAGAACACACATGCAATGACCTTTGGTGGATCCATGTGTGGTCTCTGAAGAGAACACACATGCAATGACATTCTGGGTGTGGTTAATGAGAAGAACACACATGCAATGACTCGATTGTTGTTAGTAAAAGAACACACATGCAATGACACTGGTGGATCCATGTGTGGTCTCTGAAAGAAGAACACACATGTAAATGACTCTAGTTGTTGTTAGTGAAAAGAACACACATGCAATGACCTTTGGTGGATCCATATGTGTTATGTGAAAAGAACACACATGCAATGACTCGGTTGTTGTTAGTAAAAGAACACACATGCAATGACTCTGGTGGATCCATGTGGTCTCTGAAGAGAACACACATTTCAATGACTACTTTGGTGGATCCATATGTGGTATGTGAAAACACATAGTCCGCGAATGACTCAATTGTTAGTAAAAAGAACACACATGCAATGACCTTTGGTGGATCCATGTGTGGTCTCTGAGAACACATATGCAATGACACTGGTGGATCCATATGTGGGATATGAAAAGAACACACATGCAATGACTGCAGTTGTTGTTAGTAAAAAAGAACACACATGCAATGACACTGGTGGATCCATAGGTGGATTGTGAAGAACACACATGCAATGACACTTTGGTGGATCCATATGTGGTATGTGAAAAGAACACACATGCAATGACTCTACAGTTGTTGTTAGTAAAAGAACACACATGCAATGACAATTTGGTGGATCCATGTGTGGTCTAGAAAGAGAACACACATTCAATGACACTGGTGGATCATATGTGGTATGTAAAAGAACACACATGCAATGACTCTGGTTGTTGTTAGTAAAAAAGAACACACATGATGACAACTGGTGGATCCATATGTGGTCTCTGAAAGAACACACATGCAATGACTCGGTTGTTGTTAGTAAAAAGAGCACACATGCAATGACTTTGGTGGATCCATGTGTGGTCTCTGAAAGAACACATTTCAATGACCTTTGGTGGATCCATATGTGGTATGTGAAAAGAACACACATGCAATGATTCCAGTTGTTGTTAGTAAAAGAACACACATGCAATGACCTTTGGTGGATCCATGTGTGGTCTCTGAAGAAGAACACATGCAATGACTCTGGATCCATCCAGCGTTGTTAGTGAAAAGAGCACACATTCAATGACTCTGGTTGATCCATTGTTAGTAAAGAACACACATGCAATGACTCCAGTGGCATTGTTAGTAAAAGAACACACATCAATGACTGGTGGATCCATAGGTGTCTTGTGAAAGAACACACATGCAATGACGGTTGTTGTTAGTAAAAGAGCACACATGCAATGACACTGGTGAATCCATAGGTGGATTGTGAAAAGAACACACATGCAATGACACCGCTGGATCCATATGTGGTATGTGAAAAGAACACACATAAAATGACTCTAGTTGTTGTTAGTAAAAAGAACACACATGCAATGACACTTTGGTGGATCCATGTATGGTCTCTGAAAAGAGAACACACATTTCAATGACACTGGTGGATCCATATGTGGTATCTGAAAAGAACACACATGCAATGACTCCAATTGTTGTTAGTAAATAGAACACACATGCAATGACAATGGTGGATCCATGTGTGGTCTCTGAAGAGAACACATATGCAATGACTCTGGTTGTCGTTAGTAAAAGTAGCACACATGTAATGACACTGGTGGATCCATGTGTGGTCTATGAAGAACACACATTTCAATGACACTGGTGGATCCATATGTGGTATGTGAAAAGAACACACATGCAATGACTCCGCTTGTTGGTAGTAAAAGAACACACATGCAATGACACTGGTGGATCCATGTGGTCTCGAAGAGAACACACATGCAATGACCTTTGGTGGATCCATGTGTGGTCTCAAGAGAACACACATGCAATGACTCTAGTTGTTGTTAATAAGAGAACACACATTTCAATGACACTGGTGGATCCATATGTGGTATGTGCAAAGAACAGTCATGAAATGACTCTAGTTGTTGTTAGTAAAAAGAACACACATGCAATGACACTGGTGGATCCATGTGTGGTCTCTAAAGAGAACACACATGCAATGACTCTAGTTGTTGTTACTAAAAAGAACACACATGGAATGACAATGGTGGATCCATGTGTGGATTGTGAAAAGAACACACACAATGACTCTGGTTGTTGTTAGTAAAAAGAACACACATGCAATGACATGGTGGATCCATGTGTGGTCTACTGAAGAGAACACACATGCAATGACTCTGGTTATTGTTAGTAAAAAGAACACACATGAAATGACTCTGGTTGTTGTTAGTAAAAAGAACACACATGCAATGACTCTGGTTGTTGATAGTAAAAAGAGCACACATGCAATGACACTGGTGGATCCATAGGTGGATTGTGAAAAGAACACACATGCAATGACACTGGTGGATCCATATGTGGTATGTGAAAAGAACACACATGCAATGACTCCGATTGTTGTTAGTAAAAAGAACACACATGCAATGACACTGGTGGATCCATGTGTGGTCTCTGAAGAGAACACACATTTCAATGACACTGGTGGATCCATAAGTGGTATGTGAAAAGAACACACATGCAATGACTCTGGTTGTTGTTAGTAAAAAGAACACACATGCAATGACACTGGTGGATCCATGTGTGGTTCTGAAAAGAACACACATGCAATGACTCGAGTTGTTGTCAGTGAAAATAACATACATGCAATGACACTGGTGGATCCATGTGTGGTCTCTGAAAGAGAACACACATTTCAATGACTTTGGTGGATCCATATGTGGTATGTGAAAGAACACAAATGCAATGACTCAGTTGTTAGTAAAAAGAACACACATGCAATGACACTAGTGGATCCATGTGTGGTCTCTAAAGAGAACACACATGCAATGACTTTAGTTGTTGTTAGTAAAAAGAGAACACATGCAATAACACTGGTGGATCCATGTGTGGATTGTGAAGATTACACACATGCAATGACTCTGGTTGTTGTTAGTAAAAAGAACACACATGCAATGACACTGGTGGATCCATGTGTGGTCTCTGAAGAGAACACACATGCAATGACTCTAGATATGGTTAACTAGAAGAACTCACATTTAAATGACCTTTGGTGGATCCATATGTGTTGTTTGAAAAGAACACACATGCAATGACTCAGTTGTTGTTAGTAAAAGAACACACATGCAATGACTCTGGTGGATCCATGTGTGGTCTCTGAAGAACACACATTTCAATGACACTTGGTGGATCCATATGTGGTATGTGAAAATAATAGTCCGCAATGACTCAGTTGTTGTTAGTTAAAAGAACACACATGCAATGACACTGTTGGATCCATGTGTGGTCTCTGAAGAAGACACATGCAATGACTCTGGTTGTTGTTAGTAAAGAGCACACATGCAATGACCTTTGGTGGATCCATAGGTGGATTGTGAAAAGAACACACATGCAATGACACTTTGGTGGATCCATATGTGGTATGTAGAAAGAACACACATGCAATGACTCTGGTTGTTGGTATGTAAAAGAACACACATGCAATGACACTGGTGGATCCATCTGTGGTCTCTGAAGAGAACACACATTTCAATGACTACTTGGTGGATCCATATGTGGTATGTGAAAAGAACACACATGCAATGACTCAGGTTGTTGTTAGTAAAAAAGAACACACATGCAATGATGACTTGGTGGATCCATGTGTGGTCTCTAAAGAGAACACACATGCAATGACTCTGGTTGTTGTTAGTAAAAAGAGCACACATGCAATGACACTGGTGGATCCATGTGTGGTCTCTGAAGAGAACACACATTTCAATGACACTTGTGGATCCAGATGTCGTATGTGAAAAGAACACATGCAATGACTCAGTTGTTGTTAGTAAAAAGAACACACATGCAATGACTTTGGTGGATCCATGTGTGGTCTTGAAGAAGGCTACACATGCAATGACTCTGGATGTTGTTAGTAAAAGAGCACACATTTAATGACTCTGGTTGTTGTTAGTAAAAAGAACACACATGCATAACTCTGGCACTGTTAGTAAAAGAGCACACATGCAATGACCTGGTGGATCCATAGGTGCATTGTGAAAAGAACACACATGCAATGACTCACGGTTGTTGTTAGTAAAAAGAGAACACATTCAATGACACTGGTGGATCCATGGGTGGATTGTGAAAAGAACACACATTCAATGACACTGGTGGATCCATATGTGGTATGTGAAAAGAACACATATGCAATGACTCAGGTTGTTGTATGTAAAAGAACACACATGCAATTACACTGGTGGATCCATGTGGTCTCTGAAGAGAACACACATTTCAATGACCTGGTGGATCCATATGTGGTATGTGAAAAGAACACACATGCAATGACTCAATTGTTGTTAGTAAAAGAACACACATGTAATGCTGGTGGATCCATGTGTGGTCTCTGAAGAACACACATGTAATGACTCTAGTTGTTGTTAGTAAAAAGAGCACACATGCAATGACCTTTGGTGGATCCATGTGTGGTCTGAAAAGAACACACATTTCAATGACAGGTGGATCCATATGGGGTATGTGAAAAGAACACACATGCAATGACTCTAGTTATTGTTAGTAAAAACAACACACATGCAATGACACTGGTGGATCCATGTGTGGTCTCTGAAGAACACACACATGCAATGACTCTAGCTGTTGTTAATGAGAAGAACACACATTTCAATGACAGGGTGGATCCATATGTGGCATGTGAAAAGAATAGTCATGAAATGACTCTAGTTGTTGTTAGTAAAAAGAACACACATGCAATGACAGGTGGATCCATGTGTGGTCTCGAAGAGAACACACATGCAATGACTCGGTTGTTGTTAGTAAAGTGAGCACACATGCAATGACACTGGTGGATCCATATGTGGATTGTGAAAAGAACACATGCAATGACTACGGTTGTTGTTAGTAAAAAAACACACATGCAATGACACTGGTGGATCCATGTGTGGTCTCTGAAGAAGAACACACATGCAATGACTCTGGTATTTGTTGTCGATAAAAAGAACACAAATGCAATGACTCGGTGGATCATATTGTTAGTAAAAAGAACACACATGCAATGACTCGAGTCTGCTGTTGTTAGTAAAAAGAGCACACATGCAATGACTGGTGGATCCATGGGTGGATTGTGAAAAGAACACACATGCAATGACACGGTGGATCCATATGTGTTATGTGAAAGAACACACATGCAATGACTCCGGTTGTTGTTAGTAAAAGAACACACATGCAATGACACTGGTGGATCCAAGTGTAGTATCTGAAGAGAACACACATGCAATGACTATTGTTGTTCTTTGTGAAAAGAACATAGATGCAATGACACTTGTGGATCCATATGTGGTATGTGAAAAGAACACACATGCAATGACTGACCGTGGATCCATATGTGGTATGTGAAAAGAACACATGCAATGACTCCGATTCTTTGTTAGTAAAAAGAACACACATGCAATGACACTGGTGGATCCATGTTTGGTCTCAGAAGAGAACACACATTTCAATGACCTTTGGTGGATCCATATGTGGTATGTGAAAAGAACACACGTGCAATGACTCAGTTGTTGTTAGTAAAAGAACACACATGCAATGACCTTTGGTGGATCCATGTGTGGTCTCTGAAGAGAACACAAATCAATGACTCTGGTTGTTGTTAGTAAAGTGAGCACAAATGCAATGACACTGGTGGATCCACAGGTGGATTGTGAAAAGAACACGAATGCAATGACTCTGGATTTATTGTTGTTAGTAAAAAGAACACACATGCAATGACCTTTGGTGGATCCATGTGTGGTCTCTGAAGAGAACACACATGCAATGACTCTGTTTGTTGTCGATAAAAAGAACACAAATGCAATGACTCTGGTGGATATTGTTAGTAAAAAGAACACACATGCAATGACTCTAGGTGGATTTGTTGTTAGTAAAAGAGCACATATGCAATGACACTGGTGGATCCATAGGTGGATTGTGAAAAGAACACACATGCAATGACACGGTGGATCCATATGTGTTATGTGAAAAGAACACAGATGCAATGACTCCAGTTGTTGTTAGTAAAAAGAACAAACATGCAATGACACTGGTGGATCCATGTGTGGTATCTGAAGAGAACACACATGCAATAACTCTATTTGTTGTTAATGAAAAGAACACACATTTCAATGACACTAGTGCATCCATATGTGGTATGTAAAAGAACACACATGCAATGACACGGTGGATCCATATGTGTTATGTGAAAAGAACACACATGCAATGACTCCGATTGTTGTTAGTAAAAGAACACACATGCAATGACCTTTGGTGGATCCATGTTTGGTCTCTGAAGAGAACACACATTTCAATCACACTGGTGGATCCATATGTGGTATGTGAAAAGAACACACGTGCAATGACTCCAGTTGTTGTTAGTAAAAAGAACACACATGCAATGACACTGGTGGATCCATATGTGGTCTCTGAAGTGAACACACATGCAATGACTATGGTTGTTAGTAAAAAGAACACACATGCAATGACACTGGTTGTTGTTAGTAAAAAGAACACACATGCAATGACATTAGTGGATCCATTTGTGGTCTCTGAAGAACACACATTTCAATGACCTGGTGGATCCATATGGGGTATGTGAAAAGAACACATACAATGACTCTAGTTGTTGTTAGTAAAAAGAACACACATGCAATGACACTGGTGGATCCATGTGTGGTCTCTGAAGAGAACACACATGCAATAACTCTAGCTGTGGTTAATAAGAAGAACACACATTTCAATGACATTGGTGGATCCATATGTGGTATGTGAAAAGAATCCACTTGAATTGACTCCAGTTGTTGTTAGTGAAAAGAACACACATGCAATGACACTGTTGGATCCATGTGTGGGCTCTGAAGAGAACACACATGCAACGACTCTAGATGTTCTTAGTAAAATGCACACATGCAATGACCTGGTGGATCCATGGGTGGATTGTGAAAAGAACACACATGCAATGACTCGGTTGTTGTTAGTAAAAGAACACACATGCAATGACACTGGTGGATCCATGTGTGGTCTGAAGAGAACACACATTCAATGACCTTGGTGGATCCATATGTGGTATGTGAAAAGAACAAACATGCAATGACTCCAGTTGTTGTTAGTAAAAAGAACACACATGCAATGACCTTTGGTGGATCCATGTGTGGTCTCTGAAGTGAACACACATACAATGACTCCGGTTGTTGTTAGTAAAAGAACACACATGCAATGACTCAGTTGTTGTTAGTAAAAAGAACACACATGCAATGACATTGGTGGATCCATTTGTGGTCTGAAGAGAACACACATTTCAATGACAACGGTGGATCCATATGGGGTATGTGAAAAGAACACACATGCAATGACTCAGTTGTTGTTAGTAAAAAGAACACACATGCAATAAAACTGGTGGATCCATGTGGTCTCTGAAGGAACACACATGCAATAACTCTTTAATAAGAAGAACACACATTTCAATGACATTGGTGGATCCATATGTGGTATGTGAAAGAATAGTCATGAAATGACTCCAATTGTTGTTAGTGAAAAGAACACACATGCAATGACACTGGTGGATCCATGTGTGGGCTCTGAAGAGAACACACATGCAACGACTCTAGATGTTCTTAGTAAAAAGAGCACACATGCAATGACACTGGTGGATCCATAGGTGGATTGTGAAAAGAACACACATGCAATGACACCGCTGGATCCATATGTGGTATGTGAAAAGAACACATATGCAATGTCTCTAGTTGTTGTTAGTAAAAGAACACACATGCAATTACCTTTGGTGGATCCATGTATGGTCTCTGAAGAGAACACACATTTCAATGACCTTTGGTGGATCCATATGTGGTATGTGAAAAGAACACACATGCAATGACTCCAATTGTTGTTAGTAAAAAGAACACACATGCAATGAAACTGGTGGATCCATGTGTGGTCTCTGAAGAGAACACACATGCAATGACTCTGGTTGTTGTTAGTAAAAAGAGCACACATGCAATGACACTGGTGGATCCATGTGTGGTCTCTGAAGAGAACACACATTTCAATGACCTTTGGTGGATCCATATGTGGTATGTGAAAAGAACACACATGCAATGACTCAGTTGTTGTTCATAAAAAGAACACACATGCAATGACACTGGTAGATCCATGTGTGGTCTCTGAAGAGAACACGCATGCAATAACTCTAGCTGTTGTTAATGAGAAGAACACAAATTTCAATGACACTGGTGCATCCATATGTGGCATGTGAAAAGAATAGTCATGAAATGACTTTAGTTGTTGTTAGTGAAAAGAACACACATGCAATGACACTGGTGGATCCATGTGTGGTCTCTGAAGAGAACACAAATGCAATGACTCTGGTTGTTGTTAGTAAAGTGAGCACAAATGCAATGACACTGGTGGATCCACAGGTTGATTGTGAAAAGAACACGCATGCAATGACTCTGGTTGTTGTTAGTAAAAAGAACACACATGCAATGACACTGGTGGATCTATGTGTGGTCTCTGAAGAGAACACACATGCAATGACTCTATTTGTTGTGAGTAAAAAGAACACAAATGCAATGACTCTGGTTATTGTTAGTAAAAAGAACACACATGCAATGACTCTGGCTGCTGTTAGTAAAAAGAGCACACATGCAATGACACTGGTGGATCCATAGGTGGATTGTGAAAAGAACACACATGCAATGACAACTGGTGGATCCATATGTGGTAGGTGAAAGAACACAGATGCAATGACTCCAGTTGCTGTTAGTAAAAAGAACACACATGCAATGACACTGGTGGATCCATGTGTGGTCTCTGAAGAGAACACACATTTCAATCACACTGGTGGATCCATATGTGGTATGTGAAAAGAACACACATGCAATGACTCCAGTTGTTGTTAGTAAAAAGAACACACATGCAATGACACTGGTGGATCCATCTATGGTCTCTGAAGTGAACACACATGCAATGACTCTGGTTGTTAGTAAAAAGAACACACATGCAATGACTCTGGTTGTTGTTAGTAAAAAGAACACACATGCAATGACATTAGTGGATCCATTTGTGGTCTCTGAAGAGAACACACATTTCAATGACACTGGTGGATCCATATGGGGTATGTGAAAGGAACACATGCAATGACTCCAGTTGTTGTTAGTAAAAAAGAACACACATGCAATGACACTGGTGGATCCATGTGTGGTCTCTGAAGAGAACACACATGCAATAACTCTAGCTGTGGTTAATAAGAAGAACACACATTTCAATGACATTGGTGGATCCATATGTGGTATGTGAAAAGAATAGTCATGAAATGACTCCAATTGTTGTTAGTGAAAAGAACACACATGCAATGACACTGTTGGATCCATGTGTGGGCTCTGAAGAGAACACACATGCAACGACTCTAGATGTTCTTAGTAAAAAGAGCACACATGCAATGACACTGGTGGATCCATAGGTGGATTGTGAAAAGAACACACATGCAATGACTCTGGTTGTTGTTAGTAAAAAGAACACACATGCAATGACACTGGTGGATCCATGTGTGGTCTCTGAAGAGAACACACATGCATTGACTCTAGCTATCGTTAATGAGAAGAACACACATTTCAATGACACTGGTTGATCCATATGTGGTATGTGAAAATAACACACATGCAATGACTCCAGTTGTTGTTAGTAAAAAGATCACACATGCAATGACACTGGTGGATCCATGTGTGGTCTCTGAAGAACACACATTTCAATGACTGCTGGTGGATCCATATGTGGTATGTGAAAATAATAGTCACAAGTGACTCCAGTTGTTAGTAAAAAGAACACACATGCAATGACCTTTGGTGGATCCATGTGTGGTCTGTTAATATAACACACATGCAATGGCTTTGGTTGTTGTTAGTAAAAAGAGCACACATGCAATGACACTGGTGGATCCATAGGTGGATTGTGAAAAGAACACACATGCAATGACACCGGTGGATCCATATGTGGTATGTGAAAAGAACACATATGCAATGACTCTAGTTGTTGTATGTAAAAAGAACACACGTGCAATGACACTGGTAGATCCATGTATGGTCTCTGAAGAGAACACACATTTCAATGACACTGGTGGATCCATATGTGGTATGTGAAAAGAACACACATGCAATGACTCCAGTTGTTGTTAGTAAAAAGAACACACATGCATTGAAACTGGTGGTTCCATGTGTGGTCTCTGAAGAGAACACACATGCAATGACTCTAGTTGTTGTTAGTAAAAAGAGCACACATGCAATGACTCTGGTGGATCCATGTGAGGTCTCGACAGAGCACACACATATCCATGACACTGGTGGATCCATATGGGGCATGTGAAAAGAACACACATGCAATGACTCCTGTTGTTCTTAGTAAAAATAACACACATGCAATGACACTGGTGGTTCCATGTGTGGTCTCTGAAGAGAACACACATGCAATGACTCTGGTTGTTGTTAGTAAAAAGAGCACACATGCAATGACACTGGTGGATCCATGTGTGGTCTCTGAAGAGAACACACATTTCAATGACACTGGTGGATCCATATGGGGCATGTGAAAAGAACACACATGCAATGACTCCAGTTGTTGTTAGTAAAAAGAACACACATGCAATGACACTGGTGGATCCATGTTTGGTCTCTGAAGAGAACACACATGCAATGGCTCTGGATGTTGTTAGTAAAAAGAGCACACATTCAATGACTCTGGTTGTTGTTAGTAAAAAGAACACACATGCAATGACTCTAGCTGCTGTTAGTAAAAAGATCACACATGCAATGACCTTTGGTGGATCCATAGGTGCATTGTGAAAAGAACACATGCAATGACTCTCTGGTTGTTGTTAGTAAAAGAGCACACATTCAATGACACTGGTGGATCCATGGGTGGATTATGAAAAGAACACACATGCAATGACACCGCTGGATCCATATGTGGTATGTGAAAAGAACACGATGCACTGACTCCCGTTGCTGCATGAAAAAACACCACACATGCAATTACACTGGTGGATCCATGTATGGTCTCTGAAGAGAACACACATTTCAATGACACTGGTGGATCCATATGTGGTATGTGAAAAGAACACACATGCAATGACTCCAGTTGTTGTTAGTAATAAGAACACACATGCAATGACACTGGTGGATCCATGTGTGGTCTCTGAACAGAACACACATGCAATGACTCTGGTTGTTGTTAGTAAAAAGAGCACACATGCAATGACACTTGTGGAACCATATGTGGCTTCTAAAAAGAACACCCATTTCAATGACACTGGTGGATCCATACGTGGTATGTGAAAAGAAGACACATGCAATGACTCCAGTTGTTGTTAGTAAAAAGAACAAACATGCAATGACACTGGTGGATCCATGTGTGGTCTCTGAAGAGAACACACATGCAATAACTCTAGCTGTTGTTAATGAGAAGAACACACATTTCAATGACACTAGTGCATCCATATGTGGTATGTGAAAAGAATAGTCATGAAATGACTCCAGTTGTTGTTAGTGAAAATAACACACATGCAATGACACTGGTGGATCCATGTGTGGTCTCTGAAGAGAACACACATGCAATGACTCTGGCTGTTGTTAGTAAAATGAGCACAAATGCAATGACACTGGTGTATCCATAGGTGGATTGTGAAAACAACACGCATGCAATGACTCTGGTTGTTGTTAGTAAAAAGATCACACATGCAATGACACTGGTGGAACCATGTGTGGTCTCTAAAGAGAACACACATTTCAATGACACTGGTGGATCCATATGTGGTATGTGAAAAGAACACACATGCAATGACTCCAGTTGTTGTTAGTAATAAGAACACACATGCAATGAAACTGGTGGATCCATGTGTGGTCTCTGAAGAGAACACACATGCAATGACTCTGGTTGTTGTTAGTAAAAAGAGCACACATGCAATGACACTGGTGGATCCATGTGTGGTCTCTAAAGAGAACACACATTTCAATGACACTGGTGGATCCATATGGGGCATGTGAAAAGAACACACATGCAATGACTCCTGTTGTTCTTAGTAAAAATAACACACATGCAATGACACTGGTGGATCCATGTGTGGACTCTGAAGAGAACACACATGCAATGACTCTGGTTGTTGTTAGTAAAAAGAGCACACATGCAATGACCTTTGGTGGATCCATGTGTGGTCTCTGAAGAGAACACACATTTCAATGACACTGGTGGATCCATATGGGGCATGTGAAAAGAACACACATGCAATGACTCCAGTTGTTGTTAGTAAAAAGAACACACATGCAATGACACTGGTGGATCCATGTTTGGTCTCTGAAGAGAACACACATGCAATGGCTCTGGATGTTGTTAGTAAAAAGAGCACACATTCAATGACTCTGGTTATTGTTAGTAAAAAGAACACACATGCAATGACTCTAGCTGCTGTTAGTAAAAAGATCACACATGCAATGACACTGGTGGATCCATAGGTGCATTGTGAAAAGAACACACATGCAATGACTCTGGTTGTTGTTAGTAAAAAGAGAACACATTCAATGACACTGGTGGATCCATAGGTGGATTATGAAAAGAACACACATGCAATGACACCGCTGGATCCATATGTGGTATGTGAAAAGAACACAGATGCAATGACTCCAGTTGTTGCATGTAAAAAGACCACACATGCAATTACACTGGTGGATCCATGTATGGTCTCTGAAAGAGAACACACATTTCAATGACCTTTGGTGGATCCATATGTGGTATGTGAAAAGAACACACATGCAATGACTCAGTTGTTGTTAGTAATAAGAACACACATGCAATGAACTGGTGGATCCATATGTAGTCTCTGAAGAGAACATACATGCAATGACTCACAGTTGTTGTTAGTAAAAAGAGCACACATGCACTGACACTGGTGGATCCATGTTTGGTCTCTAAAGAGAACAGACATTTCAATGACACTGGTGGATCCATATGGGGTATGTGAAAAGAAGACACATGCAATGACTCCAGTTGTTGTTAGTAAAAAGAACAAACATGCAATGACACTGGTGGATCCATGTGTGGTCTCTGAAGAGAACACACATGCAACAACTCTAGCTGTTGTTAATGAGAAGAACACACATTTCAATGACACTAGTGCATCCATATGTGGTATGTGAAAAGAATAGTCATGAAATGACTCCAGATTTTGTTAGTTAAAATAACACACATGCAATGACACTGGTGGATCCATGTGTGGTCTCTGAAGAGAACACACATGCAATGACTCTGGCTGTTGTTAGTAAAATGAGCACAAATGCAATGACACTGGTGTATCCATAGGTGGATTGTGAAAACAACACGCATGCAATGACTCTGGTTGTTGTTAGTAAAAAGATCACACATGCAATGACACTGGTGGAACCATGTGTGGTCTCTAAAGAGAACACACATTACAATGACCTGTGGATCCATATGGGGTATGTGAAAAGAACACACATGCAATGACTCCAGTTGTTGTTAGTAATAAGAACACACATGCAATGAAACTGGTGGAGCCATGTGTGGTCTCTGAAGAGAACACACATGCAATGACTCTGGTTGTTGTTAGTAAAAAGAGCACACATGCAATGACACTGGTGGATCCATGTGTGGTATCTAAAGAACACACATTTCAATGACACTGGTGGATCCATATGGGGCATGGGAAAAGAACACACATGCAATGACTCCTGTTGTTCTTAGTAAAAATAACACACATGCAATGACACTGGTGGTTCCATGTGTGGTCTCTGAAGAGAACACACATGCAATGACTCTGGTTGTTGTTAGTAAAAAGAGCACACATGCAATGACACTGGTGGATCCATGTGTGGTCTCTGAAGAGAACACACATTTCAATGACACTGGTGGATCCATATGGGGCATGTGAAAAGAACACACATGCAATGACTCCAGTTGTTGTTAGTAAAAAGAACACACATGCAATGACACTGGTGGATCCATGTTTGGTCTCTGAAGAGAACACACATGCAATGGCTCTGGATGTTGTTAGTAAAAAGAGCACACATTCAATGACTCTGGTTGTTGTTAGTAAAAAGAACACACATGCAATGACTCTGGTTGCTGTTAGTAAAAAGATCACACATGCAATGACACTGGTGGATCCATAGGTGCATTGTGAAAAGAACACACATGCAATGACTCTGGTTGTTGTTAGTAAAAAGAGAACACATTCAATGACACTGGTGGATCCATAGGTGGATTATGAAAAGAACACACATGCAATGACACCGCTGGATCCATATGTGGTATGTGAAAAGAACACGGATGCAATGACTCCGGTTGTTGCATGTAAAAAGAACACACATGCAATTACACTGGTGGATCCATGTATGGTCTCTGAAGAACACACATTTCAATGACCTGTGGATCCATATGTGGTATGTGAAAGAACACACGCAATGACTCCAGTTGTTGTTAGTAATAAGAACACACATGCAATGAAACTGGTGGAGCCATGTGTGGTCTCTGAAGAGAACACACATGCAATGACTCTGGTTGTTGTTAGTAAAAAGAGCACACATGCAATGACACTGGTGGATCCATGTTTGGTCTCTAAAGAGAACACACATTTCAATGACACTGGTGGATCCATATGGGGTATGTGAAAAGAACACACATGCAATGACTCCAGTTGTTGTTAGTAAAAAGAACAAACATGCAATGACCTTTGGTGGATCCATGTGTGGTCTCTGAAGAGAACACACATGCAATAACTCTAGCTGTTGTTAATGAGAAGAACACACATTTCAATGACACTAGTGCATCCATATGTGGTATGTGAAAAGAATAGTCATGAAATGACTCCAGTTGTTGTTAGTGAAAATAACACACATGCAATGACACTGGTGGATCCATGTGTGGTCTCTGAAGAGAACACACATGCAATGACTCTGGCTGTTGTTAGTAAAATGAGCACAAATGCAATGACACTGGTGTATCCATAGGTGGATTGTGAAAACAACACGCATGCAATGACTCTGGTTGTTGTTAGTAAAAAGATCACACATGCAATGACACTGGTGGAACCATGTGTGGTCTCTAAAGAGAACACACATTTCAATGACACTGGTGGATCCATATGTGGTATGTGAAAAGAACACACATGCAATGACTCCAGTTGTTGTTAGTAATAAGAACACACATGCAATGAAACTGGTGGAGCCATGTGTGGTCTCTGAAGAGAACACACATGCAATGACTCTGGTTGTTGTTAGTAAAAAGAGCACACATGCAATGACACTGGTGGATCCATGTTTGGTCTCTAAAGAGAACACACATTTCAATGACACTGGTGGATCCATATGGGGTATGTGAAAAGAACACACATGCAATGACTCCAGTTGTTGTTAGTAAAAAGAACAAACATGCAATGACACTGGTGGATCCATGTGTGGTCTCTGAAGAGAAAACACATGCAATAACTCTAGCTGTTGTTAATGAGAAGAACACACATTTCAATGACACTAGTGCATCCATATGTGGTATGTGAAAAGAATAGTCATGAAATGACTCCAGTTGTTGTTAGTGAAAATAACACACATGCAATGACACTGGTGGATCCATGTGTGGTCTCTGAAGAGAACACACATGCAATGACTCTGGCTGTTGTTAGTAAAATGAGCACACATGCAAGGACCTTTGGTGGATCCATGGGTGGATTGTGAAAACAACACATGCAATGACTCTGGTTGTTAGTAAAAGATCACACATGCAATGACACTTTGGTGGATCCATGTGGTCTCTGAAGAGAACACACATTTCAATGACCTTTGGTTGATCCATATGTGGTATGTGAAAATAATAGTCACGAAGTGACTCCAGTTGTTGTTAGTAAAAAGAACTCACATGCAATGACACTGGTGGATCCATGTGTGGTCTCTGAAGAGAACACACATGCAATGGCTCAGTTGTTGTTAGTAAAAGAGCACACATGCAATGACTTTGAGTGGATCCATAGGTGGATTGTGAAAAGAACACACATGCAATGACACGGTGGATCCATATGTGGTATGTGAAAAGAACACGGTGCAATGACTCTATTGTTGTATGTAAAAGAACACACATGCAATGACATGGTGGATCCATGTATGGTCTCTGAAGAAAACACACATTTCAATGACCTTTGGTGGATCCATATGTGGTATGTGAAAGAACACACATGCAATGACTCAGTTGTTGTTAGTAAAAGAACACACATGCAATGGGCTGGTGGATCCATGTGTGGTCTATGAAGAAGGACACACATGCAATGACTACTGGTTGTTGTTAGTAAAAGAACACACAATGACACTTGGTGGATCCATGTGGTCTCTGAAGAGAACACACATTTCAATGACACTAGTGGATCAATATGGGGCATGTGAAAGAACACACATGCAATGACTCAGGTTGTTGTTAGTAAAAGAACACACATGCAATGACACTGGTGGATCAAGTATGGTCTCTGAAGAGAACACACATTTCAATATGCTCTGGATATGTTGTTAGTAAAAAGAACACACATTGATGACTCTGGTTGTTGTTAGTAAAAAAGAACACACATCTGGTCAATGACTACTGGTTGTTGTTAGTAAAAAGAGCACACATGCAATGACACTGGTGGATCCATAGGTGCATTGTGAAAAGAACACACATGCAATGACTCAGTTGTTGTTAGTAAAAGAGCACACATTCAATGACCTTTGGTGGATCCATAGTGGATTGTGAAAAGAACACACATGCAATGACAACTGGTGGATCCATATGTGGTATGTGAAAGAACACAAATGCAATGACTCAGTTGTTGTTAGTAAAAGAACACACATGCAATTACACTGGTGGATCCATGTGGTCTCTAGAGAACACACATTTCAATGACGGTGGATCCATATGTGGTATGTGAAAGAACACACATGATTACTCATTTGTTGTTAAAAAAAGAACAAACATGCCATGACACTGGTGGATCCATGTGTGGTCTCTGAGATCACACATGCAATGACTCTGGCTATTGTTAATGAGAAGGCACATTTCAATGACACTAGTGCATCCATATGTGGTATGTGAAAAGAATAGTCATGAAATGACTCCAAATGTTGTTAATGAAAAGAACCACACAGCAATGACAGGTGGATCCATGGGTGGTCTCTGAAGAGAACACACATAATGACTCTGGCTGTTGTTACTAAAAGAGCACACATGCAATGACCTTTGGTGGATCCATGGGTGGATTATGAAAAGAACACATGTCAATGACTCAGGTTGTTAGTAAAAGAACACACATGCAATGACCTTTGGTGGATCCATGTGTGGTCTCTGAAGAGACACACATGCAATGACTCTGGTTGTTGTTAGTAAAGAACACACATGAATGGTAGTTGTTAGTAAAAAGAACACACATGCAATGACTCTGGTTGTTGTTAGTAAAAAGAACACACATGCAATTACACTGGTGGATCCATGTATGGTCTCTGAAGAGAACATACATTTCAATGACTATTTAGTGGATCCATATGTGGTATGTGAAAAGAACACACATGCAATGACTCAGTTGTTGTTAGTAATAAGAACACACATGCAATGGGGGTGGAGCCATGTGGTCTCTGAAGAACACACATGCAATGACTCTGGTTGTTGTTAGTAAAAGAGCACATGCAATGACCTTTGGTGGATCCATGTGTGGTCTCAAGAGAACACACATTTCAATGACCTTTGGTGGATCCATATGTGGTATGTGAAAGAACACACATGCAATGACTCCAGTTGTTGTTAGTAAAAGAACAAACATCTGATGTTAACTTTTGGTGGATCATGTGGTCTCTGAAGAACACACATGCAATAACTCTACTGTTATTAATGAGAAGAGCACACATTTCAATGACACTAGTGCATCCATATGGTATGTGAAAAGAATAGTCATGAAATGACTCGATTATTATTAGTGAAAAGAACACACATGCAATGACACCTGGTGGATCCATGTGTGGTCTCTGAAGAGAACACACATGCAATGACTCTGTTGTTAGTAAAATGAGCACATACAATGACACTTGTGTATCCATAGGTGGATTGTGAAAAGAACACGCATGCAATGACTCAGTTGTTGTTAGTAAAAAAGATCACACATGCAATGACCTTTGGTGGATCCATGTGTGGTCTCTAAAGAACACACATTTAGTAACCTGGTGGATCCATATGGTATGTGAAAATAATGATCACGAAGTGACTCCAGTTGTTAGTAAAAAGAACTCACATGCAATGACCTTTGGTGGATCCATGTGTGGTCTCTGAAGAGAACACACATGCAATGACTCAGTTGTTGTTAGTAAAAAGAGCACACATGCAATGACACTAGTGGATCCATAGGTGGATTGTGAAAAGAACACACATGCAATGACACATTTGGATCCATATGTGGTATGTGAAAAGAACAGATGCAATGACTCCAGTTGTTGTATGTAAAAAGAACACACATGCAATGACTGGTGGATCCATGTATGGTCTGAAGAGAACACACATTTCAATGACCTTGGTGGATCCAAATGTGGTATGTGAAAAGAACACACATGCAATGACTCTAGTTGTTGTTAGTAAAAGAACACACATGCAATGACAACTGGATCCATGTGGTCTCTGAAAGAACACACATGCAATGACTCTGGTTGTTGTTAGTAAAAAGAGCACACATGCAATAACCTTTGGTGGATCCATGTGTGGTCTCGGAAAGAACACACATTCAATGACCTTTGGTGGATCCATATGGGGCATGTGAAAGAACACACATGCAATGACTCAGTTGTTGTTAGTAAAAGAACACACATGCAATGACCTTTGGTGGATCCAAGTGTGGTCTCTGAAAGAACACACATGCAATGACTCTTGGATGTTGTTAGTAAAAGAGCACACATTCAATGACTCTGGTTGTTGTTAGTAAAAAGAACACACATGCAATGACTCTGCATTGTTAGTAAAAAGAGCACACATGCAATGACACTGGTGGATCCATAGGTGCATTGTGAAGAACACACATGCAATGACTCTGGTTGTTGTTAGTAAAAGAGCACACATTCAATCACTGGTGGATCCATAGTGGATTGTGAAAAGAACACACATGCAATGACACCTGGATCCATATGCGGTATGTGAAATGAACGGATGCAATGACTCAGTTGTTGTATGTAAAAAGAACACATGCAATTACCTTTGGTGGGTCCATGTGTGGTCTCTGAGAGAACACACATTTCAATGGCACTGGTGGATTCATATGGGGTATGTGAAAAGAACACACATGCAATGACTCAGGTTATTTGTTAGTAAAAGAACACACATGCAATGACCTTGGTGGATCCATGTGTGGTCTCAAGAGATCACACATGCAATAACTCTAGCTATTATTAATGAGAAGAGCACACATTTCAATGACACTAGTGCATCCATATGTGGTATGTAGAAAAGAATAGTCATGAAATGACTCCAAATGTTGTTAATAGAAAAGAACACACGTACAATGACCTTTGGTGTATCCATGGGTGGTCTCTGAAGAGAACACACATAATGACTCTGAACATTGTTACTAAAATGAGCACAAATGCAATGACACTGGTGGATCCATAGGTGGATTATGAAAAGAACACACATGCAATGACTCAGTTTGTTGTTAGTAAAAAGAACACACATGCAATGACCTTTGGTGGATCCATGTGTGGTCTCTGAAGAGGACACACGTACAATGACTACGGTTGTTGTTAGTAAAAGAACACACATACAATGACTGGTTGTTGTTAGTAAAAGACCACACATGCAATTACACTGGTGGATCCATGTATGGTCTCTGAAGAACACACATTCAATGACACTGGTGGATCCATATGTGGTATGTGAAAAGAACACACATGCAATGACTCCAGTTGTTGTTAGTAATAAGAACACACATGCAATGAATGGTGGATCCATGTGGTCTCTAAAGAGAACACACATGCAATGACTCTGGTTGTTGTTAGTAAAAGAGCACACATGCAATGACAGCAGGTGGATCCATGTTTGGTCTTTAAAGAGAACACACATTTCAATGACTGGTGGATCCATATAGGGGTATGTGAAAGAACACACATCTGACTCAGTTGTTGTTAGTAAAAAGAACAAACATGCAGCTAACACTGGTGGATCCATGTGTGGTCTCTGAAGAGAACACACATGCAATAACTCTAATTTGTTGTTAATGAGAAGAACACACATTTCAATGACACTAGTGCATCCATATGTGGTATGTGAAAATAATAGTCATGAAATGACTCCGGTTATTGATAGTGAAAAGAACACACATGCAATGACCTTTGGTGGATCCATGTGGTCTCTGAAAGAAGAACACACATGCAATGACTACGGTACATTGTTAGTAAAAATGAGCACGAATGCAATGATGGTGTATCCATAGGTGGATTGTGAAAACAACACATGCAATGACTCACGGTTGTTGTTAGTAAAAGATCACACATGCAATGACCTTTGGTGGATCATGTGGTCTCTAAAAGACTACACATTTCAATGACACTGATGGATCCATATGTGGTATGTGAAAATAATAGTCATGAAATGACTCAGGTTGATGTTAGTAAAAGAACTCACATGCAATAACCTTTGGTGGATCCATGTGGTCTCTGAAGAGAACACACATGAAATGACTCTGGGTGTTGTTAGTAAAAAGAGCACACATGCAATGACACTGGTGGATCCATAGGGTGATTGTTAAAAGAACACACATGCAATGACACTGGTGGATCCATATGTTGTATGTTAAAAGAACAAACATGCAATGACTCTAGTTGTTGTATGTAAAAAAGAACACATGCAATGACACTTTGGTGGATCCATGTGTGGTCTCACGAAGAGAACACACATTTCAATGACCTTTGGTGGATCCATATGTGGTATGTGAAAAGAATACACATGCAATGACTCTAGTTGTTGTTAGTAAAAAGAACACACATGCAATGAACTAGTGGATCCATGTGTGGTCTCTGAAGAAGAACACACATGCAATGACTCACTGGTTGTTGTTAGTAAAAGGCACACATGCAATGACGGTGGATCCATGTGTGGTCTCTGAAGAAGAACACACATTCAATGACACTGGTGGATCCATATGGGGTATGTGAAAAGAACACATGCAATGACTCCAGTTGTTGTTAGTAAAAAGAACACACATGCAATGACCTTTGGTGGATCCAAGTGTGGTCTCAGAGAACACACAATGGCTCTGGATATTTGTTAGTAAAAGAGCACACATTCAATGACTCTGGTTGTTGTTAGTAAAAGAACACACATGCAATGACTCTGGCTGCTTTGTTAGTAAAAGAGCACACATGCAATGACCTTTGGTGGATCCATAGGTGCATTGTGAAAACAACACACATGCAATGACTCTGGTTGTTGTTAGTAAAAAGAGCACACATGCAATGACACTGGTGGATCCAAAGTGGCAAGTGAAGAGAACACACATGCAATGACACGGTGGATCCATATGTGGTATGTGAAAAGAACACACATGCAATGACTCCAGTTGTTGTATGTAAAAAGAACACACATGCAATGACCTTTGGTGGGTCCATGTGTGGTCTCTGAAGAGAACACACATTTCAATGAAATGGTGGATCCATATGGGGTATGTGAAAAGAACACACATATGGGTCCATGTATAGTCTCTGAAGAGAACACACATTTCAATGACCCTTGGTGGATCCATATAGAATTATGTGAAAAGAACACACATACAATGACTCCGGTTGTTGTTAGTAAAAGAACACACATGCAATGACACTTGGTGGATCCATGTGTGGTCTGAAGAATCACACATACAATAACTCTAGCTGTAATGGAAAGAACACACATTTCAATGACACTAGTGGATCCATATGTGGTATGTGAAAAGAATAGTCATGCAATGACTCCAAATGGTTAATAGAAAATATCACATGCAATGACACTAGTGTATCCATGGGTGGTCTCTGAAGAGAACACACATAATGACTCTATTGTTACTAAAATGAGCACAAATGCAATGACCAACAACTGGTGGATCCATAGGTGGTTTGTGAAAAGAACACATGCAATGACTCAGGTTGTTGTTAGTAAAAGAACACACATGCAATGACTGCTGGTGGATCCATGTGTGGTCTCTGAAGAGAACACACATGCAATGACTTTGGATCCATTGTTGTTAGTAAAAGAACACACATGCAATGACTCTGGTTCATTGTTAGTAAAAAGAACACACATGCAATGACTCTGGTGGATGTTGTTAGTAAAAAGAACACACATGCAATGACACTTGTGGATCAATGTGTGGTCTCAAAGAAGAACACACATGCAATGACTCTAGTGGTTAATGAGAAAAGAACACATTTCAATGACACTAGTGGATCCATATGTGGTATGTGAAAAGAGAACACACATCTGCTGATTTCAGGTTGTTGTTAGTAAAAAGAACACACATGTAATGACACTGGTGGATCCATGTGGTCTCGAAGAAAACACACATTTCAATACAATGGTGGATCCATATGTGGTATGTGAAAAGAACCTACGTCAATGACTCAGGTTGTCGTTAGTAAAAAGAACACACATGCAATGACACCGGTGGATCCATGTGTGGTCTCTGAAGAGAACACACATGCAATGACTCTGGTTGTGGTTAGTAAAAAGAACACACATACAATGACTCCAGTTGTTGTTAGTAAAAAGAACACACATGCAATGACACTGGTGGATCCATGTGGTCTCTGAAGAGAACACACACATTTCAATGACAAGTGGATCCATATGTGGTATGTGAAAGAATACACTCATGACATGACTCAGGTTATTGTTAGTAAAAAGAACACATGCAATGACCTGGTGGATCCATGTGGTCTACGAAAATTACACATGCAATGACTCGTGTTGTTGTTAATGAGAAGAACACATTTCAATGACACTAGTGGATCCATATGTGGTATGTGAAAAGAATAGTCATGAAATGACTCCGGATATTGTTAGTGAAAGAACACATGCAATGGCTTGGTAGATCCATGTGGTCTCTGAAGAGAACACACATGCAATGACTCAAAAGGCATTGTTAGTAAAATGAGCACAAATGCAATGACACTAGTGGATCCATATAGCGGATTGTGAAAAGAACACACATGCAATGACTTTGGTTGTTGTTAGTAAAAGAACACACATGCAATGACAACTTTGGTGGATCCATGTGTGGTCTCTGAAGAGACTACACATGCATTGACTTCTACAGGTATTGTTAGTAAAAGAACACATGCAATGACTCTGCGGTTGTTGTTAGTAAAAGAACACACACATGCAATGACTCGGTTGTTGTTAGTAAAAGAACACACATGCAATGACTGGTGGATCCATAGGTGGATTGTGAAAATAACACATGCAATGACTTCTGGTTGTTGTTAGTAAAAAACACACATGCAATGACCTTTGGTGGATCTTGATGTGTGGTCTACGAAGAAGAACACACATGCAATGGCTCCAGTTGTTGTTAGTAAAAGGCCACACACATGCAATGACACTGGTGGATCCATAGGTGGATTGTGAAAGAACACACATGCAATGACCTTGGGTGGATCCATATGTGGTATGTGAAAAAGAACACACATACAATGATTCCGGTTATTTGTATGTAAAAAGAACACACATGGAATGACATTGGTGGATCCATGTATGGTCTCTAAAGAGAACACACATTTCAATGACACTGGTGGATCCATATGTGGTATGTGAAAGAACACACATGCAATGACTCCGGTTGTGGTTAGTAAAAAGAACACATGCAATGACTCTGGTGGATCCATGTGTGGTCTCGAAGAACACATGCAATGACTCTGATTGTTGTTAGTAAAAGATCACACATGCAGCGACACTTGTGGATCCATGTGGTCTCGAAGAAGAACACACATTGCAATGACACAGAGTGGATCCATATGTGGTATGTGAAAAGAACACACATGCAATGACTCTAGTTGTTGTTAGTAAAAAAGAACACACATGCATTGACAACGGGTGGATCCATGTGTGGTCTCTAAGAAGAAAGAACACATGCAATAACCTTTGGTAGCTATTATTTAATGAGAAGAACACACATTTCAATGACACTAGTGGATCCATATGTGGTATGTGAAAAGAATAGTCATGAAATGACTCAAGTTGTTGTTAGTAAAGAACACACATGCAATGACAACTGGTGGATCCATGTGTGGTCTCGAAGAAAGAACACATGCAATGACTTTGGCTGTTGTTAGTAAAAGAACACAAATGCAATGACAACTTTGGTGGATCCATGGGTGGATTGTGAAAAGAACACACATGCAATATGACTTTGGTTGTTGTTAGTAAAAGAACACACATGCAATGACAACTGGTGGATCCATGTGTGGTCTCTAAAGAGAACACATTTCAATAACACTGGTGGATCCATATGTGGTATGTGAAAAGAGCATGAGGCAGCTCCGGTTGTTGTTAGTAAAAAGAACACATGCAATGACTCTGTTGGATCCATGTGGTCTCGAGAGAATGAACATGCAATGACTCAGTTGTTGTTAGTAAAAAGAACACACATGCAATAAACTGGTGGATCCATGTAACAGTCTGTGAAAAGAACACACATGCAATGACTCGGTTGTTGTTAGTAAAAGATCACACAGTCTAGTAATAACTAGTGGATCCATAGGTGGATTGTGAAATACTTACATCTGATAGCTCAGTTATTTATTAGTAAAAGAACCTAAATCTGCAATGTGCTTTGGTGGATCCATGTGTGGTCTCTCTGAAAGAAGGGCTACACATTCAATGACACTGGTGGATCCATATGGGGTATGTGATGCGTGAAAGAACACACATGCAATGACTCTAGTTGTTGTTAGTAAAAGAACACACATGCAATGACCTGAGTGGATCCATGTGTGGTCTCTGAAAGAGAACACAATTTTAAATGAGACTCATTCTAGCTGTTGTTAGTAAAGAACCACACATTCAATGACACTTTCTTAGTGGATCCATATGTGGTCTCTAAAGAACACACATGCAATGACTCCAGTTGTTGTTAGTAAAAGAACACACATCATGACCCAACATTTGGGTGGATCCATGTGTGGTCTCTGAAGAAACACACATTTCAATGCAACAACCTTTAGTGAATTAGATCCATATGTGGTATGTGAAAAGAATAGTCATGCAATGACTCAGTTGTTGTTAAAAAAGTAAAAGAACACACATGTAAGCCTGATGGCTAAGGTGGATCCATATGTGGTCTCGAAAAAGAACACACATGCAATGACTCACTTTGTGGAGTTGTTGTTAGTAAAAGAACACACATGCAATGACTCTGGTTGTTGTTAGTAAAAGAACACACATGCAATGACACTGGTGGATCCATGTGTGGTTTCTGAAGAAGACCACACATTACAGTGACAATAGTGGATCCATATGTGGTATGTGAAAAGAACACACAGGCAATGACTCCAGTTGTTGTTAGTAAAAAGAACACATGCAATGACACTGGTGGATCCATGTGTGGTCTCTAAAGAGACACACATGCAATGACTCTGGCTGTTGTTAGTAAAAAGAACACACATGCAATGACACTGAGTGGATCCATAGGTGGTATGTGAAAAGAATAGTGATGAAATGACTCAGGTTGTTGTTAGTAAAAAGAACACACATGCAATGACACTGAGTGGATCCATGTGTGGTCTCTGAAGAGAACACACATGCAATGACTCTGGTTGTTGTTAGTAAAAGAACACACATGCAATGACACTGGTGGATCCATAGGTGGTTGTGAAGAACACACGGACTATTGTTGTTAGTAAAAGAGCACACATGCAATGACCTTTGGTGGATCCATGGTCTCTGAAAAGAACACACATGCAATGACACTAGTGGATCCATATGTTGTGAGTAAAAAGAACACACATGCAATGACTCCTGGTTGTTGTTAGTAAAAGACACACATGCAATGACAACTGGTGGATCCATGTGTGGTCTCTGAAGAACACACATTTAATCTGCAATGGTGGATCCATATGTGGTATGTGAAAAAGAACACACATACAATGACTCTAGTTGTTGTTAGTAAAAAAGAACACATGCAATGACACTGGTGGATCCATGGGTGGTCTCGAAAAGAACACACATGCAATGACTCCTGGTTGTTGTTAGTAAAGATCCATATGTGGTTGATGTTAGTAAAAGAACACACATGCAATGACTCCGGTTGTTGTTAGTAAAAAGAATACACATGCAATGACACTGGTGGATCCATGGTGTGGTCTCGAAAGAACAGGTGGATCCATATGTGATGCGTGAAAGAACACACATGAAATGACTCCAGTTGTTGTTAGTAAAAAGAACACACATGCAATGACAGCGGTGGATCCATAGTGTGGTTTCTAAGAAGAACACACATGCAATGACTCCAGTTGTTGTTAGTAAAAAGAACACACATTCAATGACACTGGTGGATCCATATGTGGTATGTGAAAAGAACAGTCATGAAATGACTCCAGTTGTTGTTAGTAAAAAGAACACACATGCAATGACCTTTGGTGGATCCATGTGGTCTCTGAAGAAGAACACACATGCAATGACTCTGGATGTTGTTAGTAAAAAAGAGCACACATGCAACTGAGTGGATCCATATGTGGTATGTGAAAAGAACACACATGAGGCAGTGACTCTGGATTTCACAGTTGTTAGTAAAAAAGAACACACATGCAATGACCTTTGGTGGATCCATGTGTGTGGTCTCTGAAAGAAGAAGAACACACATGCAATGACTCTAGTGTGGTTAATAAAAGAACACACATTTCAATGACCTTTGGATCCATATGTGGTATGTGAACAGAACACACATGCAATGACTCCAGTTGTTGTTAGTAAAAAGAACACACATGCAATGACTGGTGGATCCATGTGTGGTCTCTGAAGAGAACACACATTTCAATGACACTAGTGGATCCATATGTGGTATGTGAAAAGAATTGCAATGACTCAGTTGTTGTTAGTAAAAGAACACACATGCAATGACACTTTGGTGGATCCATGTGTGGTATGAAAGAACACACATGCAATGGCTCGGTTGTTGTTAGTAAAAGAACACATACAATGAAACTGTGGATCCATGTGGATTTTGAAAGAACACACATGCAATGACACTGGTGGATCCATATGTGGTATGTGAAAAGAACACATACAATGACTCAGTTGTTGATAGTAAAAGAACACACATGCAATGACATTGGTGGATCCATGTGGTCTCTGAAGAGAACACATTTCAATGACACTTGGTGGATCCATATGTGGTATGTGAAAGACACACATGCAATGACTCCAGTTGTTGTTAGTAAAAAGAACACACATGATGACTTGGTGGATCCATGTGTGGTCTCTGAAAAGAACACACATGCAATGACTCGGTTGTTGTTAGTAAAAAGAACACGTACATGCAATGACACTGGTGGATCCATAGGTGGATTGTGAAAGAACACACATGCAATGACACACTGGTGGATCCATATGTGGTATGTGAAAGAACACACATGCAATGACTCCGATTGTTGTTAGTAAAAAAGAACACACATGCAATGACTTGGTGGATCCATGTGGTCTCTGAAAAGAACACACATTTCAATGACACTTTGGTGGATCCATATGTGGTATGTGAAAAGAACACATGCAATGACTCAGTTGTTGTTAGTAAAAAGAACACACATGCAATGACACTGGTGGATCCATGTGTGGTCTCGAAGAACACACATTTCAATGACGGCTGGTGGATCCATATGTGGTATGTGAAAATAGTCATGAAATGACTCCAGTTGTTGTTAGTAAAAAGAACACATGCAATGACCTTTGGTGGATCCATGTGTGGTCTCTGAAAGAAGAACTTTCAATGACTTTGGCTATTTGTTAGTAAAAGAGCACACATGCAATGACACTTTGGTGGATCCATAGGTGGATTGCGAAAGAACACACATGCAATGACTGGTTGTTGTTAGTAAAAAGAACACATGCAATGACAACACTGGTGGATCCATGTGTGGTCTCTGAAAAAGAACACACATTTTGATGACAAGGTGGATCCATATGTGGTATGTGAAAAGAACACACATGAAATGACTCCAGTTGTTGTTAGTAAAAGAACACACATGCAATGACTGGTGGATCCATGTGTGGTCTCTGAAGAAGAACACACATGCAATGACTCACGGTTGTTGTTAGTAAAAAACACACATGCAATGGCACCGGTGGATCCATGTGTGGTCTCTGAAAGAACACATCATGATGACTCTGGTTGTTGTTAGTAAAAGAGCACACATGCAATGACATGGTCTCTGAAGAACACACATTTCAATGACCTTTGGTGGATCCATATGTGGTATGTAGAAAAGAACACACATGATGACTCTAGTTGTTGTTAGTAAAAAGAACACACATGCAATGACAACCTTTGGTGGATCCATGTGGTCTCTGAAAAGAACACATACACACATTTCAATGACCTTTGGTGGATCCATATGTGGTATGTGAAAAGAATAGTCATGAAATGACTCCAGTTGTTTCTAGTGAAAGAACACACATGCAATGACACTTTGGTGGATCCATGTGGTCTCAGAAAAAGACACATGCAATGACTCTGGTTGTTGTTAGTAAAAGAGCACACATGCAATGACACTGGATCCATGGTGGATTAATGAAAGAACACACGGATATTGTTGTTAGTAAAAAGAACACACATGTTGTGACAACTGGTGGATCCATGTGTGGTATGTGAAAGAACACACATACAATGACTCTGGGTAGGATACATATTGTTGTTAGTAAAAGACACACATGCAATGACTGGTTGTTGTTAATAAAAAGAAAACACACATGCAATGACGGGTGGATCCATGTGTAGGTCTAAGAAGAGAACACATTTCAATGACACGGGTGGATCCATATGTGGTATGTGAAAAGAACACACATGCAATGACTCTAGTTGTTGTTAGTAAAAAGAACACACATGCAATGACAACGGTGGATCCATGTGTACGGTCTCTCTAAAGAACACACATCAGTGACTCTTGGTTGTTGGCTAAAGAGCACACATGCAATGAGCATTTGTGGATCCATAGGTGGATTATTAAAAAACCCCCTTCATGGCTCTTGATGGATCTATAGGTGGTTATTGAAAGAACACACATGCAATGACACTCTTTGGTGGATCCATATGTGGTATGTGAAAAGAACACACATGCAATGACTCTGGTTGTTGTTAGTAAAAAGAACACACATGCAGTGACCAACTGGTGGATCCATGTGGTCTCACGAAGAACACACATTCAATGACGGTGGATCCATATGTGGTATGTGAAAAGAACACACATGCAATGACTCCAGTTGTTGTTAGTAAAAGAACACACATGCAATGACACTGGTGGATCCATATGTGGTCTCTGAAAAGAACACACGTACAATAACTTTCGAGCTGTGGTTAATGTTTCAATGACATGGTGGATCCATATGTGGTATGTGAAAAGAACAGTCATGAAATGACAACTGAGGTGGATCCATGGGTGGATTATTTTAGTAAAAGAACACACATGCAATGACCTTTGGTGGATCCATGTGTGGTCTCTGAAGAGAACACACATGCAATGATTGGTTGTTGTTAGTAAAAGAGCACACATGCAGTGACACTAGTGGATCCATAGGTGGATTGTGAAAGAACTCACATGCAATGACTACGGTTGTTGTTAGTAAAAAGAACACACATCTTTTGCAATGACTTGGTGGATCCATGTGTGGTCTCTAGAGAACACACATTTCAATGACACTAGTGGATCCATATGTGGTATGTGAAAAGAACACACATGCAATGACTCTGGTTGTTCGTAAAAAGAACACAAATGCAAAGACACTTGTGGATCCATGTGTGGTATATGAACAGAACACACATCCAATGACTCAGGTTGTTGTTAGTATAAATAACACACATGCAATGACACTTGGTGGATCCATGTGTGGTCTTTGAAAAGAACACACATTAATGACTCTAGTTGTTGTTAGTAGAAAGAACACACATTCAGTAACCTTTGGTGGATCCATATGTGGTATGTGAAAAGAACACGCATCTTGATGACTCTAGTTGTTGTTAGTAAAAAAGAACACACAATTCATTGACATAGTGGATCCATGTGTGGTCTCTAAAAAGAACACACATTTCAATGACCTTTGGTGGATCCATATGTAGTATGTGAAAATAATTGTCATGAGTGACTCAGGTTGTTGTTAGTAAAAGAACACACATGCAATGACCTTGGTGGATCCATGTGAGTCTCTAAGAAAGAACACACATGCAATGAATGACTCACGGTTGTTGTTAGTAAAAAGAGCACTGCGTACGATGACACTGGATATATGGATCCATGGGGTGGATTCAGAAAATAACACATGCAATGACACAGCCAGATCCATATTGGTATGTGAAAAGAACACAGATGCAATGACTCAGTTGTTGTTAGTAAAAGAACACACATGGAATGACACGGTGGATCCATGTGTGGTCTCTAAAGAGAACACACATTTCAATGACCTTGAGGTGGATCCATATGTGGTATGTGAAAGAACACACATGCACAATGACTCAGTTGTTGTTAGTAAAAAGAACACACGTGCAATGACAACTTTGGTGGATCCATGGGTGGTCTACGAAGAAGAACACATCAATGACTCTGGTTGTTGTTAGTAAAAAGAGCACACATGCAATGACAGTAACCTGGTGGATCCATGGGTGGATTTTGAAAAGAACACACATGCAATGACACTGGTGGATCCATATGTGGTATCTGAAAGAACACTTTGTATACAATGACTCGGTTGTTGTATGTAAAAGAACACATGTAAATGACAAGGTGGATCCATGTGTGGTCTCTAAAGAACACACATTCAATGACTCTGGTTATTTGTTGAAGTAAAGAACACACATGCAGTGACATTGATGATAAAAGAGTACACATCAATGACCTTCTTTGGATCCATGTGTGGTATCAGAAAAGAACACACATACAATGACTCGGTTGTTGTTGTAAAAGAACACACATGCAATGACAACTGGTGGATCCATGTGGTGTCTGAAGAAGAACACACATGCAGTCCATTCTGTTGTTAATGAGGAAGGTATACATGCAATGACAGGGTGGATCATGTGGTCTTAGAGAGCACATTTCAATGACACTAGTGGATCCATATGTGGTATGTGAAAAGAATAGTCATGAAATGACTCAGTTGTTGTTAGTGAAAATAACACACATGCTGACAACTTTGGTGGATCCATAGGTGGTCTCTGAAGAACACATCTGATGACTCTAATAAAATGACTGCAGTTGTTATTTATTTCTGGTTGTTGTTATAAAAATAACACACATGCAATGACTTTGGTGACTCCATAGGTGGATTGTGAAAAGAACACACATGCAATGACACTGGTGGATCCATAGGTGGTATGTGAAAAGAACACACATTTCAATGACTCTAGTTGTTCTTGATAAAAGAACACACATGCAATGACTCTGTTGTTGACATAATGAAAAACACACATCTGGCCAACCTTGGTGGATCCATGTGTGGATTGTGAAAAGAACACACATTGCAATGACCTTTGGTGGATCCATATGTGGTATGTGAAAAGAACACACATTGCAATGACTCATTGTTGTTACTAAAAGAACACACATCTGTGATGAGAAGCTTCTGGTTGTTTTGGTGAAATGAACACATGCAATGACACTCTTGGATCCATATGTGGTATGTGAATAGAACACACATGCAATGACCTACGGTTGTTGTTAGTAAAAGAACACACATGCATTGACCTTTGGTTGTTGTTACTAAAAGAGCACACATGCAATGACAGCAGTGGATCCATTTGTGGTTTACGAAGAAGAACACACATTTCAATGACCTTAATTGGATCCATAGGTGGTATGTGAAAGAACAGCCATGAAATGACTCTGATTTGTTGTTAGTAAAAAGAACACACATGCAATGACCTTTGGTGGATCCATGGGTGGATCCATAGTGGATTATTGAAGAGAACACCGCCATGCAATGACAGCGGGTGGATCCACATACATGGTATAATGAGAGAACATCAATGAAATGACCACGGCTGTTGTTAGTAAAAAGAACTTTACATGCAATGACTTCTTCGAAATTGGATCCATAGGTGGTATCTGAAAAAGGCTACATTCAATGACTCACGGTGGATCCATAGGTGTTATACGAAAAACACACATTCGATGACTAAGTTGTTATTAGAAAGAACTTGCACATGAAATAACTTCTTGAAAGGTGGATCCATGGGTGGATTGTGAAAAGAACACACATCGCGATGACTCCGGGTTTGTTGTTGAGTAGAAAAGAACACACACTGCAATGACAACGCGGTGGATCCATAGGTGGATTATGAAAGAGCACACATGAAATGACATTCTTTGGTGGTGGATCCATATGTGGTATGTGAAAGAAGGCACACATGGAATGGTGGGTTGTTGTTAGTCGAAAGAACACACATGCAATGACCTTTGGTGGATCCATAGGTGGATTGTGAAAAGAGCACCAAATGCAATGACATTTTAGAGATGAATCTTGCTGGTACAGATCCATTGAGGCTGATTGTGAAAAGAGATTTTCCTCTCGTCCGTCTATCCACCAAATCTCACCAAAATCCCAAGCGTGTGGAGATCCCAAACGCTGTGCTCACTCTGCGTGCTTTATTCTCGATTGGCTAACCCCATACAGGGATGTCACCCTTGGATCGTCTCCACATAACCGATTGATCCCATTTTGAAAGTCCAGCAGGGAAGGATAACCCCTCGCTTCTCCCACTTTCTTTATGCATGAATTCGATCCGTTGCCACCTCTTTCTATGGAGTACTGGCCGATACTTTACCCCCCCATAAACAAGTGAAAATCTCATGCGGATCTGGTTAAAATAAATAAAATAAATGATCATATTTTAAAGAAGCCATCGTCTCAGGTGCCGATTAGGTGTCCTGCGTCTTAAATACGACACCACAGTCCCACGCCATACGCACCATGCCGTCGGTGCCCTCACTCTGACGGCCCATGCGCCGCCCTTCCTCGAATAAAGCGTGTCTTATCTCCTCGCCGAGTCCTCCTCCTCCCTCCTCTTCCCTTCGTAGTCCCATGGTCCCGCGTCACTCTCCTACTGGCCTCAAGCGATCGATTAACACCTCCCTCTGTTGGCAGGTGGGACTCGTCAAATAGCCCTATCTCCTCTCCTATTCCCAGTCTTCTTCTTATTCCCTCTTCTTGTCCATTAGTTGCGGTCGCAACACTGGCGTCCCCATCTGGCACACTGCTACTTGGCGTCCGTGTCCCAGCAGCAAAGGTAAGACACGCTCCTTGCTGTAGCGGCCCGGTATGAGCTTCGGCGTGCGTGTGTATTACCGAGTGGCGATGTTGATGGATCCCTGGCAGCGGTCCGGACATGCCAGCGTCTCTTGCCTCGTGCAAGCGACTCACGAAACGCAGGCCCGATGCAACAGCCGGGGGCGGGGCGGTCAGGAATGATCGTTAGATAACGGACCTGCCATTTACCCGCGGAGAAGTACGTCGTGCTTTCGAGATAGTTGCTCACAGAATAATTCGATGGCGAATTACACATAGAGTGGGGTGCCGATCTGATCGAAGGGCGGCGGCGGTTTTAGATGCGGCGTGTCCACGCATGCGTTGTCAATTATCAAAAAAAAAAGAAAAGTAATATCCTACGGCGTCGCGAACATAATTTGATCACAACAAAAGTGGCAGTATTCTAGACTTCGTAAATATCAAAATGCGTGCACATCACGTGGAGTTGAGTTGGGCGTCTTTGGCGTGATCGTCACGGCGGCGGTTGCGGCGGCGTCGTACCCATCGCTGCGTGACACCGCCTTGCAGCGGGATGTGTGGCCGATTCAATGGCGACCACCAGCTGCCTCACTTATTATATCTTGGATTTTGGTGGTAGCGAGACCATTGAAGTGTAGTCGCCAATAAGAACCAGTCCCATCGATTCCTACCCTGCCTCCACAGCTTCTTTAGAAGGTAAACCATACATGGTGGTCTTGTATAATAGTACTAGTACTCTTTGGACCCTGACCTGGCATGCCTCTTCTCTTCTCCCACACTAATAATCACCTATCTCCTTCCTCCTGCCACCACACTCACCACGCAAGCCATGGCTCCACTAAGGAGGGGGTATAGGCGGTCGGCGATCCTCACGGAGAAAGGAGAGAAATGCATGAGCACTTCTTGCTCTACCGGCCGCTCAAGGCCACCCTCTCATCGAGGCCCAATCTCCCACGACAATGGCGCCGAATGTTCTAGGGCGAGTCTCCTTCCATCTGGTCTCCTTATTCTACTTCTTCTCCATCTCCCTCTCCATCATGATCTTAATTAGCTTCTTCTTGTTTTCTTCTTCTTACGGATCTTCCTCTTCTCGTTATTACAGGTCGGTAGTGGAGCCCGAATCCACCACGAGGCGCTACATGACCCGTTCGGCCCCGTTCCATGTCTGTTGAGGTAGCAAATGTCCACGCTATTATTTCTCAGAGTTATGATGTGGATTTCTTAGATGTTGTCCTACGCATTGGTTTTCTTCTTCTTTTTACTGAGTTGTATTTGTTTTCATGAATATGGATTTGGATCTCTTGGTCTTTCATATCTTGTATTATTCATAGATTCACTATATTGGTCATGAATAGATCTCGAGGTCCATTTTTTAACAATTAATAGATTCAATGGGATTTTTTGATCACATATTAGTATTCACTGGGACCTGGTGTAATTGTAGAATTCCCTATTTCAATTAACATGAACGATGCACGTGATCAAAGGCGAAATCTTGCGAGAAGGTGGCGATCGAGTTCAAGATTGCCAACCAACATGAGCTTACGCTCCCTCACCCAAGCTAATGAGAGCCCTCGCAAGCAATTATAAATGCGAGAAGGAGATCTACGCTAGATTTTTTACTGCGTGAAGTTTGTTAGGTTGCGAAAGTGCTTCAAGCGACAGTAACTTGGTCGAGGCGAAACGGGCCATCAAGATAATCATGAGCTCAGGAGAAGAAAGAATCTCGTGGAAAGGTGCATTCTCGGCGAGGACAAAGTCAGTGAGGCACTTTCGGCGTCGAGAAACCAAGGCTACCATCCGAGCCTACCATGGCGAGAACCGTTGCTGGATGTGAGTCGGATATGAAAGCGGACATGACGGAGGGATCACCGTACTTTCGAGGTGTTCGGAAAGAAGAGCGAGGAGCTAAGGGCATGTCGGAGGTGTATGGAGCAATGCCCAAGTCTTATTCCGTTAAGCGGGACACGAATACCGATTAATCCTCCTCTCCTTTGTAATGTTTAGGGTTCAAGGAAGCAATGCCCATGTCTGCTTCCCATTATAGGGTGCAATAAGAATCCTAGGAAACTCCTTATCTATCTAGACATGTGTTGGTGTTCATGTTCATGAATGGACACCATGTTCTCTCTCCATTATGTCACGGACATGGGTTTACGCATTATGGGTTTGCCACTCTCCACTACTATTTGGTGATATTGGGAAAAACCCACTTAGCACACTAAGCTGTGATAAATCTTATTTGTCTTGAAATTGAAATTATGGCGGTGCCACTAGTGATTCATAAAATGTTGATTAGTCCTAGATTGCTTCTTCCTTAAAAATTATGACGGTGCCACTAGTTGATTCAGTTAATTATGAAACTAACCAGCTTGTCGGTGAACTGAACAAACCATACTATGTATTGTTGTTGTAGGGAAAAGCGAAGATCGACCCAGGACATGGCGACCTGGCTAAATGACAAGATAGCAGTCCAAGGGAGAAGCACAATTCCCATAAAGCGGCCTTTGACCAGCTGCGGCCCGAATTAGCGGTCCGACAAGTGCGAGCCGAAGGAGTTAAGCGCCCGTGGGCAAAGCTACAGTGAAGGTCGTTGCCTCGGCTAGGAAGCGAGCGGAGATCATGAAAGGGATCTCGAAGGAAAATCATATAGCTCACTGGACAAAATTCTCCAATCGCGTGACGGGCGCTATGGAACCTACCACACAATTTGAAGCAAACATAATCTTGAAGGCTAGCCAATCTTAGGGAGGAAAATAGGCAGCTCAGACGTTCAACTTGAACACAACATATGTCTATTTAGTCTTGAAGCTGCTGGTTTATCCTCTGAAGTGGTGATTTTGTAGAGTGAACTTAACTCTATGCACGATATGTGTGTTAAATGCAAAATTAGTTTGCTCCAAGGATTGAGTTTGGCTTAGTTGGAAAAGCGCAACTACAAGTCTTACAGTTAACTAGTTTGAGACATTGGTCTAACATAAATTATTCATCTCGAATTTCCTTTATCCTCTATAGTCATCCTTGTTCACCCTCGTAGCGCCTTCTTGATTCCTTCAGATCCACTTGTCACGTTACTCTAGCTCTAGCTTATTGTCTTCCCTGAGCTGATCCCTCTCCTTTTACGAATTATGAATCAGCAACTTTGTGACTATCCTGAAGCTTCTTTGCGGTTCCAACAACCAAGCTCCCATCGATTAAAGTCGATTAGCTTTCACTTTGCAAATTCTCGATTTCTTGTTCCAGCTCCTTATTTCGTATCGACAGCTTGTAAAAATTTTCAGCTACATCACTTACATCAGTAAATCTCCCCGACCTTTCCAACTCATACATCTCCCATAACTGTGCCAAACATTTCTTAAGTGCATTTGGCCACTCAAGATCCACCCACTCTCTTGCTACATGGGGCCAACCTAAAACCCACACACTATAGTGCTATGAACATGCACGATACATTTTACTTCATGTCACAGTTGCACATAATGTAAACAAACCTGATTTGTACAGCCCAAAAACCTTCTCCCAGTGTCACTGCCTTCGAATGCAACATATCTCCTCAGTTTTAGCCCATGGTCACATGACACTTCTCCATCGAGATCTAGGCCCTCCCATTCGGAGTCGTAGATCGTCCTTGGTACCTATAGAGTGCATAAAGCTGAAAGCGAACGATTGCATGCACATATGGAGCCTAGATCAAGAGATTTACCATTGCTTAACCCTAGCCCGAGAAAACAGAGGAACTCACATCATGGAAGGAATACTCGATGTCGGAGAGAAGGCTGTCGCTACTCGACTGGTCATCCTCGCTGTTCAAGGACATCATGGCGAATGCGATGGCAACAGCGATGGCGTCGGCGTCGGTGTTGGCGAGAGAGAGAGAGAGAGAGATAAACCCTTCTACCGCTGCAATGATGACTAAATTGGCATGTTACAATAGTTTAATGGATACCATGCCCTTTACGGATTCTTGTCTCACACGTATGGATTCTCTTCACACATTCTCATTTCAAATATTAAACCTGCACTCCCTCCATCCCAATTTCATTGCCTAACGAAAACATACCAGTATATTACATCATCCAAAGAAACAAAATCATGTCAACAACAAGGTACTTATGCATCACTTATTGGTCCACCTCTATGCGTATACTGAACTTATCTAGATCAGCATTTATTGGTCCGTATTCTCTAGGAAGCGAAGCTCTGGCGACAAGATCTCAGCATTTGCATACATATCATTAATCATCACTTCAACTTTCACCTTAAGATCAATTTGCTGCAACCTCCCAAACCATCTGAAGCTCATGGGGTGCTCAATTTGCTAATAGGTATCATTCATGTTAAGCCACACCAATTTTGTCCTCTGTCTAGAACCCCGAGAATTCTAGCGGCAAGCATATCTACCGGCGCAAGCAGACACAACCTCTTTGCAATTCACAGCGGATGCATCTTGCCCAAACACAACCCTCTACGTAACCAAAATCAAGCTCTATAGTGTACTACGAACATGAGCTGTGAACTCATATAGGTCCTTGTATCAAAAGATGTGCTAATTTGATTAAAAGAACATTTCAGTTCATTCAATTCTATTATGCAGTAACTAATCTACTTGCAAGATAAGGCATAGATAATAAAAATTCACCTCTCGCTCTTCTCCCGGGTTCTTTTCTTCGAGATCTGAGTCTTGCATTAAGCGCACGAAGCCGAGAAATCCGCCCGCAAGCCTTGATTTTCTCTTCAACCCGCTGCTCGTAGGTACCTTGGGAGCACAATCCTTGCTGGCCTCCTTGCTATGGCTGAAGACCTGCGCCTTCTGGCGTTGAGCCCAGACTTGGGCCACACGGACCCTTCGTCGGCGATGTAGCTACAACCGCCTTGAAAGACATCTTTGGGCCACCGCCGCCGGATTCAGTGTCGGGGGAGGGAGAAAAAAGGTCCTCCGCCGCCGGCAGATTTAGGGTCGGGGAAGGGAAGAAAAGGGACCGCCTCCTCCGCTGCAGCAAGATTCAGTGTCGAGATTTAGCAAAGTACAGTAATGGATTTTCCCCTACGACACGTGCAGGGTGGCTAAGAAGAGTGACCGGCGAAGGAGGGGCACATCAGGAACTAGTGCAACGGAATATCCTAACTTAACAGGCGCGATTTGAAAATATTGGATTTGGCCATCATTCACTCGAAAGATCCCTCTCAGCAATTGGCGCCCCAACTTTTCGAATCGCGGTGATAAAAATCAACTTGGGTACCGCGTTGCCTGTCCACACCAACTTTCGGGCCGCAAAATGATATTCTCTTCCTCAATGGGGCGAAAAAATCCCACTCCCGTTCTTCTTATGGCATCTTGGGGTATTTCAACATCTGCATCACAAACACCAACTTGCTCATACGAGGCAAATCATTTCCTCGAACACCACACTACAAGATTCTACAACAGTTCGGAGAGCTTATTGTAGACTCTATAAGTGTGGGATCATTTCATAACCAACAAAAATACCTTCTAGAGCCTTAGATTCAAACTTAGATAAGCGAACTCCCTTGATAAGAAAAACACTTACACGAATACCCGAAAGTATGAGATGTTTGACTTATTCCGTAAGTATTTCATACGGAGTCTTGTCCAAGATCTTGCGGAGGTATAATCGGTTGGATGAATGACAAGCAGTAGAGATTGCTTTAGCCCAGAAGTTATATGGAGATTTAAATTCGGCTAACATTGATCTTGCCATATCCATTAGAGTTCGATTCTTCCTCGGCTACACCATTTTGTTGAGGGTGTGCAGCGGAATATTGATGTCTTATCCCTCTTCACTTAGGAACTCATTTAAGGTGTAGTTCTTGAACTCGAGCCGTTATCACTTCTTATAGCTAGAATGGAGTGCGTTGTGTTGACGTTGAACCTCGTTAGCAAAGCGATGGTATTTGTTGAGTTTCACTCTTCAACTTGAAGAAATAAACCCAAGTGTATCTTGAGTAATCATCAACAATCACTAGACAATACTTCTTCCACGAGGCTTGCATGAGATGGAGGTCGAAGAGGTCCACATGAAGGAGCTCCAAAATCCTTTTGATGAGATAATAGTTTTCCTTGATGAGGTGAGTCATGCATTTTCCCTTCAACACCGCCCTGAAACACGATCTTTGGCAAAGGAGACATTTTCTTTTAGTCCAAGGATGTGGCCACCCTTGTGGAACTTTGCAAAGTTCTCATATTGGCGTGGGCTGGTCGGCGATGCCATAGAGAACGCATCGGCCTTTCGAAAAGACACATCGGGCCTATAGTGGTTTTCCCGAAAAAGTCCACCACGCGTCAGGTCATTTTCGACATATCCCTGGCGAATTTTAGAGACTTGCTCCACAAGAGTACCAACAAATCAACATCAATATAAACTGCAAATCCCATCATACCAAGGCGCAAAGAAAGTAAGTTGTGCAGGGTCTCAACAAACATGATGTCCACGAGAGAGATATCGTGAGCCACCACAACTTTGCCAAGACCCAATACCTCAGATTTTGACTTGTCACCATAGGAGGCGGTTATGTGATCATGGTTTGGCGCATCTCGTGATGATATCCTTGCTTCCGGTCATATGACTCGTGCAACCGCTATCGAGTACCCATTTAGAACCACCGGAAGCATAGCCCTACAAGAAAATTACTTCTTTGTTTTAGGTACCCATTTTTCAATGGCTCCTCTCATGTTAGTGACAAGGGTCTTGGGAACCCAAATAGACCAAGGAATGTAACAATCATAAGGGCCTACATAGCTAGCATAAACATCACCATAATAATGTAATATAGTTCAAAGTTAGGATTGTTGACCCCTCCAAACCATCATAGTTAGTCTTGTCATTGGTAATGTTGCTAGTCTTTGGTTGAGCAGTCTTGCTCTTCTTCTTCTTCTTCTTATTGTTTTTCTTGCTCTTTGTCTTGGGAATGTAACCAAGACCTTCTTTACTATTGTTTGTCCTTTGCTTTCTCAGTATCTCATCAATAACTTCTTTACCTTTATGTTGAGAACTTCTTGCAAGGTCTTCTTTTCCATAGGATGTAGTGGAGATACTTGGCACATCATACCGTTTCAATTGAGTTTGGAGCTGGTCATGAGACTCATTTAAAGTAGAATGATTACTCTTCAATGCCTTGTGAGCACTTTCAAGATTATAAAACTTCTCCAAAAGTCTAGCATGAACAGCCCCAAAGTCAATCTTTTCTTTCTTTAGTTTCTTTACCTTGCTGGCAAGAGCATGGTCCACGTTCTTTAATGAGCTGAGCCAGCTTCTTCTGTGACTCCTCAATGGATTCAGTCTCTCTTCCAAAGACACTCGAGCTTCCTCTTCCTCTTCAAGGCATTCTTCAAAGAGGCTATCTCCAAGGCATCTTCTCTTTCAATTCTGCCCGTTTCTTCAAGAAGATCTTCGGCTTGAGCAAGTTGACTCATAAGAGCATCAAAATGGAGTTTGTGCTCACAGTGCAGGTTAGTGAAAAAGGTATCCAAAGCAATAACTTCTTCTTTCATTTTAAGACTATCATGATCATCCATATCCAAAATTATGTTAGTCTTAGGAAATGAAGAGCTAGAAGTTGATACCTCGGACCCTCTTGCCATTAGGCAAGTGGCGTTTTTGTTGATGACGTTCTCGTTTGGCGAGTCGAAGAGAGATGAAGGAGTCGATGTGGTGGCTATAGCAGCCACCTCGTGAGAACTAGCATCATCCTCTTCATCTTCACTTGCAGAGGAGTATTCTTCTTGTGCAACTAAGACGATCTTGGGTTGCTTCTTGAAAGGGCCATTCTTCTTAATAAATGGCTTCTTCTTACGTGCTTTAGATTTCTCTTTAAGAATGAGCCTATCACCATTGTCTTCTCTATTTTGATACGGACACTCAGCAACAAAGTGCATTCTATCTCCACAGTTGTAACAAGTTCTCAGTCTTGGGCCACTCTCTCTTCTTCCATTTGACCCGTTCTTGCGCTCGAGTTCCGACTTGGCCTTGGCAGGATCCTTCCAAAAGTTTCGTGCATAAAATGCCATGTACTCACCATGAGCACGTTTGACTTCATCGGGGCAGTCCATGGAGGCCCCCTCAAAAACTCTTTCATCTTCCCCTTGCTCCACAACATTGGCTTTGAGAGCCACATTGACACCCTTTTGCATTCCAATGGCCCGAGCACGGGCATCTTCAGCATTCTTTGCTGCCACTTTGAATGACGCCATTTCTTGCATGACTTCATTGGATGTAATTTGATGGTAGTTATGTCTACCTTACAGGCTCTTTAAGTCTGTTGGCTCGAAAGGCATTAAGGCACTAACATATTTCCTTTTTATCCATGCATCATCAATGTGAGTAGCCCCATGCTTTCTAAATGTTGTTGCGATGCCCTTGAGTCTTCTATACATGTCTTCATGATTTTCACCATCCAACATGTAGAATCCCTCAGCTTCATTACTAAGGGCATCATACCTGTTCCTTCTCATGCTTTCATTCCCAACAAAGAGATCCGTAAGAGCATCCCAAGCTTCTTTAGCTGTGTTGAGATGTTCAATGTGTGGCATGTCCTTGGGACCCACACCAAGCTGTATCATGTGGAGAGCAGTGGCATTTAATTGGCTGTCCACAACTTCTCTTCTTGTTAGGTTGGTTTGATCTCCAATATGAAGACCCTCTTCAATAATCCTCCAAAGTTCAATAGAGGAGCTGCAAACATGATATTTCATTAAGAATTGCCATTGATTGAAAGAGGATGCAGTGAGCTTGGGTGGATCACCCCTATTATTTATATGAGGATGAGGGATAGGTGGGTCGGGGGAATATACGTGGCAAACCTCACTATATTCCTCCTTACCACTTCCCTTCTTGGAGGTAGAACCATTAAGTTTTTCACCCTCCACATCATCATCCTTGGATCCGGTGTTAGCCTTTTCCTTAGATGATGGTGTGGCTGCCTCAGAGGAGGATGGAGATGGGGCTATGGATGATGTGAGACGAGCAATCATTTGATTCATCTCCTCCATCTTGGCCTCAAAGTATTTCAACAAGGTTGTTTCCAACGACTTGAGATCATCCATTATGACCTTATCCACAGCCTCATTCGCATCATCCTTGGTACCCATACAACTCTTAGGCGGTTAAGCCCGAATTAAGAGTCAGGGCTCTGATACCAATTGAAATGGATCGTATGGGCACCTAGAGGGGGGGGGGTGAATAGGTGCTACACCAAATTTTAATACTTTATCAATTTTAGGCTTAGCACAAAGGGTAAATACTATAGATAAACTATAAAGTGGAATTTCCCTATATGCAAACCTATCTACTAGCGAGTAAAGAAGCGAGTGGAAGAGGCATGGGTAAACGTAGTGAAGCACGCATTGGAGACACAGATTTCTTTGATCATAGTTCCTTCCTTGTTAAGGGAAGTACGTTTGCGTTGGAGGGGTGGGCGGTACTAAGACCACCACGCCACAATAGGCCTCACCCTGTTCTCCGATGGATCCTGCCACCAAAGGCCTGATCCACCTTTCCACTATAGGTACCCTTCGAGGCGGGCACCGGCGCCTTTACACAACTAACGGGGCAACAACTCCACAAACAACTTGGAGGCTCCCGAAGTGACAACAAGATGCCACAAGAACAAAGTTATCAAATACAATGAACAAGATCTAGGTATTGACAAGAATACTAGATCAGGGATTTCTCCAAGTGAATGGAGAGGAGTTGAAGCGCTTGATTCGATGATGATGATGAACTTCTCCTCCTTCAATTCCCCCAAAGATCAAGACCTTCGGGTGGTTGAAGTGGGATATCGACAATGAGAGATCTTGCACAATGTCTGGACAATTTCGAATGAATCAACAATTCTGAATGTTGGGGAAGAAGGTGTATTTATACCCCCTTCAGAAACCAGCCGTTGGACACTTTGGGGGCCGGATTATCCGGCCCAAGTGAGTGATGACCCACAAGTATTGGGGGTGTATCGCAGTATTTTCGATAAGTAAGAGTGTCAGACGAGGAGCATAAGGTGATGGTTAGTTGTATGGATTAGGAATTCTCTGCAAATACTTAGCAAACGGATTTTAGGGGCTTTCGATAAAGCAAGTAAGCAAAGTACGAGAAAATAAAAGACAGTAGGAATAAATGCAGAAAGTGGCCCAATCCTTTATGCAGCAAAGGACAAGCCGGTTGTATTTCTATAAATGACCAAACGTTCTCGAGGACACATGGGAAGATTGTCAAGTGCTTTTGCTTCATATTGTCGATTAATCTTCTTTAGCTTGCTAAGTGTTGTGTGGGTGAACCTATGCTAATGTCTAGCCCCATCCAAGACTAATACATACTTGTGATTATACCCCTTGCAAACATCCGTAATACAAGAAAGTAATTAAGGTGGAAACCTAACCACAACTTTAAACTCTAAGACCCTTACGTCCCTTGTGCAATGGTTTCCTAGCAGTTTAGGTTTACATCACTCCGGCAACCCCTACGATTAGTAGCCAAATACATAATGCATTCCCCTAGGCCCATATAGGTGGAGTGTCATGTAGTCGACGTTCACATGACACCACTAGAAGAAGTACACCACAACTTAAATAACAATCTATTGAATCTTTCTCAGCATAACTCCACTACTAACAACAAGACTTCTCCCATGTCCTCAAGAACAAAACGAACTACTCACAAGACATCATATGGATCATGATCAGAGATGGAATAATGATGTATAACAATCTGAACATAAACAATAATTCAATGGTTCACTCAATAGCATCAACTACAAAGAGTAATCAACACCGGGAAAGTTTCCCCTATGAACTATGCAAGATTCAACGCAATTGTTATAGCAATATGGAGATGGTGATGAGGGTGCTGATGGTGATGATGGTGGTGATGGTGGTGATGATGATGATGATCCCGATGAAGTCCAACTTGATGGTGGTGTTGATGGCGATGATCTCCCCTCTCCGGGAAGGAATTCCCCGGCAATCTGTCTGCGGAGAGATCTTTCTCTCTCGGTGTTTTACGCTTGTGATGGCGGAATCTTTCGTAGTCGCTCCCGAGTCTTAGGGTTTAAGTGGGGAAGATATCGCCCGGAGGAGAGGATGGAGTGGGCCAGGGTGGCCACACCACTCCCAGGCGCGGCCTAGGCCTGCCCGCGCCATGGGGTGGTGTGGGCCCCCTGTGGCCCACCTCCACTCCATCTTATGGCAAACTTAGCTCTTGGTCGAAGAATAGTTGAAAATTTGCTGGAGTTCACAAATAGCTGGTTTTTCAATGAAAGCTTTCAAAGTAGTAAACATCAAGATAAGAGCAATGTGCAAGCAGGAACATAAGAAACATGATTGCATAAATCATCATATGAATGAATGAAACACATGTACTCAAAATACTTCACGAGATAGAAGGAATAGGTTTCTTGACTCAACTACAAAGTAAAAGAAAGGCCCTTCGAGGAGAAGCGAGGATTACAAGTCTCATAAGAGCTCCCAAAATTATGATACTTACTAGCTTTCATCTCTCATTGCCCCTATCATAGGCATCTTTAGGTGATTAAGGTTAAAGTGATCAAACATGAGGATATGCATTGACAAGTTATAAGTTGAGAATCTCATGTCCCTTGAATCTGAGCTCCTCATGCTACTCAAGTTTAGTCAGCGGTAAGTTCTTGTCATCGTAAGCATATGTGTATCATTGAGAACCCAGCAGGGTACCTTGCCCGATGATCGGAAGAATCCCCATATCAAAATGACAAAGCGAGCGGACAACAAGTATCCGAGCAATCTTCTTACTTACCATGGGAATATGGTGCTTTTTCTCTCTTTCCTCTTTTCATAATATCTCTTTTTTTCTTTCTTTTTCTCAATCTCTATCTCTTTTTTATAAGAAGAATGCTTCATAGATACTCGTTATGGTTACGCTGCAGGTTTCCACCATGTCAGCATGGATTGAACCAATGACCCGCGTTTCTCTAACACATGCATAACTCCATGGACTTACAAGCTCCCTTTCATTTCACAGCGACATCCATAGACAAAAGAACATGATATCAACTTGGTACAAAGTACCGATTGCAATGTTAAGCGTTCCCCATGGCATGGATTATGCTAAATCACAACTTACAAAGAGCAAGCATATAAGCAACATATGTGAGCACAATGGATCAAGTTTATTAAATGCAAGAAATTAAATTGTGCCATCAAGTTAGTGAGATATTTAATAACTAATTTTCACATAAAAAGTTTAATTTGGGAGGTAGATAAAACAAGAATTTACTTGGAATAGCAATAATGCTACTAGGTAGGTATGGTGGACACAAATGGCAAAGGTTTTGGTTTAAAGGAGGTGGATGCACGAGAAGAATTCCCTCTCAGTACAAGTTTTTGGCTAGCAAGGCTGGGTAGCAAGTACAAGAGTTAAAGGAAACAACCAAACATACAAATGATAAATACAAACATGCAATCTTCCTTGGAAGCACAAAAGATCTTAACTAGAGAATACTAGACTTATGAGCAAATCAAGAAAGAAAGATGATGAAATTATTTTTCTTTTAGAGTACTTCTATCTTTTTCTTTTCAACTCTCAAAAAGGTGTTGCTACTAACCGGACCAGGTTTGCCAAAACCAACTAAATTAACTCAATGATCCCAAAGTGATACCAATACTAACAACAAGATTAATCATATAACCGCAAATTGAAAACTAACATAAGCTATGCAAAAGAGTGAATGATAGAACTTCTCATTAATATTCCATAACGGCAACTCACACCAAGGGATATACATCTAACGAGAGAGGGGACACTTCCATAATGCAAACCATACTACATAATAACTCCTCTATTCATGATATGACTATAGTAATAAGGTAAAAAGATAGAAGATAGTGATATGATACCGTGGCACTCCCCCAAGCTTGGAACAAACCAAGGGGATGCCAAACATGACGAATTACTCCTTAGGTGGTGGTGGTGTCTTCTCATCTTCGTCCGTCTTCCAGGGTAAAGGCTTCCCATCAACAAAGGACATCGTGGTTTCCAACATCCTGAAACTTGCAGCAGCACTTATGCGTTTAAATCTAGCCTCATACTCACAGTTTTGATTTTGAACGTCATAGAACTATGCTTGCAGTTTGTTAGTTGTTTGGCGGAGTGAAAGGACTTCTTCTTTGAGTTCAGCAGTCTCCTTTTGGTGTTTGGTGATGAGTTCGGAGCAAATCTTATGGATGATATCCACTTCGCGCTCCGCCATCTTCCTGTACCTAAAGACTTCCTGCTCCAGTGCTTCCATCCTGTCCTCCAGACTTCCTTTACCTTGAGGGCTTTGAACCTCTTTAATCCGGACCTCCCCACCTTCGACCAACAACTCCTTGGATGAATCTTCAATTCTCTCATGTATGGGTTGATGATATCTTCTAAGGAATCTCCCTTGGATGATCCAGAGGAAGACATTGTGTCTCCAAATCTGGGATTCTACCTGGCAGAAACAGATCGAAACAAAAACACGACGAAAACACGATATACAAACCTCGGGGGGTCCGGGAGGGTATATATTACAAAGTTTCATATCAAAAGGAAGGTACGGGAAGAAAACGAGTCGGAGTTGGAGTCCTGGGTGGCCTCACCACCTGGTGGCGCGGCCAGGGGTGGGCCCGCGCCATGGGGTGGTGTGGGCCACCACAGCTCCGTTCCATCCTTTTAAACCGTAGCTTTCCTTATTGACAGAAAACTGCAAAAATATAGTTGGATTGTATTTTCGCGGAACTTTTCTTACCAGAACTGTTACCTAGTTGGAAACGGACTCTGCAGGTCTCTGAATTTGGTATTTAGTGGATCCTTCCGGAGTCATCACTTGAATCATCAATATCTTCATCTTCATACACTTATTACTTGAGTCATAAAACCCTTCTCTTCCTTATTACACCATTATCTCCACTTCCAGGAAATTTCTTTCACACAAAACTTCACACAGTTCTCATTAGCAACATTGGTATATATGAAGTGATAAAACCTTTTGAGTTCAACTTCAACTGAAAACCAACAAAACAAAAGCTACTGTAGCAACTCCTTCCGAAAAGCCAAAAAGAATTCAAAAAGGAAATCGAATAAAGAAGCAAATGCAAGATTGGCAAAATTTGTCAAAACAGACCAGCAGGTAAAGATCAATTTTTTCGAAAATCTTCTGTTGCTCCAATCAAAAAGTGCAAAACTAACGAAAGTTAAATAACAACCTGGGACAGAGGCAAAAAAAATACAGCTCAATCCGACATACAGAGATCTCTCACGAATGTTTACGGTGAAGCAGAAAAATCTCTTTCGGGACAGCAACTCCCCCAAATCTTATTTCTATCTCATTAGAGGTTGATCTTGACACAAAAACCAAACAAAACGGATAAGGGGCGGTTATTACCAAAGTAATAACTTCCATGACTCAAAGAAACACAAACAAACTGAAAGCAAAAACAAATTGGGTTGTCTCCCATAAAGCTCTTTCTTTATAGCCATTAAGATGGGCGTGATAATTTTGAAGAAGCTCTCATAGGGATATAAATTGAAGCGAAAGAGAGCATTAAGAAGCAAAAACACCCACACATTTAAGTCTAACCCACTTCCTATGCAAGGGGATTTTGTAAACAAACAATTTATTGAAACCAAAGGCAACTTGCATAAGAAGGCAAAAGAAACGCAACATAAAAACTTTCAGCATAAAACGAGGAAACTTGATATTATTAAGATGCATAAGAACACTTTTCCCTCTCTCATAGTAGCTTTCACTATCATGCATAAACTTAACAATATAGCTATCACAAGGACTATCATAGCAATGATCACTTATTCTAACAGAAAACACGGGAATACTAGCTCTCATAACACTACTTTGTGAAACAATATTAGAGGTATCCTTACAAAGGATAGTGTGTCCCTCTTTTTCATATTTAGTGACAAAGTCTTTCACACTTGCTATTATAGGTTCATCAACCATTTGTTTATCGGGTTCAACATCTTTATTCATACTTTCATCTACCATACTAGCTATCATATAATGTTCCTTTACCTTAACTGGAAAAGGCATTTTCTCAATATAAGGTTTAGGTAAAACATGATTAGCAGTATAAACTTCAGTATTTCTCGCAGGAACACTCTTAGCAATATCTTTATAAGGTTCATGATACTTATTACACTTCTTTTTAGGCACTTCAATATAAGAAGCAAAAGCCTTAAAATAAGAAGCAATAGCTTGAGAGTCTACACCATAAGCATTTTTAATATTTTGAAAGTCATCGGTTCCATAAAGATTCAACGCATTCATAATCATAATTTATACCTGACTTTCTACCTTTGTCATTCTCCCAAGCTTGACCTTTGTCTTGAATCTGATCGGAAGGTCCCATTTAGCTTCTTCTTCCATACAGTGAATGATCCGGCTGAAGCATCCAATAAATCCTTATCATTTAGAGGGAGCCTTGCATAAAAGTTGTTGATAATAATATTGTTGGGGAGCTCATGAATGGGACATTTGAGCATTAGTAACTTCAATCTCCCCCAAGCTTGAGCTGTACTCCCTCCATCAAGAGGACAAAAGTTGTAAATTTGATTCCGATCTTTATGAATCTCACTAGGAGGATAAAACTTTGAATAAAAGAGGCACTATTTCCTCCCATTCGAGCTTGACCATTCTTGCAGCTTATACCATTCCTCAGCTCTTCTTTTCAGTGATAATGAGAATAACTTCTTCTTAACTTGATGCGTAGTAATACATGTACACTTTAACAACCCGCATAATTAGGTGTATAAAGAGTAAATGATCACGGGATGGACGGTCCATCCCCAACATAATAGTTATCCATAACATGATCAATAATTCTTGTAGGTATTTTGAAAACATCATTCTCAGCGGTGGTGGCTTATCTACTACCTTAGCGGTGGTAGTAGCATTACCAAATAAGAAACTCAGCGAATTATCCATAACAAAATAAAGCAACTAGCGAGTAAACAATACTCACGGATGAAGTTTCCTTTACCAGTTCCACTCTCCAATAGCGCTTCACTCCCCGGCAATGGCGCAAGAAAATAGTCTTGATGACCCACAAGTATAGGGGGTGTATCGCAGTATTTTCGATAAGTAAGAGTGTCGAACCCAACGAGGAGCAGAAGGTGTTGGCTAGTGGTATGGATCAGGAATTCTCTGCAAATACTTAGCAAACATATTTTTAGGGGTTTTCGATAAAGCAAGTAAGCAAAGTACGAGTAAATAAAAGACAGTAGGAATAAATGCAGCAAGTGTCCCGATCCTTTATGCAGCAAAGGACAAGCCGGATGTATTTCTATAGATGACCAAACGTTCTCGAGGACACATGGGAAGACTGTCAAGTTCTTTCACTTCATATAGTCGATTAATCTTCTTTAGCTTGCTAAGTGTTGTGTGGGTGAACCTGTGCTAATGTACCGCCCCATCCAAGACTAATACATACTTGTGATTATACCCCTTGCAAACATCCGAAAGTACAAGAAAGTAATTAAGGTGGAAACCTAACCACAGCTTTAAACTCTAAGACCCTTACGTCCCTTGTGCAATGGTTTCCTAACGGGGGTTTAGGTTTCTGTCACTCCGGCAACCCCTACGATTAGTAGCCAAATACACAATGCATTCCCCTAGGCCCATATAGGTGAAGTGTCATGTAGTCGACGTTCACATGACACCACTAGAAGAAGTACACCACAACTTAAATAACAATCTATTGAATCTTTCTCAATGCAACTCCACTACTAACAACAAGACTTCTACCATGTCCTCAAGAACAAAACAAACTACTCACAAGACATCATATGGATCATGATCAGAGATGGAATAATGATGTATAACAATCTGAACATAAACAATAATTCAATGGTTCACTCAATAGCATCAACTACAAAGAGTAATCAACACCGGGAAAGTTTCCCCTATGAACTATGCAAGATTCAACGCAATTGTTACAGCAATATGAAGGTGATGATCCCGATGAAGTCCAGCTTGATGGTGGTGTTGATGGCGACGATCTCCCCTCCCCGGGAAGGAATTCTCCCGGCAGAAATTTGTCTGCTGGAGAGATCTTTCTCTCTCGGTGTTGTCCGTGCCGCAGAGGCGGCGGAATCTTTCTGTGGTCGCTCCCCGAGTCTTAGTGTTTCGTGGGGATGATATATGCCAGAGGGGAGAGGCTGGAGTGGGCCAGGGTGGCCACACCACTCCGAGGCGCGGCCTAGGCCTGCCCGCGCCATGGGGTGGTGTGGGCCCCTAAACCCTCCACTCCATCTTTTGGCATCCTGAGTCTTCTAAAAAATAAGATTTTCGGTATATTTTCCCGGATTTTCTGATCTTCGCGAATTTTGCCTCCAAACATCACCTTTTCCATCAGAATCATGACTGCAGCGGTCCATGCTCCAAAAGTCATCAACCATGCAAAAATAGATGAAATAACATAAGTATCACCTCTCAATACGAAATATATCAATGAATAATAGTGAATTAAGACATAGAATAGTGATGCAAAATTGACGTATCAGTCAGGGTCGGATTATCCGGCCTGGGGAAAACTCCGCCCCAGACTCGGAATATCCGGCAGATAATCCGCCCCCTATGTGAGCGTCGTGCCGAGCTTGCCCTTGATCAACTTCTAGGGGCCGGATTATCCGGTCCTATGTGAAAACGGATTATCCGGCACTGGGAGAAAAATCGCCCGATTGATTTTACGGGAGAAAATCCGGCCGGATCTGGCGTGCCTTGTCTCCTTTTGCTCAAAAACTGGGAGCCGGATTATCCGGCTTATGCGACTGCCGGATTATCCGGCCTGGGGAGAAAAAACCACCAAGTTCGGATTTTCCGGGAGAAAATCCGACCGGGTACTGAGCGACGCGCCTTGGCTCCCTTTGAGCAATGAGGTAGGCCGGATTATCCGGCCCTTGGTGGGGCGGATTATCCGGCCCCCTCAAATCTACCTACACTTAGCGCACACGAATAGTCTCCACACATTGTTATCTAACACGCAAAACATAGGAAAACATGAAATGTTCTTTCAGTGCTGCCGCCCTAGGCCTCGTCGAGCTAACACCCGCGACGGAGTGACTGGTAGTGCTACCGCTGGGCCTCGTCGCCTCATGTATTCTCCGACAACAAGGAGCTCCTTCGTGTCCGCTCGTAGGTACCCCTGCTCGGCATACTTGGTCGACAGTGAGGAATCTGAAATTTCCATTACGATAGGTTCAGACTTAAGATAGGTGTACACGTATTGCAAAATTGCTAACTATGTTTATACTTTATTGTTAGTGGCCACGTATATATGTGGACAATATGAGAATTTTTTGGTGGATTGGCTATCACAATGTCATGTTACAATCCCAACGCCACTCCCAGGATTTGATCAAGGATTTGAACGCATCCATGGTAATTACCCTATTCCTAGGATTGCCATTTTACCTTTTGAAGTTATGTTTGAGTGGCAGAACAATTAGGTATCTTAATCCCTTGATAAAAAGGTTCACCAGCCTTATTCTGTGCTCAAAGAACAACTTCACTATTTACAATTTTAGTTTTCCAGTGATTTCGATTCTTAAATGGCCATGTGAGCATACTGAAAAACTCCATGTTTGATTATTTTAGAAAACTGAAAATAAGAGGATTTGAAGATTGGGAACAAATTAACAATACAAATGGTCATTATGAAGCAAAATCGGCGAACTATTCTTAAAGGGTAATCTTCTATTTACTCTCTACTATAACTTGAAAGGGTGTTGGGGTGTTGCTTATATCCTGGAATATTTTTAGTTTTGTGGGAATAATTCTTATGCAGTATGTTGTTCTTTGATTTCTTGAATTCTAGGCATACTAGCTTGGTGAATTAATTCTCCCCGCAGGAGGTTTACTACTACCTGTTCAGACCATTTCTTTAGCACATGTGTACCAGGTGTGACACATTCAGGTCTGTAGAGCAAGATAGAAGCATGAATTATACTACATTTACTCTTCAACAAAGTGCATTTGCAATAGAGATAGATCTATTATCTCTGACTTTTTGTAATTCAGGTTTATATATGGCTTGCTAGATTGATGGGAGCAGATTATATGGTTGACATCTTCACACTTGTCGGTATAGTAAATTGTGTTCAGTCAAACTGACCAATGGACAATATGTGTTCAGTCAATTATGCAGAACTTGTTGGTATAGTCAATTGTTGTTTGTCAAGTTAATTTCATTTTAGGCTTCCATGCTTTAATCAGCAGACTATGCTAGTTAATTTCCCAGGATTATGTAGCAATTACTTGTGATTAGAATTATTAGATGCAGCTCTGCTTTAATTGATTTTTATGGAGAATGTTATAGCAACAGATGGGCCATGAATGGAGCAATCACCATACATTTTGTACCCACAAGGTGTGAATCCATTTTACAAGTTATGGTGTTGTATGTTTGCTAGAATATGTTGTTTAACTCCCCTTCTATCTGTATGCAGGAAGTGAATGCACTAAAGGAGAAAGGGTTCCCAAAAGTATAGTTCCCTGATGTACGAAGCTCCCCTGAGCTATGATATTGGTGACATTCGACCAGCATGAGGCGCCAAGAAATTATCTTCTGCATGCTCAAACTTGAGGAGACAACAAACAATTTTAATTCTTCTGCATCATTGTATCTATAGATGTGTTGTTAACCATGTAAATTGTTTCTTCTCCTGCAGTGCACGAAGAATACTACACCACCAGAATTTTATTAATTTCATGGCAAGTCTGAATATAGACCTTTTTACCTCAAGAGGACTTTGATATTGTAAGATGCAATTCACCATCATCGCCCTTTTCACGAGGTAATTCTTTTCATTTGACTTCAAATAGTAGTGAGAGGGATTCCAAAAGGCCAGCAAGGTTTTCCAATTGAGTAATAGCAACTATATATCTGAAGATGTGACTTAATTTTCAGTGAACATGTGGGTTTAATAATTACTTTAATGTAGTGCCGTTCACTGGAGTGTCTTTAGCCAGCTAATGCTTAGCCCCAAAGCTTGGTTCCCATAGCTTGGACATATAACTAAGGTAAATATTTGTGTGTGATTTTCATGATAACTATTAATGAGGTGCCGTTCACTGGAGTACCTTTTCTATTCTTTTGTTCTTTCTGGATGCTGAGTTAGTGAGAGTGTGACACTATGTTATTTGAGTATGGCGTCAGTTTTTACTTTTAACCGATATAGGTCACTGGTCTATACCCCATATCCATGTTACTGAGAGCATCTTACATTATTATCCGTATATCTGTAGCATTTTTTTGAACAATTAGATACATATATCTGTAGCATTGTCTATGAAAAACACCACCAGGAACTTTTTATTGCAATCGTTCCATGTATGTTGTTATCTAGCTTGTATTTTAGAATAGCTAACACATGTATCTCTATTTATTCAGAGCAGTGATATATTCTTGGGATGCATCCCTCTCGGTTTAAATCATCTAAACAAGTGTCACTCCTTATGTTTGCATGTCCGCCTAATCGAGGCATGCAGATGAACAAAGCGGTAGAAGTATCATGATGCAAGAGAAAACAGAGGAGGAAGAATAGCAAGAATGTCAATCAAATCTTCTGTCCAAAAAGCACACAGTCTAACTATATACAGTGAGTCTTCTATTTGCAAGAAGGCATGGTAAGAAAGAAAATGGACTCAAGTGGAAATAAAAACATCAATCGAATTTTCTGAACGCCATTTGCCTATATCACAACGTGATTGCAATGTGCATGTAATGTGGAGAGGAACTCGAGGCGGCGGGGCTGATTCTATGTTCCGGTGGCGGCCTGGTTAAGCCGTATTCCGAGCATCGAGGGTCGCTGGGAGGGGATCATCATCCAAGTGGACGGCGCGTCGGCATCCAGGCATGGCACACAGGTGCGGGCGTTGGTGTCCAGACACGCGACGCGGGCACGTCGCCTAGGCACACAACATGGGTGAGGGCGTCTTCGTCTAGGTTGAAGGCGAGGGCCATCCAGGTCTAGGTTGAAGGCGAGGGCCATCCAGGCACGCAACGCTTGCAAGGCCATCATCCATGAACACGGCACAGAGGGTGTCGTATAATGGTGGATCTCGGCAATGGCATTGTACTGAGTCGTTCGTGGTGGTGCCGAGATTACCGTGATCAGTATTCTTGTTTCCTTTCTTGGCTGATCATTTTTTTTAAACCAGCTACGCGTGGGGCGTTTGTATTTTGCTGTACTGGAATGAGTAGCCCCGTCCGACGTTGTAAAATGCTAAATGCACACGGAGACCTGATTAGTGGGCCTAAGGGTGTGGTTTTTAGTCCTGTCGTGTGCTGTTTGTGGGTGCAGCGTGAAAAGTTCTTGTTTGCCCCTTTATAAGTAGTAGAGATAGACTCCATGTGTGCCAAACCATGGGGTTCCGAAAGCCCAAAGAGCCCCAGAAATATGTAACTGCCACATGGGAATAGTGAACTAGTGTGACAGAAGTTGCATCACCACACATCGACTGGAGTGTGTGCGGTCATGTGTGGATCATAAAGGTGTGGTTTTGAGATTAAAACATGCATGTATCTCTAGATACTACATTTTGTCAAACCATGGTGGTCTGAAAGCACAAAGAGCCCCTAGAATATGCAATTGCCACATGCGAATGGTGAACAAGTGTGACAGAAGTTGCATCACCACACCCATTGGAGTGTGTGTGGTCATGTGTGGATCATCAATATGTGGTTTAATAATATGCATTGATCTCGAGAGACTCCATGTGTGTCAAACCATGGTGGTCAGAAAGCCCAAAGAGCCCCTAGAATATGCAACTGACACATGGGAATGGTGAACCAATGTGATAGACGTTGCATCACCACACCCACTGGAGCGTGTGTGGTCATGTGTAGATCATCAAGCTTTGGTTTTGAGAATTACTTCTGTACTGATCTCTAGAGACTCCATGTGTATCAAACCATGGTGGTCAGAAACCCCAAAGAGCCCCTGGAATATACAACTGCCACATGGGAATGGTGAACCAGTGTGACAGAAGCAGTTGCATCACCAAACCCATTGGAGTGTGTGTGGTCATATATCAAGGTATGGTTTTGAGAATAACACATGCATTGATCTCTAGAGACTCCATGTGTGTCAAACCATGGTGGTTAGAATGCCCAAAGAACCCATGGAATTTGCAACTGCCACATGGGAAGGGTGAACCAGTGTGACAGAAGTTACATCACCACACACAGTAGAGTGTGTGTGGTCATGTGGATCATCAAGGTGTGATTTTGAGAATAACACATGCATTGATCTCTAGAAACTCCTTGTGGTTTAAACCATGCTCCTTAGGAAGCCCGAAGAGCCCCTGGAATATGCAACTGCCACATGGGAATGGTGAACCAGTGTGACATAAGTTGCATCACCACACCCACTGGAGTGTGTGCCGTAATGTGTGGATCATCAAGGTGTGGTTGGAGAATAACACATGTATTTATATCTAGATACTCCATGTGTGTCAAATCATGGTGGTCAGAAAGCCTAAAGAACCCCTAGAATATGCAACTGCCACATGGGAATGGTGAACAAGTGTGATAGAAGTTGCATCACCACACCCGCTAGAGAGTGTGTGTGTGGTCATCTATGGATCATCAATATGTGGTTTTAAGAATAACACATGCATTAAGACTCCATGTGTGTCAAACCATGGTGGTCAGAAAGCCCAAAAAGCCCCTAAAATATGCAACTGCCACATGGGAATGGCGAACCAGTGTGACAGAAGTTGCATCACCGCACACCCACTGGAGTGTGTGTGGTGGTCATGTGGATCATCAAGGTGTGGTTTTGCGAATAACAAATGAATTTATCTCTAGATACTCCATGTGTGTCAAACCATGGTGCTCACAAAGCCCAAAGAGCCCCTGAAATATGCAACTACCACATGGGAATAGTGAACCAGTGTCACAGAAGTTGCATCACCACACCCACTAGAGTGTGTGTGGTCATGTGTGGATCATCAAGGTGTGGTTTTGAGAATAACACATGTATTAATATCTAGAGAATACATGTGTGTAAAACCATGGGGTTCAGAAAGCCCAAAGAGCCCCTGAAATATTCAACTGTCAAATGGGAATGGTGAACCAGTGTGACAGAAGTTGCATCACCACACACCCACCGGAGTGTGTGTGCTCATGTGGATCATCAAGGTGTGGTTTTGAGAATAACACATGAAATTCATCTCTAGAGACTCCATGTGTCAAACCATGGTTCTCGAAAGCCCAAAGATCCCTGAAATATGCATCTGCCACATGGGAATGGTGAACCAGTGTGACAGAAGTTGCATCACCACACCCACTTGAGTGTGTGTGGTAATGTGTGGATCATCAAGGTATGGTTTTGAGAATAACACATGCATTGATATCTAGAGAAATAATGTGTGTCAAATCATGATGGTTAGAATTCCTAAAGAGCCCCTAGAATATGCAACTACCACATGGGAATGGTGAACCAGTGTGACAAAAGTTGCATCACCACACACCGACTAGAGTATGTGTGCTCATTTGGATAATCAAGGTGTGGTTTTGACAATAACACATGCATTTATCTCTAGAGACTCCATGTGTGTAAAACCATGGTGGTTAGGAATCCCAAAGAGTCCCTGGAATATGCAACTGCCACATGGGAATGGTGAACCAGTGTGATAGAAGTTGCATCACCACACCCACTAGATTGTGCGCGGTCATGTGTGGATAATAAAGGTGTGGTTTTGAGAATAACACATGCATTTATCTATAGATACTCCATTTTTGTCAAACCATGGTTGTCAGAAAGCCCAAATAGCCCCTAGAATATGCAATTCCACATGCGAATGGTGAACTAGTGTGACAGAAGTTGCATCACCAAACCCACTGGAGTGCGTGTGGTCATGTGTGGATCATCAATACGTGGTTTCAATAATAACACATGCATTGATCTCTAGAGACTCCATGTGTGTCAAACCATGGTGGTCAGAAAGCCCAAAGAGCCCCTAGAATATGCAACTGCCACATGGGAATGGTGAACAAATGTGATAGAAGTTGTATCACCACACCCACTGGAGTGTGTGTGGTCATGTGTGGATCATCAAGATTTAGTTTTGAGAATTACTTATGTATTGATCTCTAGATACTCCATGTGTGGCAAACCACGGTGGTCAGAAACCCAAAGAGCCCTTGGAATGCAACTACCACATGGGAATGGTGAACCAGTGTGACAGAAGTTGCATCACCATACGCACTAGAGTGTGTGCGGTCATGTGTGGATCATAAAGGTGTGGTTTTGAGAATAACACATGAATTTATCTCTAGATACGCAACGTGTATCAAACCTCGGTGGTCAGAAAGCCCAAAGAGCCCCTAGAATATGCAATTGCCACATGCGAATGGTGAACCAGTGTGACAGAAGTTGCATCACCACACCCATTGGAGTGTGTGTGGTCTTGTGTGGATCATCAATATGTGGTTTTAATAATAACACATGCATTGATCTCTAGAGACTCCATGTGTGTCAAACCATGGTGGTGAGAAAGCCCAAAGAGCCCTTAAAATATGCAACTGCCACATGGGAATGGTGAACCAGTGTGATAGAAGTTGCATCTCCACACCCACTAGAGTGTGTGGGGCTGTTATCTGATATGAAAATTAGCGAGCGGCGCATGTGATACCTAAGTTGCCTGAAATTGCCGCATTTCGAAATGTTGGGCCACCAACTACCGAGAGGGGCCATTTCGATGCAAACTCATCTCACCCCTACCAAATTCAAACATTCCGTGAAACTGCCCTGTGAAGTAGACGGTCGGGACCACGATATACATCGTATGTCGACACAACACAAGCGTATGACAACTTCTTAGGCAATCAAGTAACTAAGTGGATTAGATGCGTGGACCAATTTCACAAATCCATTCCCACCTTTCCCCTAGCACCCGCAGAGTCAGAATCCACCCTCCATGCAGGACGATCCCTTCGGACATTTGACTTCCGGCGCCAAGTTGCTGCGCCTAGTCGCTGATCCCGAGCTCCAATGGCGCATGTCGTATTCGCCGTTGCGAGGATCTAGCCCGCCTCCGCTGCCGACGAGCCGAGCAGCTCGGAGGATGGCAGATCCTACTACCAAGGAAGAAGAAGTACTGGCCACAAGCGGGTCATCTACCCTTCTCTTTGTTATTCGCACTAATTATAGCGCTGGTAGCTCTTGAACCTAAAATTGTTTGTTAGCCCAACATTGAAAAACATATTTTGTCCATAGTTTTCTGTCAAGTGGGATCTCCGTGCACCACCCTTACCTGGTTACGGTAGTCCTCTTCAGGTACGACTCTAAGGGCAAGTGGTATGGACACCATTGTATCACGATAGAAGAAGCGCCTGCGCAGATCTGCACTATATCTGGTATGGTTGCTGCTCTACGTAATCATGATGAATTATGGCCGAAGCAGACTGCAAAGTTTAGATTGATGGATGAACGTGGACTCATGGTTCCTCTAACGTGTGACAGTCAGCTAGTTGGGTTGATGAAAAGTTATGCTTCGGCTTGCATGTTTGAGCTGAATTGTGATGTACTGGATGTGGAAGCTGCTGCAACTGGGAGTCGCCCTTCTATTCTTGGACAGGGTGGTTGCTCGAACCCAATTAGCTCCTGGTAAGCAAAAGTCTCTTGGGGTTCGCATGTTTGTGTTGAATTGTAATTTTTGTTTTATTTACTCTGTAGATATTGGGCAGTTATGCAATAGTCCTGTTTCTTTGTGAGAGCGCCATAAGTTAGAAACATATTTGCCGGTCATCATTTTCGGTGCCCATTTTACATTGCGAAGAAATTAAAAACGAGTGGGAAGATGATGCTGGACACGATTCTGGTGCCCATTGTCCCGGCGATGCAGAGTACGTGAAGCTAAGAAAATTGGCACCGATGAAGAGGAAGAAGGCAGGAAATGAAGAAGCCAGTGGACGTGAAGGCTTAGCACCTAAGGTGCGGAAGAAGGCTGCTGGCAATGAAGATGCATAGTAATGTGTTGAACTTGAACCTATATATGTAATTTGGTTAAATTCTAGAGCTCTGTGTGTGGCACTTTGCTGGACGAAATAATCTACCCACGTTCTCTGAGTAAAATGTACCGCGACTTAGGGTTTGGAAACGCCCGAGTCAGTAGTTGACATGGGTATACCCTATAGGTACTCGAGCTTGGTATATACAGCCTGAATACAGTGGAAGCCCACGGTGTTGCCAAGGCCCAAATGGAGAACCCGAGTAACCTACGGACTCTCGATTGCTTGCGGAACAAGAAGAAGCTAAAGATAGAAAATTAAAGGGAAACGCTAACCTGTAACCGACTCGACCTGCTACCCGAGACCTAGACTATCTATATAAAGGCTAGGAGGGGGCGGCGAGGAGGATACACGTAACCCTAGTTTCCACAACCCTCGCCAGATTGCATCTGCGCACCATTGTAATCTTCGATTCCTTTGTTAATTCCACGAGTAGATAAGCAGGAGTAGGGACCTCTCTGAGGCTGAACACAGGTAAACCTCGCGTCCCTGTGTGCTTCTTTGCTAGCCGATTGATGCTTCCAGTGCTCCCTCCTTATCCAAAACCCTAGTCCATACCAATGGGCATTGATGAGTTAAACCCTCGTCAATTGGCGCCGTCTATGGGAATTGGGAGGGCTGATGTTGCGGCTTCTTCGGCCCCATCAACTGCGATCTACAACTCCGCAACGGCGGAGATTCGCCAGCTCTTCGGCGCGTTCGACTTCACCGTCCACACGCCGGCCACTTGCCCAGCTTTCGAGTCCGTGGACGATGGAATTAGCATGGTGATCGGGAGTTTCCTCTTCCAAGTTGGTCAAAATGGCACGCTTCGCATGCCTAAACAGCCGACAACACCATCGATTGCTCCCGCATCATGGTTTCCTCCACCGATCTGCACCCTCAGTGAGCTCAATACCTCAGCAACAGTCAAGAATACGGACAGCGACACAGTCGCGAATCCGATCTGGGTGATCTAGCAACTGAAGATGGAGCCTACGGTTCTGGATCTGAAAGTTGAGGGAGCAGAAGCTTCCCCAACCACTTGATGTGCGCCGTCATCAACACTGGCGACTCCTCCACCAATCGCGACAACACGGGCAACGGGGGCAATGGAACCGACCCACCAAACGGTGGCATACCTAATGGTGGCTTACCCAATGGCAGCCCCACAAATGGTGCCCCCGTCAACAACGGAGGGGCAGCCAAACTCCCTACCATGGTGAACGAGCAAACTGGTGAACACGTCGTGATCAGGCTCAACGATCTCGAGTGGGCCCGCTCCCGAGAAGCTCTACGAGGCCACCCTCTGCCCTTCGGCTCCCTGCAAGAACTGCTGATGGGCTACCATTGGCTCCTTAAGGAGGAATACAAATGCCAACTGCATACACTCACGCAACTCGAGGCGTGTAAAAAGGCGGCGAGCAGTCGAGCCTCCGGCAAGGCTGGGCTCTCCCACGGAGGATCCTCCTCAAGTGCAGCAGTACATCGCTAACAAGAGGCGATCTCGACTGGACCACCTCACTGAACAAGAGCGTGTAGAATCCACAAAGGTCCTCGACTTCGGCTCCATGATGGTGGATACGCGTGGCAACGTGCTTCCAAAAACACCGCAAGATGCGGGAACGGCAGCCACCATGTACCTCCCCAACAACCAGCCGCCAGCTGGAGATCCTCGGGCTGCCATGCACCGATCTACGATCGCAGGCTTGGGGTTAATCGAGGCCGCTCTCGACAAAGAGCCAACGCTGGAGCCAAAGAAAAACAAGGGTCTGGCAAAACGCTATTCCTCACCCTCATCCAGCGACAACGATCCGCGATGATCATCTCGGCGTCGCGCTCATGGCGACCACGACTATGATGCACGTGATGACATCACGGAGTGCAAGATCGACAAGTCAAGGGCGCGACACCCCCGATCGACTGACTCAGAAGACGAAGACGTGGAGCTTTGTGGTGCCATATGCTTTAGCAGGGCCATCGGGCAAAAGCGAATGCCCAAAGGGTTCAAGCTCCCATGAGAGAACCCAAAGTTTGACGGCCTACAAGACCCGAAAATCTGGTTGGAGGACCACATCTCCTCCGTCAGGCTCAATGGTGGGAGTCGAAGCACGACCATGCAATGCCTGCAGCTACAGCTACAGGGCGCCGCCCGATCATGGCTCAACAACCTCCCACGCAGATCCATTCGCAGCTGGGAAGAGCTGGTCTACAGCTTTGTGCGCAACTTCAAGGGCACCTACAAAAGGCCCGGGTCAATTGAAGAACTGAGGTGCTGCCAGCAAAGGTCGGGCGGATCTCTATGCTCATACATCCAGAGGTGGTCCATCATCAAGAACTCCGCAGAAAATATATCGGAGGATCGCGCAATCGATGCATTCAACGGTGGCGTTCGCCGCATAGAGCTCATGGAGGAGATGGGCCGCTCGAAGCCCAAGACCATTGACCATCTGATGGAAATCACGAATCGGTGGGCAGATGGAGAAGATTCGGTGAAAAATCACATTCACTCCAACGATGAAGAAGAACTTCGGCCTTGAGCGAATGCGAAACAAACATCGAATTCGCATCTCGATGACGCGATAGCGTTAACATGGTCACAGCCGGCCACGCCAACGATCGGCGACAACGCATAACGGCTACGCGATGGTGGACACCACGACTCCAGGAAAACCACGCAAGTATGGCAGCGCCGCACTCGCGATGAGGCACCCGCAGCATCCATTGAAGACAAGCTGTCCGGGCCATGCACTGTGCACTTCTACATCCACAAGCATGACGGCCAAAAGAAATCTAGCCACCTCCTCAAGGACTGCAACGAGTTCCTCAAACTTCATGAGGGTCTGGCTTGGATGAATCGCGACACGGTCAACAGGGGCTACGGATCCGCCCCAGGCGCTGTGGCACATGGAGCTCCTCCACCACCACCCGGACCACCGCCAAACGCAGCTGCGCCTGACCAGCATCACGGAGGCGAGCCGTACCCATGAGCCATGGGCACCATGATGATCCAAAAGGGTCGCCCCTCCAACCGGGTGCAAAAGGCCATCACTCTCGAAGTCAATCTGGCGACAAACTCACCACCATCCACCACTGAATACCTCAATGGAAGCGACTCCTACATCACCTTTGACAAGCACGACCACCCGCGCCAAGTACCTCGTCCAGGACATTGTCCCCTCGTACTCGAGGCACAAATTGGAGGCTTCGACATGAGTCGCGTCTTCATGGATGGTGGAAGGGGCATTAACCTCATGTTCACAAGTACCTTCCGAGCAATGAGCAACATGAGTCGCGTCTTCATGGATGGCGGAAGGGGCATCCCTCTGACCTTCCTAGAGGCCTCGGACACAACATTCCACGACATCGTCCCAGGCAAGGGCGTATATCCCCTTGGCAAAATCAACCTCGACGTCATCTTCGGCACGCCGAAAAACTTTCAACGCGAACGCATCGATTTCGAAGTCGTCGACTGGCCCTCACAGTACCACTGCATCCTCGGACGTGTTGCGTTTGCTAGGTTCATGGCAGTGCCGCACTACGCCTATCTGCAGATGAAAATGCCAGGCCCTAACGGCGTCATCACAATCAACGGGAGCTTCGAGAGGTCCGATAGTTGTGACAGGGAGTTCAACAGAATTTCCTAGTCCTTCGGCATGCAGGAAGAACTCGCAAGATTGAAGGAGTCGACAGACAACGGTCTGCCTCCCCTGAGCCGGCAAGTTCACCCGACCTGTCCTTCGACTCATCGGTGCACATGAAGAAAACTCAGGTCCACCGCCGGATCCGCCAAAGGCGGCCCTCATCGCCAACAACTTGAGTCCCATAGGCGGTGCTCGTCAATTCCTCCGTGAGCACTAGGAAATCTTTACTGGTGTCCAGCGCACATGCCGAGAGTTCCCGAATTGGCCGAACACGCACTCATGTAAACCAGAGCGCAAACAAACAATTGGCTATGCGAGCTAAGAGCAAAAGCAGTGGGAATGGAGATCAACAGACTCCTCGACGCCAAATTCATACGCGAGATCAAGGAAAGCACTTGGCTCGCCAACATGGTGCTCGTACCAAAAAAGGACACGGATATCCTACGGATGTGCGTGGATTTTACCTCTCTGAATAAGCACTGCCCAAAGGATCACTTCCCGCTGCCGCGAATAGACCAGATCATCGACTCCACCGCGGGATGTGAGTGCCTCTTCTTCCTCGACGCCTACTCAGGCTACAATCAGATTCGAATGAAGAATGAGGATCAAGAGAAAACGGCGTTCACAACGCCTTTTGGTGTGTTCTGCTATAACACAATGCCCTTCGGGCTAAAAACGCAGGAGCAACCTATCACCGGTGCATGCAGGCTTGCCTCAAGAACCAACTTGGTCGCAACATTCGAGTCTATGTTGACGACATCGTAATCAAGACCAAAGAGGAAGCTTCACTAATCGATGATTTACGCGAAACCTTTGCCAACCTCGACCGCTACCGGATCAAGCTCAATCCGAACAAGTGCGCCTTCGGCGTACTATCTGGGCAACTACTCGGGTATCTCATCTCCGCGAGAGGGATCGAGGCGAACCCGAAGAAAATAAAATCCATACTGGCCATGGAGAAGCCGAAGAACATAAGAGGTGTCCAGCAGCTGGCTGGGCGAATCGCGGTGCTCAGTCGATTCATCAGTTGAATGGGCGAAAAGGCACTGCCCTTATACCAACTTCTCCGCAAAGCTGACAAGTTCGAGTGGACCAACGAGGCACAGGAAGCATTCGAAGACCTGAAGTGTCTCATCCACCTCGCGATCTTGGTGACCCCACGCGAAAGGGAACCACTGTTGCTATACATCTCCGCCACCAACCAGGTGGTCAACACGGTGCTCGTGGTAGAACGAGCCGAGGAAAACAAGGTCCATGGGGTACATCGCCTATTCAACTACCTCAGCGAGGTACTCACGCCAACAAAGCAGCGGTACCCGCACTACCAGAAGCTGGCGTACGGCGTCTTCATGACAGCCCGGCGACTGCGCCACTACTTCCAGGAACACCCAATCATTGTGGTCAATGACGCCCCGCTTGGACATATCCTCAACAATCCCGACGCCATAGGACGAGTCGCGCTTTGGGGGATCGAACTGTCCCCACGAGACATTACATATGAAAAACGCGATGCAATCAAGTCGCAAGTTCTCCCTGACTTCCTCGTTCACTGGATGGAGAACCAGCTCCCTAAAAAACCAGATATGTCCTACCTCTGGACAATGCACTTCGATGGATCCAAGCGAAAGGACGGAGCTGGCGCAGGTGTTATACTAACATCGCCCTGGGGAGACAAGCTGAAATATATTCTGCGAATGAAGTTCACCGCCTCCAACAACAAAGCTGAATACGAGGCCCTGCTACACGGGATGAGGATGGCAAAAGCCTGTGGTGCCAAGAGGCTCATAATATACGGCGACTCCAAGCTGGTCGTCAACCAGACAATGCACGAGTGCGACGCACTGAACGACAATATGATCGCCTACCGCAACCACTACGACACACTCGAAGGGGAGTTCGACGGTTGCGAGCTGCGACACAGAGGCCCGAAAGCAATGAAGAGGCAGACGCACTTGCCAACATTGGCTCTACCTGCGGCCCCATATCACCTGGGGTATTTCTCGAGCGCATCTGCGAACATTCCATCAAGCCAAAAGCCACAGAGAAGAAAACAAGCGCAACAACAAACTGAGGGGTCGCGTCGCCCAATGAGCCAATGACACTCGACGACCTGGAGCTTGACACAGGACTCGAAGGACTGATGAGCGTCATGATGATCGAGCCATCTTGGACTCAACCGTACATCACATACCTTCTCAGCAAAAGGCTACCGGACGATCCGACTGACGCATAGCACATTGCGTGGAGATCAAAGGCGTTCGCTGTTATCAACGACGAACTGTACAAGCACAGCATCACAGGAGTACTCCAACGATGTGTCTCAAACGCTGATGGAAGAGTTGTTCTCCTCGACATCCATGAGGGGACTTGCGGGCACCACGCCGACAGTCGCGCCCTCGTCGCCAAAGATCTACGAGCTAGATTCTACTGGCCTACAGCCATGCGCGACGCCAAGGTCATCGTCCAGAAATGCAATGCTTACTAGTGATTCACGGACAAGCCACATGCACCTGGCGTGGAGCTCCGGCTAATTCCATTGGCCTGGCCCTTCGTGCAATTGGGACTCGACATGGTCGGCAAGCTCCCAAAGTCCTCACGAGGAGGCTACGTCTACCTCTTGGTCGCAGTTGACAAATGCACCAAGTGGATAGAGGCCATGCCGGTGACTAACCAGTCAGGAGCCAGCGCAGTCAAGTTCTTCGAGTCCATTGTCTATCGCTTTGGAGTGCCACACAACATCATCACGGATAATGGGACGAACTTCACCTCCAAGGAGTTCCAAGAATTTTGCGCGAACCTGGGAATCAACATCAGCTATGCCTCCGTAGCTCATCCACAGACCAACGGTCAGGTCGAAAAGGCCAACGGGCTCGTCTGCGGCGGAATCAAGAAGCGACTCCTTAGGCCACTCGAACAAGCCGTAGGATGCTGGCCAGACGAGCTGCAATAGGTACTCTGGAGCCTACGCACAACCCCAAATAGTGCCACGAGGTATACCCCGTTTTTCATGGTGCACGGCGCCAAAACGGTGCTACCCGCAGAGCTACGATACAAAGCACCGCGAGTGGTCGCTTACAGCAAGAATGAATCAACTCTTGCACTAGAAGACTCCGTCGACCTCCTTGATGAGGCACGGGAAATCGCTGCGAAAAGATCAACGATCTACCAGCAGAACCTGCGCAACTACCATAGTAGAAGGCTACGCCCCAGGTCCTTCGTCAAAGGAGACCTGGTCCTGCGATTAAAACAGCAAGGGCATCTCAAGCTCGAGTCCCCTTGGGAGGGACCGTACGTGATTACAGAAGTAATCCCAGGTGGCGCCTATTGCCTTAAAGATTTCGAGACAAGAGTCGCATACTCCAACCCTTGGAACATCGCCCAGCTGCGATGCTTCTACCCTTAGTCATCTTTTATTTCTTACATTGCAAATAAGGCTATTCAGCCAAGGCTACTTAGTCGCACATTGTACCTCGTACTATCCTACGAATAAATAAAGCTAAGTGCCCCAAACTCTGCATTCTTTTATTTATTCCTGCAATTTATCCACTCGGGGGTTGCGCCACCTTATACACAGCTGTTCTACGAGCCAACACGATATCCTGAGTAACTGACTCACTAATCGAACCCTTGACAAAACACCAACCTAGTTGCAACGCACCTGACAGGTTGGCAAGGTGCTGAGATAAATACAAGTCAGGCTAACGAAAAGGAATTGCATAGTGCAACGCACTCGCAAAACATACGAGCTAACAAGCTCATTATATACATCAATGTCAATCAATTATACATAGCATATATATATGAAATTTACAACACTTGTGCAACTATGTGCAGGATACAAACTAAACTACTGTTGCAACAAAGGAACGTTTGTCTGCTCCTCGAAGTAGTCGATGATTTCCTCCGCTGGACGATCCACCGCTTGGTAGTAAGGAACCATGTTCCAGGTCGAACCTGCTGGCGGCGCTGGCGGTCCGGCAGCAACCGCTGCAACATCCACATCAGGCCTGTGCAGTCGCACCAGCGACAAAGCAGCCTTGGCACCAGCCACTAACTGTTGCCTTACACACTCGCGGACTGCACTCAAGTCTTGAAATTTTGCAAGAAGGGTCAGCAGGCTCGATGGAACGACGTCCAGCGGGAACATCGTCTGATAAATATTCCTTAAGCACGATTGCGACTTCTTCAGGAAGTGAAGCACTCGCGAAGCACGATCCTGCAGGGTTGCCAGTGCGATTGCGCGATCATGATCTACCGAGAAGTACCCACTCGCCTGAAGCTTCTCTTGGGTTAGATCATTCATGCGAATGGCAATCCTGTCCTTCTCATCTTGCAGATGTCGTGCACTTACAACTATATCAAGCAAAGGCAAAAGTATGAAGACAATGAACTACCTCGAGTGGCTACAAGAAAAGATAAGGAAGCAGAAAGCTAACACTTGAATTGGTCGCCCAGCTGCGCCACCTCCCCTAGCAGATATTGCTCTCGGGCAGTGGCCTTCTCCGCCCTCAACTTCCATACATCCGCATTACCACGGAGCACGGGCAGTTCGCGCTCCAACTACTTAACGCGGTCACGGAGTCGCGAGAGTAGAGACAGCTCATCCACCCTTGAGCGCAACTGCGCTAAGGTATCATCAGTGGATGGCATATTCCGAGGTTCACTCGAAGGACCACTCGATGTGCCCTATCACAAGCCAAGAAAGAGATAATAAGAAGACTAAAGCAATACATGGACAAAAGACTCGAGTGCATTCAAGCATAATAAAGTATCAACAGATACACTCGCCAACGGCATGTTCCAGACAAAAGACAGGCTATTAACTATTACAGATATGACTACTGAGGAGCAACTGGCTTCTTCGACTTAGACTTTGGTTTTGGGGGCCTCATCGAGTCTATGGCAGTATCAGATGCCACAGACTTCCCGCCGGCCCCTAACGCCGTAGCCTTTGCAGCCTTTTTGGCTCGCTGTAGCTCCTCAGAGTACTTCGCAACTATGTTGATTAGCTATGACCCGTACTTGCCACAGGCAGTTGCGGAAGGATCAAAGACTACCTGTTGGCCATCCGCGCTGACAGGCGTTGCCATGGAGACCGCAGCAGGATCAACCTCGACTCCATGGGCTTGAACCATCGCGAGTGACATCGAAGCGCCAGCCGCACGGAATGAGTTCTTGAAGCCTGCAGGAATGCCTCTAGCAAGGGACTCCACCAGATCATCTACATTTTCGATTAACTCAGCTTTGGGTGCCAGCTCCTCACGGAGGCGACTGAGTACGCCCTTGGCCTTGATCAGCGTCCCCTAAATGGAAGCACTACGATCTTCGACTGCCGAGATGGCACCTCCCAAGGCATCATCACGACGGAGCGCTTGGGCGTCGAAGCTCAGACTGCCGGCATCTACACAAGAACCAAGTGTTGGCACAAAAGTTAGCACAATAACAAATTCGAAAGAAGGGACACGACAAAAATCCAGGCGAGGGAATACCTGAAAGAGCCTTGGCAATCGAGAAAAGCTGTTCTTCGAACAACTTCTCCCTAGCCACGATGGAGGCGCGCAAATCCTCCTCGTGTTTCTGCGATTCGTCAAGCGTTGCGACTGCCTCGTCGCGGCCCTTCACCGCCGCGGTGAGCGCCTTTTCAAGGGAAGCGGAATCGCGAAGGAGCACATTATGCTCCTCTGCGAAACAAACAAAGACAAACCGTCAGTCGAGTATATCACAAAGAAGAAGAAGAAGTAAAAAACACTCAATTTCAACCACGCGATGACGATTGTCCAACATTGCATGCTGGCGACCCATCGCAAGCACCTGTTCCGCTAGGCGAGCAGCTTCCTTCACAATGAGCTGCGACGGGAGAAACATTAAAGGATCAGCAGATGGTATGGATGATAAATTCGACTGCAAAAATTAGAAGAAGCAACACTACACATACATGATCCTCCAGTGACTCCGAAGTCGATTGACGCGTAGTCGTCTGGACAACCATATGATGCTCCACATCATGTTGAGAACTTGATGAATTATGCCTGGAGTAGGCCGCCAATGGAGGAGAAGGAGTCCGCTCAGACATTTTCTTGGCCTTGGAGGTCGCGACTCCAGATTCTTTAAAAAATTGGACGTCGCCAGAAGATGAAAACGCTGGTTGACTGCAGAACAAAACCAACATCAAGAAAATGCAACTCTAAAGAAGAACCAAAGAGAAGAATTGTATACTTACCAATCAAACTTGTCAAAATAGAAGGTTTGGCCATTCGACTCCGACGACGACTCCTTCCGCAGCCGCATCTTCTTGCAGGAATCCTCGCTGCGCAAACGCTTGCGAGTGTCCGGACTGCTAGACTCGGAGGCTTCCTCCTCCACATCAGATGGGATGGTCGACTCCAACTCACCCTCTTCTAAAGCTTCATGATGAATAACCCCCTCAGGAAGAGGGGGCATATAGGGAGACACCTTCCAATCCTGCATACAGACAACAAGTCAGCAGCAGTCAAGGAAAAAGAAGCATTCGACAAACAAAGCTACTTCGTAGCACAACCATACCTCGGGAGGAGGATTAGCAGCAACGAATGGAGGTACGACTGGTTCACTGGGGAGCACATCCTTGGTGGTGTACTTGGTGACCAGTCGCACCCTTTTATCTACTTCACTCGTGGAAATGCCATCGGCAGATACACGAGTGACATCGTCTGCGCCAGCCCACTGGAACATAGGGTGGACTCTGGCCTACAAGGGCTGGATGCGACGGCGCAACCACGTGCGAATAAGGGTGCAGCCTCCCTCTTCTTTACCCATGCGACTCTCGAGGTCGCAGACGCGCTCGTACAGCACATCTGTCTCCATAGACTCGCCGGGCATCACCATGTTCTTCCAGGAGCGCCTCCTCTTGCACGGCATCACGGGATTGAAAGGCGCGAGTCCGAAGTGGTCTCCGTCGGCCTTACAGTGTGGATATAGAACCACTTGTCCCTCCACCCTTGGACGGACGCCATGAGTTTGATGTCAAAATACATTACGAAGGAGTCGATGTGGATACGGCAGCCTCCTACATCATAGACTATGGAGCCAGACGCCGACTGGCGCTTCAGCTTGAAGAGACGTTTGAAGAGACCAAAGTGTGGCTCGATTCCGAGCCAACACTCGCAAAGTGTAACGTAGCAAGCAACATGGAGGATGGAGTTGGGGGATAGCTGGTGCAGCTGGAGCCCATAGAAACAAAGGAGGCCCCTGAAGAAAGGATGCAGGGGCAGAGAAAGACCACAAATGATGAATTCTAGGAACATCACCTAGAAACCAGTAGGAGGACAAGGGGTTACCTAACCACCTGGGACTCGCGAGTCAGCGACCGCGGAAGACAGAACTCCATGTTGGCACAGTGAGCCAGACTCGACGACTTGATAATGGACGCGCACCACACGCCATTGGTGACGCGAGTGCCCGCGCCCTTCTTCTTCCCGACCACGGCGGTGCTGGTGCCCGTAGCGGCGGAGACACCCTTCTTCTTGGCAGTAGTAGTGGTGGCGGCGGCACCTCCCTTCTTCTTCCCTATCTTGTGGAGGCGATGAGAGCAAAGAAAGTAGCTCGGGAAAACACGGAGCTGGTCCAGTGCCGTGAACGGAACGAACTCTCAGAGGCAGAGAAGAGCAACAATGGAGATGGAGGCAAATGCAGAGAAACGAGCAGATGGGAAAAATCACCGCCGCAGCACTGCTACTTAACCCCCTAGAAGATATAATCCAACAAGCAGCAAAAACCCTATCAAACGCGTGGCACCCATCGTTATCGACACGTGGAGGACCCGAAGCGCGAACCGTCCCCCACTACCCCCATTATGTGCGGAAATCGAGGAGGCGCAATTAAAACAAAGATTACGCACGCCCGATCAAGTTAGGGTCAGGAAATGGGACCCACTGCTCGTCACATCCTGTGAAACCCGCTCACGCGGGCAACTGAGATCATCACATCGTCATCACTGATGTCATCAAAAATTGAGCAGCAGAAGACTTCGACTACTTTAGTCCTTGCTCGAGTCTTTGACTCCACCAAGCACTCGGGGGCTACTCCCATAGGGAGCGCTGGTCGCGCACCCTACGATTTTTATTTTTATTTTTCTCCTTTGCAGGAATATGGATATTCAAAGCATACCCATTCACTCGAATCCGCGATTCGATTATGGACATGGGTTACTCCCATAGGGAGCGCCAGAAATAAATTCGACTGAAACAAGCAAACAAAAGGCGACAGCAGTCGCAAAAATTCTTTAGTCCCTGCCTGAGTCTTTGACTCAACCAGGCACTCGGGGCTACTCCCATAGGGAGCGCTGGTCGCGCACCCTATGATTATTTGTACGTCGTACTATGTGTCGATAACATGCACACTCGTAATTTATGGCGACACCGCCTCATAATTTTTCCCTACAAAGAGACTACGTCTCCTGGGTCACCCGAATCATCTCCGCGATGACAAAATTCGGATGCCGCGCTTGCAGCGTGAAGATAAGACCTGAATAAGTCCTGGCAACGCATTCGCTGCGCACTACCAGAAATGTATCCGTGCCTACAGGTACGATGAACATGCCTTGACGAATGCGTCGAGTGCTCACACCCATATACTGGAATTCGACTCCTATAAGACCTCCGCGACTTGAGTCGAATTACACCAGCACTGTAACATCCCAATTTTAGCAACCCTGATTTGTTATCCAGAATGCGAAAATCAGGGGGAACAAAAACTTTTTCTTGTGCTTTGGTACAGTGCTTGCTTGTTGTTTGTTTGCACTTCTGCTTATGAAAGTGTATCTTAGGATACTCCTTACCTCACCATCAGTTGTCAAAATCTATCTACCAAAACTATCTTGGCTTACTTTACATATTCTCAAACGTTCTGGCATTCCAAAACATGATCCAAGATGCCTATGCAACCAAAACTATTTTGGTAGCTTCCATTGACAAAACTATGGAGAGATATAGAATACAATATCCTTATGTTTTCAAGACAGAACACTCAACTAATCATACCTCTAGTTTTCCCAAAACTTCTGTTCAAAGCATTTGAATTCTACTCTTGGTAGAGATACCAAGGACTCTCATCTTATTCGAAACTCAACCTCTTCAAAATGCCCCAACCTTACCTCAAGATAAGCTTGATGGTAACCCTAGTAGTAGTTGGATAGTTATAAGATGAGTTGCCTTGATCTGCTGTTTGATGAGTTGCTTTGATCTGCTGTTTGATTTGTTTGCTTAGGAAGTAGTATGAGTTACTCTAGGAGCTCATCACTAGGATCAAGATATTTCCAAATCATCAATCCCTAACAAAGAATACAAACCTATATATGATCCCTAGCCACTAGGTGATCATCTAAAACCCTTAACCAGATCAATTCTGAGGATCTCCATTCTAGATGTTTCCAAGTCCTTGAAGACCAATATTCAGCTTGGAACCCTTCCACTCAATCTACACTTCAACATCATCCACTTGTTGATGCTCTGATACTTTGCCACTCCTCCAAGAACATTCCCTCTCATACCCTAGTCAAAATCCTCAAAACTGCCAAAATTGACTAAGTCTGGAAACAGTTTCAACATCACCTTTTTGAATGCCTCCTTTTCTCAAACCATGTGAATTTTTGGAAATGAACTTAAACCATCTTGTTACCAATCCTAAGGAATACCAAGGCCCACATTTTCCTCTGGTTAGATCCTCCTCCCACCCACTTGTCCTTGTTGGTTTTGCAGACAAGAAAATAACATTTCCTGCAAAAATAGTCATCATGCCTACTTTGGTAGAAGCTCACACCCTCATATAACCTCCTATGGACCAACTCTCTGCATGGTTGTGATCTACTAATATAGGTATACTAGGATCTACTTCACTTGTTCCAAGTGGATCTCTGTGCTTCTTAAACCCACTTGGTTTATAATGCATCCTGACTCATTTTGTCTGGCAGCCTTAATTTCAACAAAGTTTGCCATCACTTCTAGATCACCTCAAATGCTATTAATTCAAAATCCTCCTGCCATGATCATCTATATGACCTGGTCTACCCACCCATATATCCCTTGCACCAAGTGGAGCTCTGAGCTCCAAGATGCCAGCATGCTCTGGTGGTATAAAGATAACATAACCCTAGATCACCAACTCCTTGTTTCCTATCCTTTTCAAGTTGGAATTTCATTCCACAAGGTTGCAAATGCTTGCTACACCTGTTCTATCTCATCTACATTGATACTCAAGATTTATCATAATTATCCAAAATTACTATGCCTCCAAATCTATTTAATTTCCTTAATAGTAAAAAATCTCCAAAACTCCCTCCATAAAGGAAAGTTTGGCTTTTGCCAAAACCCTTCTCCAACTTTTGAATCATGTGAGTTCCATATATCATACCCTATCTTTCCATCTCAAAAATAAATATTTTTGAGAAGCTTTATTATTTCTTTTTGCCCATTTTCTTAAATGGCTAAATTGGAATAATAATTGTTTTAAATACTTTTATGCCTCAATAAATCTTGGGAAAATTCCCCTAGGTGTGCTTTCACATTTGGGACCCTTCCACATCAAAACCCAACCTTGTCCAATGGAAATTTATCAAAAGATCTTCTAAAATCCACTTCTGCCCCTTTTGAGTAATTGGATTTAGGAGGACTAAAACTCCTCTGAAAAATCTCAAATAAATCCTAGGAGTCTACCTTTACGTCATCTACTCACTAGTACCATTTCCTCCTCTGGTCCAATGCAAAAAATTTGGACTTCCTTCACAACCATCAATTGGATCAATTTTGGCAATTAAGCAAACCACTAGTCTAACCACTTCCAAATTCCATCAAAACTTGTTCAATGCTTCTCCCTAGCATCAGGACACCCCACTGGTCGACCAGCACTGTAGCTTCACCCCAAAAAATCACCATTTTGCCCTTGTACTAGTAGTAAGAGAGAGAGAGAGACAACCCCAAATCTTATAGGGATCTACTCTAATTAGTTACCATAGCTGCCACCACCTCCCTCTCTGATCCAACACGACCAAATACCAATCCTACCCCTCTCCACCGACCCCTGGACCAATCCCTGTCTAGTAATCCTCTCCTCCTTGTCCTAAATGGTCTTTTACCTCATCTACCCTCACTCCTTGGTATATAGGCCAGAGGCCTCCCCGAGCTCGCCTCTGCCCCTCATTTGCCCCCTGACACCTCCCACTTACCTCCCCCAGCTCCACTCCCACTCTCCTGCCCTGTGCTGACCAGAGGAAGAAGAAGGAGAGGCTTCGGCCCTTAACAAAAATCGAGCAAGGCTCTCTCCCCTCTGCTCCTCTTCCTTTGCATGTTGGCACTAGAGTTCCCCTTGCTCTCCTGCATCTAACCCTAGTCTTATTTTTGCCTAGGACCAGATGCTTAGCCGTCGTCGCTGAGCTCCGACGAGGTCACCCTCCGCCTCCGACGCGCGAGCTATTTCCTGGCGCCAACCCACATCATGCCGCCCCTCGATCTGACCGCCGTCGACCACCGCGTCCTCCTGCAACCTCCCCGACCACCCCCGAGCCCCTGGTAAGCCTCCCGACGAGCTCCGCTGCTCCCTAGGGTTTCGCTGTCGGCTGCTCTGTTTCACGTAGACGACGACCCCGAGCCGTTCATCGCCACTTGATCGGACGACCAAGATCCGCCAATACCCCTTCGGCCGCCCCCTCTCACGGACTACCGGGCCCTGCTTGCCAGGTTCAAGCGTTGGCTCCCGCGCGCCGTGTCGCCCCGCCGTGGGCCGAATCCACCTCCTGTGGCCCATTCTCCCCCTAGATCTGGCCTAGCCCCAGTTGCCCCTTTTTCCTGTTCTTTAAAACTACAGATCCAGTTTTATACCAGTTGATTTAAATCCAACTAAAAATGTAAAACAAGTCCAAATACCAAGATCTAAAATTCTGGTTGTTCTTTGGTGTTTTCTCAAACATGCAGAGGCAACCCCAAGTTCAAAATATTTTTTATAATTGCTGGTAATTATTCTTCTGTCCAGTATACTTTACACTAATTAATTTCCCCACAGAGTTTCACATCCCCATTTGAGTTAAAACAAAGTCCTACTGAGAGGTACTTGACATACCTATCATCCAGCACAAGTCCTATACCAAGGTGAACAATATGTTGCCTTTAACAAAAATAAACAAACCAGCCTTTATCTGCCTTGAATAAATTATCTAGGTCAAACCAAATGTGGTAATGACCTTATTCCACCTTCTAGTAGCTCAGGATATCAATATCTAGCAAATCCTAGCAGCTCAGAATTTATTGAGCTCTGGTTGAATTTTAGTGAATTAAATACTTCTATGATGGGTATTTTCACTAAATAAATCACTCCAGGAGTTTGGCAACTCCAAAAAGGGTGAATCCAATCTCTACAGAAAGATATTCGAAGTGAATACCCAATTCCCTTGGAATCAAATCAATAGCTTCTGTAGAATTAATCTAGTGAAAAAGAGAAAAACCAGACAGAATTGCCTTTGGGAATTACCTGAGGGCATTCTGGTAATTCTTTTGACTTGATTCCAAATCTATGTGGTTCAGTACATCAAATACTACCAAACCATCCAAGGAAATAATTTTTGGAGCTCCAGAACTCTTCTGGTGAATTATTTCCTTAAACTAGAGTTTATCCCACTATAAAAACATAACTAAATCTAGGAAATTGATAATCAAGTGAAACCACTTGTGATGGTTTTGTCTTGTCAAGACCTATCTGAGGTTATCACTTTTGCACATTGGTATCCTACTGATCTCAGAACCCTAATCAAAATGCTTTGTACCTAGCCTTGACCACTATCTTCCAAGAAAAGTCACTAAAGTGGTAATTTAGTAATTCCACTATCAATACCCAACATCTCCAAAACCTCCCAAGTTCAGTAGTAATTCTTATGTTTGCTTTCTGTATGGTGTGATGCTTGTTTTCCTGGCATTGATTATGGTATTGTCTACTTGCATGTGTACCCGATGACGATGATAGTGTGAGTGTCTGACGACAAGAAGGAAGGGACTTCTTATTATTATTATTATTTATTGTATATTCTTGGTTATCTAAAGAAGTCCAGGTACTTATTGCTGATCACATGCAAGCCACCATTCCTGAAATCTGATATATGTCCTACTCTCGTTTACCTGTTTTGTATCCTCTTTATAAATTGCATAATCTACCTGCATGTTTTGTTTTACAAATATTGCGATAGTAACTTGGCTCCTCCAAGTTCACTTCGTGTCCTTAGAGGCACCACCCCAATGTACCTACCATTTTATCCCTTTAGATCGAGAGTATAATGGTTAGCATCCTACCCCGTTGGAAAAACCCCGGTTTTGAGAAAATAAATTGTTTTGGGATTTACCCCACTACAAATGTTTCAAAACCCTTTTGTAAAACCCTTGGAAAAAGGCATCGTTCCAAGCGGATGTTTTAGCAAAATAAATGGCGATGATGAGAAGTGAGAATGTGATGGGATGTCCTACTCCTTTACTTGAACAATTATTATTAGCACAACCACATTACCCCAGGTGCTGGGGCTTAACTCGTAGTTTGTCCGCATTAGCCGAGGCACTTCTACCATTCTTATAGGGAGAGATCCCTGGAATTCCGGGCAGGCACCACCAGATCACGGATCTGAAGCCTGTTGCTTGTTTCGGCAAGAGTGAGCCTGAACTAGAAGGAGGCCGGTGCAACAATTGGGTCTCCCGTGGACGGTATGACTTGGAGTACGGAAGGAAGTGGAGTCACCAGATTTAAGGTATACGCCAAGTTGCGGCTTGGGTATGGGTGTGTACGGAAGGAAGGACTATGGCTGGGAGCCACATACTCGTTGTCGGGGAGAACAAACCCAAGAGGAAAAGCATGCCTTTGCTAGGGTATACAAGCGAAAGGTTAGGTTTGATTATCCGGACCCCCATCTACAGTGGTAATGGGCCGTGGTTGTATCCTGGCGGATGTATTGATTCTTGTGGGGAAAGTGTGCAAACTCTGCAGAGTATAACCTATTCGAATAGCCATGTCCACGGTCAAGGATGGTTGTAAAGGTGTTGGCTAGGAGTACCCAAACGGTGCTTGTTTAGGAAACAAGTACTAAGAGGACGAAGGTTCCGGGGGAACCCGAGTTCGAAAGCTTTGGTTTTCACTGAGGTGGTCGAAGAGGTTTAAAAAGGGGTTTTACTTCAAAACTATTTTGAAAACTCTTTTTCAACAAAGATATGGAGATGTCTCGACTTATAAAACAAAAAGCATGTTTTCAAACTCTTTTTCAACAAAGATATGGAGATGCCATAACTACAAGAGCTAGTCTAGGCTTTTCAAAAACAACCCCAGATAAAGCTATTTCGCCACAGCCAGACTTGCATTTCCTTATTTCATTCTCCTGGTGGTTTGCGAGTACATTCAATGTACTCACGGCTGTGTCCCTTGCTATTTACTGGGCCAGACTTTCAGAGGTTCGACTTCAGAGGATTCCGGTGACGTCCAGTGAGCTAGGCCGTCTTCCTAGTCAGCTGCCTGTAGGTTGAGGCGCGATTGGGCTCTGCGCTTGGCGATGTTCCACTGCTAAGGATGATGTAGCCATAATGGCATTGATGTAAGTCTTCTAATTCGTTATGTTTTGGATGTGGTAATGATACCGGTCGGTTATGTTCCACGGCTCACTGATCATGGGAACGTGGATGTATGCATAACTGGGATTTCTCGGAGGAATAATCCGGGGAGCCCACAAGCACTTTTTCGAATTCGAGTCCAGGGACTCTAGTTCGAGTAGATTATGTTATTTTACCCTAAGGTAGTTAACTGATACCGATACATCAGTTAAATCAGGCACGCACATCAACAATCCCTATGACACAAACAGAGCAGTCGAAAAAATACTCATGCACTCGAAAGGCTTCATAAAGTCCCCAGTCGAATCTGCGATTCCACTGGACACTCGGGGGCTATTGACATGGGTATACCTATAGGTACTTGAGCTTGGTATATACGGCCTGAATATAGTGGAAGCCCATGGCGTTGCCAAGGCCCAAATGAAGAACTCGAGTAACCTATGGACTCTCGATTGCTTGCGGAACAAGAAGAAGCTAAAGATAGAAAGTTAAAAGGAAACCCTAACCTATAACCAACTCTACCTGCTACCCGAGACCTAGTCTATCTATATAAAGGCTAGGAGGGGGCGGCGAGGAGGACACATGCAACCCTAGTTTCCACAACCCTCGCCAGATTGCATCTGCGCACGATTGTAATCTTCGATTCCTCTGTTAATTCCACAAGCAGACAAGCAGGAGTAGGGACCTCTACGAGGCCTGAACCTGGGTAAACCTCTCGACCCTCTTTGCTTGTTTGTTAGCCGATTGATGCTTCCAACGCTCCCTCCTTCTCCAAAACCCAAGTCCATAACAATGGGCATTGATGAGTTAAACCCTCGTCACTATGGGTAGTAGATCTTGAAAACAGCCATAAAGCGCGAGAACGACGAGTTTTTTGTCATCTCTCTCGAACTTATATCGGGTATTGTGGCCATTGTATATCGCCCTAGAACCACATAATCGTGGGAAATAGGTCATGAAAACGGTCACAACACGCAAAAACGATGAGTTTTTGGTCATAACACTCAAGCATGTATCAGGTCTTACGACCATTGACAATCGCCCTAGAGCCCGAAAACTATGGGTAATAGATCTTGAAAACGGCCATAAATCGCGAAAACGACGAGTTTTTGTCATCTCTCTCGAACATATATCGGGTCTTACGATCGTTGTGAATCGCCCTGGAACCTCAAAAATGTGGGAAATAGCTCATGAAAATGGTCATAAAACGCGAAAATGATGAGTTTTTTTGTCATAACTATCAAACATATATCAGGTCCTACGGTCGTTGACAATGGCCCAAGAACCCAAAAACTATGGGAAATAGATCTTGAACGGCCATAAATCATGAAAACGATGAGTTTTTGGTCATAATGGTTAAACATGTATCAGATCTTATGATCGTTGACAATCGCACTACAACCCTAAAACTATGGGTAATAGATCTTGAAAACGGCCATAAAGCGCGAGAACGACGAGTCTTTTGTCATCTCTCTCGAACTTATATTGGATATTACGGCCGTTGTATATCGCCCTAGAACCACATAACCGTCGGAAATAGGTCATGAAAATGGTCACAACACGGAAAAACGATGAGTTTTTGGTCATAACTCTCAAGCATGTATCAGGTCTTACGAGCATTGACAGTCGCCCTAGAGCCCGAAAACTATGGGCAATAGATCTTGAAAACAGCCATAAATCGCGAAAAGGACGAGTTTTTGTCATCTCTATCGAACATATATCGGGTCTTACGATCGTTGTGAATTGCCCTGGAACCTCAAAACTATGGGAAATAGCTCATGAAAACGGTCATAAAACGCGAAAACGATGAGTTTTTTGTCATAACTATCAAACATGTATCAGGTCTTACGGTCGTTGACAATCGCCCTAGAACCCTAAAACTATGGGAAATAGATCTTGAAAACAGCCATAAATCGCGAAAACGACAAGTTTTTGTCATCTCTCTCAAACATATATCGGGTGTTACGGCTGTTGTAAGTCGCCCTGGAACCTCAAAACTGTGGGAAATAGCTAATCAGAATGGTCATAAAACAAGAAAGCGATGAGTTTTTGGTCATTAGGTGGATCCATGTGTGGTTTGAGAGAATAACACACATCCAATGACACTAGGTGTGGTTCATGAGAAGAACACACATGTAATGACACTGGTGGAACCTTATGTGGTTTGTGAGAAGAACACACATGCAATGACATTGGGTGTGGTTCATGAGAAGAACACACATCCAATGACACTGGTGGATCCTTATGTGGTTTGTGAGAAGAACACACATGCAATGACATTGGTGGATCCATGTGTGGTTTATTTAGAGGAACAAACATGCAATGACTCTAGATGTGGTTCATGAAAAGAACAGACATGCAATGATACTAGTGGATCCTTATGTGGTTTGTGAGAAGAACTGACATGTAATGACTCTAGCTGTGGTTCATGAAAAGAATACACATCTAATGACACTAGTGGATCCATGTGTGGTTTGTGAGAAGAACACATATCCAATGACACTGGGTGTGGTTCATGAGAAGAACACACGTGAAGTGACACTGGTGGATCCATTTGTGGTTTATGAGAAGAACAAACATCCAATGACACTGTGTGTGGTTCATGAATCCAATAACACTGGTGGATCCATGTGTGGTTTGTCAGAAGAATATACATGCAATGACACTAGGTGTGGTTCATGAGAAGAACAGACATGCAAGATCACTGGTGAATCCTTATGTGGTTTGTGAGAAGAACTTACATTCAACCACACTGGGTGTGTTTCATGAAAAGAACATACATCCAATGACATTGGTGGATCCATGTGTGGTTTGAGAGAAGAACACACATCCAATGACACTAGGTGTGGTTCATGAAAAGAAGACACATCCAATGACACTGGTGGATCCTTATGTGGTTTGTGAGAAGAACACACATGCAATGACTCTGGGTGTGGTTCATGAGAAGAACACACATCCAATGACACTGGTGGATCCTTGTGTGGTTTGTGAGAAGAACAAACATGCGATGACTCTAATTGTGGTTCATGAGAAGAAAAGACATGAAATGACCACTGGTGGAGCCATGTGTGGTTTGTTTAGAAGAACACACATTGAATGACACTGGTGGATCCTTGTGTGGTTTGTTTAGAGGAACAAACATGCAATGACTGTAGATGTGGTTCATGAAAAGAACAGACATGCAATGACACTGGTGGATCCTTATGTGGTTTGTGAGAAAAACACACATGCAATGACTCTAGTTGTGGTTCGTGAAAAGAAGACACATCCAATGACACTGGTGGATCCATGTGTGGTTTGTGAGAAGAACACACATCCAATGACACTGGGTGTGGTTCATGAGAAGAACACACATGCAGTGACACTGGTGGATCCTTATGTTGTTTGTGAGAAGAACAGACATCCAATGACACTATGTGTGGTTCACGAAAACAACACACATCCAATGACACTGGTGGATCCATGTGTGGTTTGTGACAAGAACAAACATGCAATGACATTGGGTGTCGTTCATGAGAAGAACAGACATGCAATGACACTGGTGGATCCTTATGTGGTTTGTGAGAAGAACACAGATGCAATCACACTGGGTGTGGTTCATGAAAAGAACACACATCCAATGACACTGGTGGATCCATGTGTGGTTTGTGAGAAGAACACACATCCAACGACACTAGGTGTGGTTCATGAAAAGAACACACATGCAATGACACTGGTGGATCCTTATGTGGTTTGTGAGAAGAACACACATCCAATGACACTGGTGGATCCTTATGTGGTTTGTGAGAAGAACACGCATGCAATGACACTGGTGGATCCATGTGTGGTTTATTTAGAGGAACAAACATGCAATGACTCTAGATGTGGTTCACGAAAAGAACAGACATGCAATGACACTGGTGGATCCTTATGTGGTTTGTGAGAAGAACTGACATCCAATGACTCTAGCTGTGGTTCATGAAAAGAATACACATCCAATGACACTGGTAGATCCATGTGTGGTTTGTGAGAAGAACACACATCCAATGACACTGGGTGTGGTTCATGAGAAGAACACACATGAAGTGACACTGGTGGATCCATATGTGGTTTATGAGAAGAACAAACATCCAATGACACTGTGTGTGGTTCATGAATCCAATGACACTAGTGGATCCATGTGTGGTTTGTGAGAAGAACAGACATGCAATGACACTGGTGGATCCTTATGTGGTTTGTGAGAAGAACTTACATTCAATGACACTGGGTGTGGTTCATGAAAAGAACATACATCCAATGACACTGGTGGATCCATGTGTGGTTTGAGAGAAGAACACACATCCAATGACACTTGGTGTGGTTCATGAAAAGAACACACACCCAATGAGAGTGGAGGATCCTTATGTGGTTTGTGAGAAGAACACACATGCAATGACTCTGGGTGTGGTTCATGAGAAGAGCACATCCAATGACACTAGTGGATCCTTGTGTGTTTTGTGAGAAGAACAGACATGCAATGACACTGGGTGTGGTTCATGACAAGAACAGACATGCAACGACACTGGTGGATCCTTATGTGGTTTGTGAGAAGAACTTACATTCAATCACACTAGGTGTGGTTCATGAAAATAACATACATCCAATGACACTGGTGGATCCATGTGTGGTTTGAGAGAAGAACACACATCCAATGACACTGGGTGTGGTTCATGAAAAGAACATACATCCAATGACACTGGTGGATCCATGTGTGGTTTGAGAGAAGAACACACATCCAATGACACTTGGTGTGGTTCATGAAAAGAACACACACCCAATGACACTGGAGGATCCTTATGTGGTTTGTGAGAAGAACACACATGCAATGACTCTGGGTGTGGTTCATGATAAGAACACATCCAATGACACTAGTGGATCCTTGTGTGTTTTGTGAGAAGAACAGACATGCAATGACACTGGGTGTGGTTCATGAGAAGAACAGACATGCAACGACACTGGTGGATCCTTATGTGGTTTGTGAGAAGAACTTACATTCAATCACACTAGGTGTGGTTCATGAAAAGAACATACATCCAATGACACTGGTGGATCCATGTGTGGTTTGAGAGAAGAACACACATCCAATGACACTGGGTGTGGTTCATGAAAAGAACACACATCCAATGACACTGGTGGATCCTTATGTGGTTTGTGAGAAGAACACACATGCAAGGACTCTGGGTGTGGTTCATGAGAAGAACACACATCCAATGACACTGGTGGATCCTTGTGTGGTTTGTGAGAAGAACAAACATGCGATGACTCTAGATGTGGTTCATGAGAAGAACAGACATGCAATGACCACTGGTGGAGCCACGTGTGGTTTGTTTAGAAGAACACACATGCAATGACACTGGTGGATCCATGTGTGGTTTGTTTAGAGGAACAAACATGTAGTGACTATAGATGTGGTTCATGAAAAGAACAGATATGCAATGACAATGGTGGATCCTTATGTGGTTTGTGAGAAGAACACACATGCAATGACTCTAGTTGTGGTTCATGAAAAGAACACACATCCAATGACACTGGTGGATCCATGTGTGGTTTGTGAGAAGAACACACATCCAATGACACTGGGTGTGGTTCATGAGAAGAACACACATGCAGTGACACTGGTGGATCCTTATGTTGTTTGTGAGAAGAACAGACATCCAATGACACTTTGTGTGGTTCATGAAAAGAACACACATCCAATGACACTAGTGGATCCATGTGTGGTTTGTGACAAGAACAAACATGCAATGACATTGGGTGTCATTCATGAGAAGAACAGACATGCAATGACACTGGTGGATCCTTATGTGGTTTGTGAGAAGAACACAGATGCAATCACATTGGGTGTGGTTCATGAAAAGAACACACATCCAATGACACTGGTGGGTCCATGTGTGGTTTGTGAGAAGAACACACATCCAACGACACTAGGTGTGGTTCATGAAAAGAACACACATGCAATGACACTGGTGGATCCTTATGTGGTTTGTGAGAAGAACACACATCCAATGACACTGGTGGATCCTTATGTGGTTTGTGAGAAGAACACACATGCAATGACACTGGTGGATCCATGTGTGGTTTATTTATAGGAACAAACATGCAATGACTCTAGATGTGGTTCATGAAAAGAACAGACATGCAATGACACTGGTGGATCCTTATGTGGTTTGTTAGAAGAACTGACATCCAATGACTCTAGATGTGGTTCATGAAAAGAATACACATCCAATGACACTGGTGGATCCATGTGTGGTTTGTGAGAAAACACACATCCAATGACACTTGGTGTGGTTCATGAGAAGAACACACATGAAGTGACACTGGTGGATCCATATGTGGTTTATGAGTAAAACAAACATCCAATGACACTTTGTGTGGTTCATGAATCCAATGACACTGGTGGATCCATGTGTGGTTTGTGAGAAGAACAGACATGCAATGACACTGGTGGATCCTTATGTGGTTTGTGAGAAGAACACACATGCAATCACATTGGGTGTGGTTCATGAAAAGAACACACATCCGATGACACTGGTGGATCCATGTGTGGTTTGTGAGAAGAACACACATCCAATGACACTGGGTGTGGTTCATGACAAGAACACGCATCCAATGACACTGGTGGATCGTTATGTGGCTTATGAGAAGAACACACATGCAATGACTCTGGGTGTGGTTCATGAGAAGAACACACATCCAATGACACTGGTGGATCCTTGTGTGGTTTGTGAGAAGAACAGACATGCGATGACTCTAGATGTGGTTCTTGAGAAGAATAGACGTGCAATGACCACTGGTGGATCCATGTGTTGTTTGTTTAGAAGAACACACATGCAATGACACTGGTGGATCCATGTGTGGTTTGTTTACAGGAACAAACATGCAATGACTCTAGATGTGGTTTATGAAAAGAGCAGACATGCAATGACACTGGTGGATCCTTATGTGGTTTGTGAGAAGAACTGACATGCAATGACTCTAGCTATGGTTCATGAAAATAACACACATCGAATGACACTAGTGGATCCATTTGTGGTTTGAGAGAAGAACACACATCCAATGACACTGGGTGTGGTTCATGAGAAGAACACACATGAAGTGACACTAGTGGATCCTCATGTGGTTTGTGAGAAGAACAGACATCCAATGACACTGTGTGTGGTTCATGAAAAGAACACACATCCAATGACACTGGTGGATCCATGTGTGGTTTGTGAGAAGAACAGACATGCAATGACACTAGGCGTGGTTCATGAAAAAACAGACATGCAATGACACTGGTGGATCCTTATGTGGTTTGTGAGAAGAAGACACATGCAATCACACTGTGTGTGGTTCATGAAAAGAACACACATCCAATGACACTCGTGGATCCATGTGTGATTTGTGAGAAGAACACACATCCAATGACACTAGGTGTGGTTCATGAAAAGAACACACATCCAATGAAACTGGTGGATCCATGTGTGGTTTGTGAGAAGAACACACATGCAATGACTCTGGGTGTGGTTCATGAGAAGAACACACATCCAATGACACTGGTGGATCCTTGTGTGGTTTGTGAGAAGAACAGACATCCGATGACAATAGATGTGGTTCATGAGAAGAACAGACGTGCAATGACCACTGGTGGATCCATGTGTGGTTTGTTTAGAAGAACACGCATGCAATGAGCACATGCAATGACACTGGTGGATCCATGTGTGGTTTGTTTAGAGGAACAAACATGTAATGACTCTAGATGTGGTTCATGAAAAGAACAGACATGCAATGACACTGCTGGATCCTTATGTGGTTTGTGAGAAGAACTAACATGCAATGACTCTAGCTGTGGTTCATGAAAAGAACACACATCAAATGCCACTGGTGGATCCATATATGGTTTGAGAGAAGAACACACATCCAATGACACTAGGTGTGGTTCATGAGAAGAACACACATGTAGTGACACTGGTGGAACCTTATGTGGTTTGTGAGAAGAACAAATATCTAATGACACTATGTGTGGTTCATGAAAAGAACACACATCCAATGACACTGGTGGATCCATGTGTGGTTTGTGAGAAGAACAGACATGCAATGACACTGGGTGTGGTTCATGAAAAGAACAGACATGCAATGACACTGGTCGATCCTGATGTGGTTTGTGAGAAGAACAGACATGCAATCACACTGGGTGTGGTTCATGAAAAGAACACACATCCAATGACACTGGTGGATCCATGTGTGGTTTGTGAGAAGAACAAACATCCAATGACACAGGGTGTGGTTCATAAAAATAACACACATCCAATGACATTGGTGGATCCTTATGTGGTTTATGAGAAGAACACACATGTAATGACTCTGGTGTGGTTCATGAGAAGACCGCACATCCAATCACACTGGTGGATCCTTGTGTGGTTTGTGAGAAGAACAGACATGCGATGACTCTCGATGTGGTTCATGAGAAGAACAGTCATGCAATTACCACTGGTGGATCCATGTGTGGTTTGTTTAGAAGAACACACATGCAATGACACTGCTGAATCCATGTGTGGTTTGTTTAGAGGAACAAACATGTAATTACTCTAGATGTGGTTCATGAAAAGAACATACATGCAATGATACTGGTGGATCCTTATCTGGTTTGTGTGAAGAACTGACATGCAATGACTCTAGCTGTGGTTCATGAAAAGAACACACATCCAATGACACTGGTGGATCCATGTGTGGTTTGTGAGAAGAACACACATCCAATGACACTGAGTGTGGTTCATGAGAAGAACACACATGCAGTGACACTAGTGGATCCTTATGTGGTTTGTGAGAAGAACAGACATCCAATGACACTGTGTGTTGTTCATGAAAAGAACACACATCCAATGACACTGGTGGATCCATGTGTGGTTTGTGAGAAGAACAGACATGCAATGACACTGGGTGTGGTTCATGAAAAGGACAGACATGCAATGACACTGGTGGATCCTTATGTGGTTTGTGAGAAGAACTGACATTCAATCACACTGGGTGTGGTTCATGAAAAGAACACACATCCAATGACACTGGTGGATCCACGTGTGGTTTAAGAGAAGAACACACATCCAATGACACTGAGTGTGGTTCATGAAAAGAACACACATCCAATGACACTGGTGGATCCTTATGTGGTTTGTGAGTAGAACACACATGCAATGACTCTAGGTATCCTTATGTGGTTTGTGAGAAGAACACACATGCAATGACTCTAGCTGTGGTTCATGAAAAGAGCACACATCCAATGGCACTGGTGGATCCTTATGTGGTTTGTGAGAAGAACACACATGCAATGACTCTGCGTGTGGTTCATGAGAAGAACACACATCCAATGACATTGGTGGATCCTTTTGTGGTTTGTGAGAAGAACAGACATGCGATGACTCTAGATGTGATTCATGAGAAGAACAGACATGTAATGACCACTGGTGGATCCATGTGTGGTTTGTTTAGTAGAACACACATGCAATGACAACATACAATGACACTGGTGGATCCATGTGTGGTTTGTTTAGAGGAATAAACATGAAGTGACTCTAGATGTGGTTCATGAAAAGAACAGACATGCAATGATACTGGTGGATCCTTATGTGGTTTGTGAGAAGAACTGACATGTAATGAATCTAGCCGTGGTTCATGAAAAGAACACACATCCAATGACACTGGTGGATCCATGTGTGGTTTGTGAGAAGAACACACATCCAATGACACTGGGTGTGGTTCATGAGAAGAACACACATGCTGTGACACTGGTGGATCCTTATGTGGTTTGTGAGAAGAACAGACATCCAATGACACTGTGTGTGGTTCATGAAAAGAACACACATCCAATGACACTGGTGGATCCATGTGTGGTTTGTGAGAGGAACATACATGAAATGACACTGGGTGTAGTTCATGAAAAGAACAGACATGCCATGACACTGGTGGATCCTTATGTGGTTTGAGAAGAACACACATGCAATCACACTAGGTGTGGTTCATGAAAAGAACACACATCCACTGACACTGGTGGATCCATGTGTAGTTTGTGAGAAGAACACATGTCCAATGACACTGGGTGTGGTTCATGAAACTAACACACATCCAATGACACTAGTGGATCCTTATGTTGTTTTTGATAACAACAGACATGCAATGACTCTGGGTGTGGTTCATGAAAAGAACACATATCCAGTGACACTGGTGGATCCTTATGTGGTTTGTGAGAATAACACACATCCAATGACTCTAGCTATGGTTCATGAGAAGAACATACATGCAATGACACTGGTGGATCCTTATGTGGTTTGTGAGACGAACTGACATGCAATGACTCTAGATGTGGTTCATGAAAAGAATACACATCCAATGACACTGGTGGATCCATGTGTGGTTTGTGAGAGGAACAGACATCCAATGACACTGGGTGTGGTTCATGAGAAGAACACACATGGAGTGACACTGGTGGATCCTTATATGGTTTGTGAGAAGAACAGACATCCAATGACATTGCGTGTGTTTCATGAAAAGAACACACATCCAATGACACTAGTGGATCCATGTGTGGTTTGTGAGAAGAACAGACATGCAATGAAACTGGGTGTGGTTCATGAGAAGAACAGACATGCAATGACACTGGTGGATCCTTATGTGGTTTGTGAGAAGAACTGACATTCAATCACACTGGGTGTGGTTCATGAAAAGAACACACATCCAATGACACTGGTGGATCCATGTGTGGTTTAAGAGAAGAACACACATCCAATGACACTAGGTGTGGTTCATGAAAAGAACACACATCCAATGACACTGGTGGATCCTTATGTGGTTTGTGAGAGGAACACACATGCAATGACTCTTGGTGTGGTTCATGAGAAGAACACACATCCAATGACACTAGTGGATCCTTATGTGGTTTGTGAGAAGAACATACATGCGATGACTCTAGGTGTGGTTCATGAGAAGAACAGACATGCAATGACCACTTGTGGATCCATTTGTGATTTGTTTAGAAGAACACACATGCAATGACCACATGCAATGACACTGGTGGATCCTTATGTGGTTTGTGAGAAGAACTGACATGCAATCACACTGGGTTTGGTTCATGAAAAGAACAGACATGCAATGACACTGGTGGATCCTTATGTGGTTTGTGTGAAGAACTAACATGCAATGACTCTAGTTGTGGTTCACGAAAAGAACACACATCCAATGACACTCATGGATCCATGTGTGGTTTGTCAGAAGAACACACATCCAATGACACTGGGTGTGGTTCATGAGAAGAACACACATGCGGTGACACTAGTGGATCCTTATGTGGTTTGTGAGAAACATAGACATCCAATGACACTGTGTGTGGTTCATGAAAAGAACACACATCCAATGATACTGGTGGATCCATGTGTGGTTTGTGAGAAGAACACACATGCAATGACTCTAGCTATGGTTTGTGAAAATAACACACATCCAATGACACTGGTGGATCCATGTGTGGTTTGTTAGAAGAACACACATGCTATGACACTGGGTGTGGTTCATGAAAAGAACACACATCCAATGACTCTCGTGGATCGTTATGTGGTTTGTGAGAAGAACACACATGCGATGACTCTAGATGTGGTTCTTGAGAAGAACAGACATGCAATGACCACTGAAGGATCCATGTGTGGTTTGTTTAGAAGAACACACATGCAATGACCACATGCAATGACACTGGTCGATCCATGTGTGGTTTGTTTAGAGGAACAAACATGGAATGACTCTAGATGTGGTTCATGAAAAGAATAGACATGCAATGACACTGGTGGATCCTTATGTGGTTTGTGAGTAGAACGCACATGCAATCACACTGGGTGTAGTTCAAGAAAAGAACACACATCCAATGACACTGATGGATCCATGTGTGGTTTGAGAGAAGACCACACATCCAATGACATGGGTGTGGTTCATGAAAATAACACACATCCAATGACACTGGTGGATCCTTATGTGGTTTGTGAGAAGAACAGACATGCAATGACTCTTAGTGTGGTTCATGAAAAGAACACTCATCCAATGACACTGGTGGATCCTTATGTGGTTTGTGAGAAGAACACACATGCAATGACTCTAGCTGTGGTTCATGAGAAGAACATACATGCAATGACACTGGTGGATCCTTATGTGTTTTGTGAGAAGAACACACATCCAATGACTATAGCTGTGGTTTGTGAAAAGAACACACATGCAATGACACTGGTGTATCCTTATGTGGTTTGTGAGAAGAACACACATGCAATGACTCTAGCTGTGGTTTGTGAAAAGAACACACATGCAATAACACTGCTATATCCTTATGTGGTTTATGAGAAGTACACACATGCAATGACTCTAGTTGTGGTTTGTGAGAAGAACACACATGCAATGACACTGGTGTATCCTTATGTGGTTTGTGAGAAGAACACACATGCAATGACTCTAGATGTTGTTTGTGAAAAGAACACGCGTCCAATGACACTGGTGAATCCTTATGTGGTTTGTGAGAAGAACAAACATGCAATGACTCTAGATGTGGTTCATGAGAAGAACATACATGCAATGACACTGGCGGATCCTTATGTGGTTTATGAGAAGAACACACATCCAATGACTATAGCTGTGGTTTGTGAGAAGAACACACATGCAATGATACTGGTGTATCCTTATGTGGTTTGTGAGAAGAACACATATGCAATGACTCTAGCTGTGGTTTGTGAAAAGAACACACATCCAATGACACTGGTGGATCCATGTGTGGTTTGTTAGAAGAACACACATGCAATGACACTAGGTGTTGTTCATGAAAAGAACACACATCCAATGACACTAGTGGATCCTAATGTGGTTTGTGAGAAGAACACCATGCGATGACTCCAGCTGTGGTTCATGAGAAGAACAGACATGCAATGACCTCTGGTGGATCCATGTGTGGTTTGTTTAGAAGAACACACATGCAATGACCACATACAATGACACTGGTGGATCCATGTGTGGTTTGTTTAGAGGAACAAACATGCAATGACTCTAGATGTGGTTCATGAAAAGAACAGACATGCAATGACACTGGTGGATCCTTATGTGTTTTGTGAGAAGAACTGACATGCAATCACACTGGGTGTGGTTCATGAAAAGAACAGACATGCAATGACACTGGTGGATCCTTATGTGGTTTATGAGAAGAACACACATGCAATCACACTAGGGGGATCCATGTGTGGTTCATGAAAAGAATATACATGTAATGACACTGGTGGATTCTTATGTGGTTTGTGAGAAGAACACACATGCAATCACACTGGGTGGATCCATGTGTGGTTCATGAAAAGAACAGACATGCAATGACACTGGTGGATCCATGTGTGGTTTGTGAGAAGAACACACATCCAATGATACTGGGTGTGGTTCATGAAAAGAACACACATCCAGTGACACCGGTGGATCCTTATGTGGTTTCAACATGTGTTTTATGAAAAGAACACACATGCGATGACACCGGTGGATCCATGTGGTTTATGACAATAACACACATGTAATGAACTCTAGTGGGTCCATGTGGTTTATGAGAAGAACACACATCCAATGAACTCTAGTGGATCCATCTTGGCATAATTTGATGTATGCCACGATGTATTTCATTGTACAAGACACTCACTTTCCATTTTTATACTACTCAGTTTTGCCCTTGGTTTTATGTGGTACTACTTAGTTTTGCCCGCCTCTCTCTATGTTTCGTAGAAGCCCAAACTTGTGCTCACCCTGTCTGCTACTCCCTGATTGGTTGTCACAGTTGTCACGCGGATCGTGTGCACCAACCGTTGATTCTTTGCGATCCAATGATGATCGTTGCACACGTCGTGCCCTTCACAATACAGCGTGAGACAACACGGACATCTCCCTCAGCGAGACTTCTACATGAAGGAACATGATGCCGTCCATGGAAAAAGTCGTCGAGCGATCATGTCATGTTTAATCTAGTCTGAAAAGTCTACTACTTCTACTACTATGCCACAATGCATGCGTCATCGAGTGCACGGTCGTCGATGGACAGCTGCAATTTATTGCAACTTGATTTTAATAAGACATATCCCATTTTTTACGCACCGGCTCTCAATCTCACTTCCAACTGGGCCCGACCGTAAGAAGATTGCACGTGATAGCCGGAGGCCGAAGAGCTGAGCTCGACGAGACCTAACGTATCCGCCTTCATCAACACATCCCTCTACCCGATCTAGCACAACCCCACAAATCTCGTCGTACAGCCACCTACCTTCACCTCTACATTTCCACTTTTAACTATCGCCAATTTGAGGGCTGTGTCAAACTTCGTACATAGAAATTGTGTATGCGCCCTTTGCATGCGGCTCAATACCGAACTTCCATGCATGGCCCAGGAAAGAATGTGACGTACCGTGCGCGTGTCGCGGTGCACGGTGCAGTAGACTGTGCGGCGTGTTGCACGGTGGTGCAACGAAACGCACCTAGGTTCCATCCACCTTAACTATAGAGCCCCTCTCCGCACACCCACTCTCACTCTCGCTCACTCTCCCCACACAACCCTCTCCACTTTCCCACCAGCATCCGGAAACTCCCGAGAATACCCCGTCTGCGCCGACGATGGCTGAGGAGGATAAGGTGGCCATCGTCGCCTCCGAGGCCGTCGGTGAGGAGACCCCCGTCTCCTCGCCGGCCCCCCTCAACGCGTTGAAAGAAGCCTCCGTCCTTGTCCAGGCCCCAGTCGAGGCCCCCGTCGGTCAGAAGCAAATCAAGCACTTCTTGGGCACCTACAATCCAAATAAGTACATCACTCCGCTGAACCCCTACGACACCGGCATCAAGGACCCATGGTCGGAGGTAACTAGGGTTTTCTCCCCTCCCCTAGTTCTTCTACCGTTCCCATTGTTGGATGCTAGATCTTGGTTTTTTAGGATTCGCTTGTTCGCATTTCGATTGCTCAATCTTCTTACATCATCTACTCCCCCGTTTTCCTTTTCTTCCAATAGGTTTCTGGCAGCGACGTCTACAGCCATGACAAGTCCATGCACACCAAGACTTGTCAGGTGCTGAGGAGGCTGCGGGCCGGCCAGTATGACGCCTTCTTCAGGGGAGGTGACTACAGCTCCCCCTTCCGCAAGGGGATTGCCTACTGCTGGGCGAGTCACGCTGGCGGCACCGACATCAACACCTTACTGAAGCATGCAGAGGCCATGGGCTCCGGCATCCACAAAGGCGGCAAGCGCGAGACCATGAACATCAACGCCTACATCGCTAAACACCGGGCTCTCGGCATTCATCTCCAAAACCTCCAGCGGGTGGCCATCAAAGAGGGTCGCATGCCTCCAAGGCCCAAGGCCCGCGAGATCAAGGGACTAGGCAGCAAGAAGTGGAGGAAGCACCGGAGGGAGGAGGCGGAGGCGCGGGCGCTTGAAGGCCTTGAATGTGCCTGCAGCTGCGACGGCTGCTGCTGCTAAGCAGCTTCTTTTGATTTTCTATATTCTGCTTGCATCCTATTTCTGGCTGAATGCATCGAACCTCGTCAACAACCTACTTTCTATCACTATATCCTATTTAGCTGCGCACAGCTATATCTACATTTCTTTTGTTTTCCGAATGAATGTATTCTGCCTGGTGTGATTTGCTGCTCTAGATTTGCTACCTGCTCGGAGGAAAAAAGAGGTCCAAAAGGGAATGAATTATCACAGAGAGAATCTTCTATAGATTTCCTACCAATTTGGGCAAACATATCTGTTTAGCGAGAGAGGAAAAGGGTACTCTTTCAAACTGCCAGTTAACGAGCTACCATCTTGACAAGCTACAAGACACATACATAAACATAATACAAAGAGGGTTAAATTTATTTTACTACTCTCACTTGAGGCGCTAGACATCTTAATAAGATAACTGAGTTCCACAAAATAGAAACATAACACTGAGAAGTAAAATTTAATTCACTTCTCATCAGCCCACTTGAGGCGCTTGCCATCGTTCCTAGGCGACTAACTGCGATCATTCCAGGTGGATCTTACATTATTGGCACTCCACAACTCACGAAATGCTTCATCCCACCTAGGATCTGACTTGCCTTCCCGATATTCACCGTCTTGCGACACAATTAGCGGTGCATCACAGACCTAATTGTTGCCGCTAGAAGATGCTGCCTCTCTGTTTGCTGCTTCAGCTGCAGCCTCTCTTTCAGCTGCTTCTGCAGCCTCTCTATTAGCTCCTTCTGATGCAGCCATTTCCTTTGCATATGCAGCTTCAAACTCAGCTATTCTGCATTTTCTACAAAGGGCTCCCCTAAGCTCGTCTTCCCTCTTGCAAATAGGGAAAAACACGAGGTAACGTAGAAAAAAATGGATCTTCTTGTACAGCTGGTAGGTCACGTAAGCATCTATGGCTACATACTTAAGGTTTATATCAGACAACGGCCACTCGTCCCAAAAATCGTGCCTATCCGTAGGGAAATCTTCCTTCATTATGTCGTACGACTCATCGAGCATTCTAGTTGCGAGTGATGCCATTCCATCCTTCCTCGAGCCCCCTAGGATCTTGACAAGATGCTGAATATCGATCCAGTTGTGCGCAGGAAATATAATTCCCTCTTGATAAAATTTCAAAAAATCAGTTGTATTGTTGAAAGTGCAGAAAACAATTCCTTTTTCTACAAGGAACTAGCGCAGCGCCGGATAATTCATGTCAGTCTTGAAAGTATGTAGTTTGTCATCACCAAAATTTGTAACTACGAATATTTTGTCAATGCAAGATCATCATCTGAATATAATTTTGAAAAGTTTAGTAAATGCAAGATCAAGACTCTCAACATTGTCTTGTCATAATTTATTTGGTCCCAAATAAAATCCAGTAGTTGCAAGATGAGCAAATGGATAAAGAACAAGAGGAGAAAACCCTAAAAGCGGTTAGCTACAGAGAGCAGATCTACAAACCATGAGAGGTGGTAGACAAGGACGTGTTTCCTCATGGACAGTTGAAAGACGACAAATTCACTCCCTTCATATGGGTGCCCCGGGGTGTACTCGAGGTCCAATCCCACAAACTTGTCCTCGTCTTTCTCAAGCCAACCCTCATACATCCTCAGGACACGCACCACTGTCTCCTCGTTGGTGTAGACAACGTCTCTCTTCTTATTGTCATGGGTAGTGAAGCTTGTCTCGAGAGTGCGACGACCTTCCATGGCGGCAAGGAGAAGACGGGAAGAAGACATATGAAAGGAAGAAGAATAGTGGTTTCTCTGAGCGGGGAACGATGGAACCGCTAATGCGCTTTTAAGGTAGTGGTTAACGACGGGGACAAAAGTGCAAGGAGAGATGCGTGGCGGTGGCCGTTCCAGCTTCTGAGTAAATAAAAAATAATTATAACTCTGATACATGTGCCCTGTTTTGTCACGTCAATACACTAGGCAGGGGGTGTTGTCCTATCCACTGTGTCATCACTGCAAGCCTATGTTATAGCCACCCCGCCTAAGCGACGGGAGCGACATAACGACGAGAACTGACAGGGGCCCAACTTGATGTCCGTTAGCCTGATATTTTGTATTGAAATGTAAAGTTGAATTAGTGCCGAAAAAGACCCTCTGAGTATTTGGCACGCCAACTTTGGGCAACGCAGCTGATTGTAAGCAACTTGGGTACCGCGTTGCCTGGCAACCCCAACTTTTAGGCCGCAAAATGATATTCTCGTGTGTGTGGTCATGTGTGGATCATCAAGCTTTGGTTTTGAGAATAACTTATGTATTGATCTCTAGAGACTCCATGTCAGTCAAACCATGGTGGTTAGAACTCCCAAAGAGCCCTTGGAATGCATCTACCACGTGGGAATGGTGAACCAATGTGACAGAAGCAGTTGCATCACCACACCCATTGGAGTGTGTGTGGTCATAGATCAAGGTGTGGTTTTGAGAATAACACATGCATTGATCTCTAGAGACTCCATGTGTGTTAAACCAGGGTGGTCAGAATGCCCAAAGAGCCCCTGGAATATGCAACTACCACATGGGAATTGTGAACCAGTGTGACAGAAGTTACATCACCACACACCCACTAGAGTGTGTGTGGTCATGTGGATCGTCAAGGTGTGGTTTTGAGAATAACACATCCATTGATCTCTAGAGACTCCATGTGTATAAAACCATGCTGGTTAGGAAGCCTAAAGAGCCCCTAGAATATGTGACTGCCACATGGGAATGGTGAACCAGTGTGACAGAAGTTGCATCATCACACCCACTAGAGTGTGTGTGGTCATGTGTGGATCATCAATATGTGGTTTTAATAATAACACATGCATTGATCTCTAGAGACTCGATGTGTGTCAAACCATGGTGGTCAGAAAGCCCAAAGAGCCCCTGGAATATGCAACTGCCACATGGGAATGGTGAACTAGTGTGATAGAAGTTGCATCACCACACCCATTGGAGTGTGTGCGGTCATGTGTGGATCATCAAGGTGTGGTTGGAGAATAACACATGCATTTATCTCTAGATACTCCATGTGTGTCAAATCATGGTGGTCAGAAAGCGTGATGAGCCCCTGAAATATGCAACTGCCACATGGAAATAGTGAACCAGCGTGACAGAAGTTGCATCACCACACCCACTGGAGTGTGTGTGGTCATGTGTGGATCATCAAGGTGTGGTTTTGAGAATAACACATGCATTGATCTCTAGATACTCAATGTGTGTCAAACCATGGTGGTCAGGAAGCCCAAAGAGCCCCTGGAATATGCAACTGCCACATGGGAATAGTGAACCAGTGTGACAGAAGCAGTTGCATCACCACACCCACTAGAGTGTGTGCGGTCATGTGTGGATCATAAAGGGGTGGTTTTGCGAATAACACATGCATTTATCTCTAGATACTCAATGTGTGTCAAACCTTGGTGGTCAGAAAGCCCAAAGAGCCCCTAGAATATGCAATTGGCACATGCGAATGGTCAACCAGTGTGACAGAAGTTGCATCACCACACCCACTAGAGTGTGTGTGGTCATGTGTGGATCATCAATATGTGTTTTTAATAATAACACATGCATTGATCTCTAGAAACTCCATGTGTGTCAAACCATGGTGGTCAGAAAGCCCAAAGAGCCCCTAGAATATGCAACTGCCACATGAGAATGGTGAACCAGTCTGATAGAAGTTGCATCACCACACCCACTAGATTGTGTGTGGTCATGTGTGGATCATCAAGCTTTGGTTTTTAGAATAACTTATGTATTTATCTCTAGAGACTCCACGTCAGTCAAACCATGGTGGCCAGAAAGCCCAAAGAGCCCCTGGAATGCATCTACCACATGGGAATGGTGAACTAGTGTGACAGAATCAGTTACATAACCACACCCATTGGAGTTTGTGTGGTCATATATCAATGTGTGGTTTTGAGAATAACACATGCATTTATATCTAGAGACTCCATGTGTGTCAAACCATGGTGGTCAGAATGCCCAAAGAGCCACTAGAATATGCAACTACCACATGGTAATGGTGAACCAGTGTGAGAGAAGTTGCATCACCACACCCACTAGAGTGTGTGCGGTCATGTGTGGATCATCAAGGTGTGGTTTTGAGAATAAAACATGCATTTATGTCTAGATACTCCATGTGTGTCAAACCATGGTGGTCAGAAAGCCTAAAGAGACCCTAGAATATGCAATTGCCACATGCGAATGGTGAACCAGTGTGAGAGAAGTTGCATCACCACACCCACTAGAGTGTGTGTGGTCATATGTGGATCATCAAGATTTGGTTTTAAGAATAACACATGCATTGATCTCTAGAGACTCCATGTGTGTTAAACCATGGTGGTCAGAAAACCCAAAGAGCCCCTAGAATATGTAACTGCCACATAGGAATGGTGAACCAGTGTGACAGAAGTTGCATCACCATGCCCACTAGAGCGGGTGTGTGGTCATGTGTGGATCATCAAGTTGTGGTTTTGAGAATAACATGTGCATTGATCTCTAGAGACTCCAGGTGTGTCAAACCATGGTGTTCAGAAAGCCCAAAGAGCCCCTGAAATATTCAACTGCCACATGGGAATGGTGAACCAGTGTGATAGAAGTTGCATCACCACACACCCACTAGATTGTGTGTGGTCATGTGGATCATCAAGGTGTGGTTTTGAGAATAACACATGAATTTATCTCTAGAGACTCCATGTGTGTAAAACCATGGTGTTCAGAAAGCCCAAAGAGCCCCTAAAATATGCAACTGCCACATGGGAATGGTGAACCAGTGTGGCAGAAGTTGCAACACCACACCCACTAGAGTGTGTGTGGTCATGTGTGGATTATCAAGGTGTGGTTTTGAGAATAACACATACATTGATCTCTAGAGACTCAATGTGTGTCAAACCATGGTGGTCAGAATATCCAAAGAGTCCCTGGAATATGCAACTACCACATGGGAATGGTGCACCAGTGTGACAGAAGTTGCATCACCACACACCGACTAGAGTGTGTGTGGTCATGTGGATCATCAAGGTGTGGTTTTGAGAATAACACATGCATTGATCTCTAGATACTCTATGTGTGTAAAACATGGTGGTCAGGAAGCCCAAAGAGCCCCTAGAATATGCAACTGCCACATGGGAATGGTGAACCAGTGTGACAGAAGTTGCATCACCACACCCACTGGAGTGTGTGCAGTCATGTGTGGATCATCAACGTGTGGTTTTGAGAATAACACATGCGTTTATCTCTAGATACTCCATGTGTGTCAAACCATGGTGGTCAGAAAGCCTAAAGAGCCCCTAGAATATGCAACTACCACATGGGAATGGTGAACCAGTGTGACAGAAATTGCATCACCACACACCGACTAGAGTGCGTGTGGTCATGTGGATCATCAAGGTTAGGTTTTGAGAATAACACATGCATTGATCTCTAGAGACTCCATGTGCGTAAAACCATGGTGGTCAGGAAGCCCAAAGAGCCCCATGGGAATGGTGAACCAGTGTGACAGAAGTTGCATCACCACACCCACTGGAGTGTGTGTGGTCATGTGTGGATCATCAAGGTGTGGTTTTGAGAATAACACATACATTGATCTCTTGAGACTCAATGTGTTTCAAACCATGGTGGTCAGAAAGCTGAAAGAGCCCCTAGAATATGCAATTGCCACATGCGAATGGTGAACCAGTGTGAAAGAAGTTGCATCACCACACCCACTCGAGTGTGTGTGGTCATGTGGATCATCAATGTGTGGTTCTGAGAATAACACATGAATTTATCTCTAGAGACTCCATGTGTGTTAAACCATGGTGTTCAGAAAGCCCTAAGAGCCCCTGAAATATGCAACTGCCACATGGGAATGGTGAACCAGTGCGACAGAAGTTGCATCACCACACCCACTGGAGTGTGTGTGGTCATGTGTGGATCATCTAGGTGTGGTTTTGAGAATAACACATGCATTGATCTCTAGAGACACAATGTGTGTCAAACCATGGTGGTCAGAATGCCCAAAGTGCCCCTGGAATATGCAACTACCACATGGGAATGGTGAACCAGTGTGACAGAAGTTGCATCAGCACACACCGACTAGAGTGTGTGTGGTCATGTGGATCATCAAGGTGTGGTTTTGAGAATAACACATGCATTGATATCTAGAGACTCCATGTGTGTAATACCATGGTGGTCAGGAAGCCCAAAGAGCCCCTGGAATATGCAACTGCCACATGGGAATGGTGAACCAGTGTGACAGAAGTTGCATCACCACACCCACTAGAGTGTGTGCGGTCATGTGTGGATCATAAAGGTGTGGTTTTGAGAATAACTCATGCATTTATTTCTAGATACTCCATGTGTGTAAAACGATGGTGCTCAGAAAGCATGAAGAGCCCCTAAAATATGCAATTGCCACATGCGAATGGTGAACCAGTGTGATAGAAGTTGCATCACCACAACCACTGGAGTGTGTGGTCATGTGTGGATCATCAATATGTGGTTTTAATAATAACACATGCATTGATCTCTAGAGACTCCATGTGTGTCAAACCATGGTGGTCAGAAAGCCCAAAGAGCCCTTAGAATATGCAACTGCCACTTGGGAATGGTGAACCAGTGTGACAGAATTTGCATCACCACACCCACTTGAGTGTGTGTGGTGATGTGTGTATCATCAAGGTGTGGTTTTCAGAATAACACATGCATTGATCTATAGAGACTCAATGTGTGTAAAACCATGGTGGTCAGAATACCCAAAGAGCCCCTGGAATATGCAACTACCACATGGGAATGGTGAACCAGTGTGATAGAAGTTGCATCACCACACACCGACTAGAGTGTGTGTGGTCATGTGGATCATCAAGGTGTGGTTTTGAGAATAACACATGCATTGATCTCTAGAGACTCCATGTGTGTAAAACCATGGTGGTCAGGAAGCCCAAAGAGCCCCTGTAATATGCAACTACCACATGGGAATGGTGAACCAGTGTGACAGAAGTTGCATCACCACACCTACTAGAGTGTGTGCGGTCATGTGTGGATCATAAAGGTGTGGTTTTGAGAAATAACACATGCATTTATTTCTAGATAATCCATGTGTGTCAAACCATGGTGGTCAGAAAGCATAAAGAGCCGCTAAAATATGCAATTGCCACATGCGAATGGTGAACCAGTGTGACAGAAGTTGCATCACCACAACCACTGGATTGTGTGGTCATGTCTGGTTCATCAATATGTGGTGTTAAAAATAACAGATGCATTGATCTCTAGAGACTCCAGGTGTGTCAAACCATGGTGGTCAGAAAGGCCAAAGAGCCCCTAGAATAAGCAACTACCACATGGGAATGGTGAACTAGTGTGATAGAAGTTGCATCACCACACCCACTGGTGTGTGTGTGGTCATGTGTGGATCATCAAGCTTTGGTTTTTAGAATAACTTATGTATTGATCTTTAGAGACTCCATATGTGTCAAACCATGGTGGTTAGAAAGCCCAAAGAGCCCCTAGAATGCAACTACCACATGGGAATGGTAAACCAGTGTGATAGAAGCAGTTGCATCACCACACCCATTTGAGCGTGTGTGGTCATAGATCAAGATGTGGTTTTGAGAATAACACATGCATTGATCTCTAGAGACTCCATGTGTGTCAAACCATGGTAGTTCTGTCAAACCATGGTAGTTAGAACTCCCAAAGAGCCCCTGGAATATGCAACTACAACATGAGAATGGTGAAAGAGTGTGATAGAAGTTACATCACCACACACCCACTAGAGTATGTGTGGTCATGTGGATCATCAAGGTGTGGTTTTGAGAATAACACATGCATTGATCTCTAGAGACTCCATGTGTGTAAAACCATGGTGGTCCGAAAGCCCTAAGAGCCCCTAGAATATGCAACTACCACATGGGAATGGTGAACCAGTGTAACAGAAGTTGCATCACCACACCCACTGGAGTGTGTGCGGTCATGTGTGGATCATCAAGGTGTGGTTTTGAGAATAACACATGCATTTATCTCTAGATACTCCATGTGTGTCAAACCATGGTGGTCAGAAAGCCCAAAGAGCCCCTGAAATATGCAACTGCCACATGGGAATGGTGAACCAGTGTGACAGAAGTTGCATCACCACACACCCACTAGAGTGTGTGTGGTCATGTGGATCATAAAGGTGTGGTTTTGAGAATAGCCCATGAATTTATGTCTAGAGACTCCATGTGTGTCTAACCATGGTTTTTAGAAATCCCAAAGAGCCCCTGAACTATGCAACAGCCACATGGGAATGGTGAAACAGTCTGACAGAAGTTGCATCACCACAACCACTAAAGTGTGTGTGGTCATCTATGGATCATCAAGATGTGGTTTTGAGAATAACACATGCATTGATATCTAGAGATTCCATGTGTGTCAAACCATGGTGGTTAGAAATCCCAAAGAGCCCCCGGAATATGCAACTGCCACATGAGAATGCTGAAAGAGTGTGACAGAAGTTACATCACCACACACCCACTGGAGTGTGTGTGGTCATGTGGATCATCAAGGTGTGGTTTTTAGAATAACACATGCATTGATATCTAGAGACTCCATGTGTGTAAAACCATGCTGGTCAGGAAGCCCAAAGATCCCCTTTAATATGCAACTGCCACATGGGAATGGTGAACTAGTGTGATAGAAATTGCATCACCAGACCCACTGGAGTGTGTGCGGTCATATGTGGATCATCAAGGTGTGGTTTTGCGAATAACACATGCATTTATCTCTATATACTCCATTTGTGTAAAACCATGGTGGTCAGAAAGCCTAAAGAGCCCCTAGAATAGGCAATTGCCACATGCAAATGGTGAACCAGTGTGCCAGAAGTTGCATGACCACACCCACTAGAGTATGTGTGGTCATGTGTGGATCATCAAGGTGTGGTTTTGGGAACAACACATGCATTTATCTCTAGATACTCCATGTGTGTCAAACGATGGTGGCCAGAAACCCCAAAGAGCCCCTAGAATATGCAATTGCCACATGCGAATGGTGAACCAGTGTGATAGAAGTTGCATCACCACACCCACTGGAGTGTGTGTGGTCATGTGTGGATCATCAATATGTGGTTTTAAGAATAACACATGCATTGATCTCTAGAGACTCCATGTGTGTGAAACCATGGTGGTCAGAAAGCCAAAGAGACCCTAAAATATGCAACTGCCACATGGGTATCGTGAACTAGTGTGATAGAAGTTGCATCACCACACCCACTGGAGTGTGTGTGGTCATGTGTGGATCATCAAGCTTTGGTTTTTATAATAACTTATGTATTGATCTTTAGAGACTCCATGTGTGTCAAACCATGGTGGTTAGAAAGCCCAAAGAGCCCCTAGAATGCAACTACCACATGGGAATGGTGAACCAGTGTGATAGAAGCAGTTGCATCACCACACCCATTAGAGTGTGTGTGGTCATAGATCAAGATGTGGTTTTGAGAATAACACATGCATTTATCTCTAGAGACTCCATGTGTGTCACACCATGGTGGTTAGAACTCGCAACGAGCCCCTCGAATATGAAACTACCAAATGAGAATGGTGAAAGAGTGTGACAGAAGTTACATAACCACGCACCCACTAGAGTGTGTGTGGTCATGTGGATCATCAAGGTGTGGTTTTGAGAAAAACACATCCATTGATCTCTAGAAACTCCATGTGTGTAAAACCATGGTGGTCCGAAAGCCCTAAGAGCCCCTAGAATATGCAACTGCCACATGGGAATGGTGAACTAGTGTGACAGAAGTTACATCCCCACACCCGCTGGAGTGTGTGCGGTCATGTGTGGATCATCAAGGTGTATTTTGAGAATAAGACATGCATTTATCTCTAGATACTCCACGTGTGTCAAACCATGGTGGTCAGAAAGCCCAAAGAGCCCCTAGAATATGCAATTGCCACATGCGAATGGTGAACCAGTGTGACAGAAGTTGCATTACCACACCCACTTGAGTGTGAGTGATCATGTGTGGATCATCAAGATGTGGTTTTAAGAATAACACATGCATTGATATCTAGATACTCCATGTGTGTCAAACCATGGTGGTTAGAAAGCCCAAAGAGCACCTAGAATATGCAACTGCCACATCGGAATGCTGAACCAGTGTGACAGAAGTTGCATCACCACACCCACTGGAGTGTGCGTGTGGTCATGTGTGGATCAACAAGTTGTGGTATTGATAATAACACATGCATTTATCTCTAGAGACTCCATGTGTGTAAAACCATGGTGTTCAGAAAGCCCAAAGAGCCCCTGAAATATGCAACTGCCACATGGGAATGGTGAACCAGTGTGACAGAAGTTGAATCAACACCCACCCACTGGAGTGTGTGTGGTCATGTGGATCATCAAGGTGTGGTTTTGAGAATAACACATGAATTTATCTCTAGAGACTCCATGTGTGTCAAACCAAGGTGTTCAGAAAGCCCAAAGAGCCCCTGAAATATGCAACTGCCACATGGGAATGGTGAAACAGTATGACAGAAGTTGCATCACCACACCCACTACAGTGTGTGTGGTCATATGTGCATCATCAAGGTGTGGTTTTGATAATAACACATGCATTTATATCTAGAGAGTAAATGTGTGTGAATCCATGGTGGTCAGAATGCCCAAAGAGCCGCTGGAATATGCAACTACCACATGGGAATTGTGAACCAGTGTGACAGAAGTTGCATCACCGCACACATACTAGAGTGTGTGTGGTCATGTGGATCATCAAGGTGTGGTTTTGAGAATAACACATGCATTGATCTCTAGAGAGTCCATGTGTGTAAAACCATGGTGGTCAGGAAGCCCAAAGAGCCCCTAGAATATGCAACTGCCAAATGAGAATGGTGAACCAGTGTGACAGAAGTTGCATCACCACACCCACTAGAGTGTGTGCGGTCATGTGTGGATCATAAAGGTGTGGTTTTGAGAATAAAACATGCATTTATTTACAGATAATCCATGTGTGTCAAACCATGGTAGTCAGAAAGCACGAAGAGCCTCTAGAATATGCAATTGCCACATGCGAATGGTGAGCCAGTGTGACAAAAGTTGCATCGTCACACCCACTTGAGTGTGTGGTGATGTGTGGATCATCAATATGTGGTTTTAATAATACCAAATGCATTGATATCTAGATACTCCCATGTGTGTCAAACCATGGTGGCCAGAAAGGCCAAAGAGACCCTAAAATATGCAACTGCCACATGGGAATCGTGAACTAGTGTGATAGAAGTTGCATCACCACACCCACTAGAGTGAGTGTGGTCATGTGTGGATCATCAAGCTTTGGTTTTTAGAATAACTTATGTATTGATCTTTAGAGACTCCATGCGCCTCACACCATGGTGGTTAGAAAGCCCAAAGAGCCCCTAGAATGCAACTACCACATGGGAATGGTGAACCAGTGTGATAGAAGCAGTTGCATCACCACACCCATTGGAGTGTGTGTGGTCATAGATCAAGATGTGGTTTTGAGAATAACACATGCATTTATCTCTAGAGACTCCATGTGTGTCAAACCATGGTGGTTAGAACTCGCAACGATCCCCTGGAATATGCAACTACCAAATGAGAATGGGGAAAGAGTGTGACAGAACTTACATCACCAAACACCCACTAGAGTGTGTGTGGTCATGTGGATCATCAAGGTGTGGTTTTGAGAAAAACACATCCATTGATATCTAGAAAGTCCATGTGTGTAAAACCATGGTGGTCCGAAAGCCCTAAGAGCCCCTAGAATATGCAACTGCCACATGGGAATGGTGAACCAGTGTGATAGAAGTTACATCACCACACCCGTTGGAGTGTGTGCGGTCATGTGTGGATCATCAAGGTGTGCTTTTGAGAATAACACATGCATTTATCTCTAGATACTCCATGTGTGTCAAACCATGGTGGTTAGAAAGCCTATAGAGCCCCTAGAATAAGCAATTGCCACATGCGAATGGTGAACCAGTGTGACAGAAGTTGCATTACCACACCCACTTGAGTGTGTGTGACCATGTGTGGATCATCAAGATGTGGTTTTAAGAATAACACATGCATTGATATCTAGATACTCCATGTATGTCAAACCATGGTGGTCAGAAAGCCCAAAGAGCCCCTGGAATATGCAACTGCCACATGGGAATGGTGAACCAGTGTGACAGAAGTTGCATCACCACACCCAATAGAGTGTGTGAGGTCATGTGTGAATCATAAATGTGTTGTTTTGAGAATAACACATGAATTTATCTCTAGATACTCCATGTGTGTCAAACCATGGTGGTCAGAAAGCACGAAGAGCCCTTAGAATATGCAATTGCCACATGCGAATGGTGAGCCAGTGTGACAGAAGTTGCATCACCACACCCACTTGAGTGTGTGGTGGTGTGTGGATCATCAATATGTGGTATTAATAATAACACATGCATTGATCTCTAGATACTCCATGTGTGTCAAACCATGGTGGTCAGAAAGCCCAAAGAGCCCCTAGAATATGCAACTGCCACATGGGAATGGTGAACCAGTGTGATAGAAGTTGCATCACCACACCCACTGTAGTATGTGTGGTCATGTGTGGATCATCACGATTTGGTTTTGAGAATAACTTATGTATTGATCTCTAGAGACTCCATGTGTGTCAAACCATTGTGGTTAGAAAGCCCAAAGAGCCCCTAGAATGAAACTACCACATGGGAATGCTGAACCAGTGTGATAGAAGCAGTTGCATCACCACACCCAATAGAGTGTGTGAGGTCATGTGTGAATCATAAAGGTGTGGTTTTGAGAATAACACGTGCATTTATCTCTAGATACTGCATGTGTGTCAAACCATGGTGGTCAGAAAGCCCAAAGAGCCCCTAGAATATGCAATTGCCACATGCGAATGGTGAACCAGTGTGATAGAAGTTGCATTACCACAACCACTTGAGTGTGTGTGATCATGTGTGGATCATCAAGATGTGGTTTTAAGAATAACACATGCATTGATATCTAGATACTCCATGTGTGTCAAACCATGGTGGTCGGAAAGCCCAAAGAGCCCCTAGAATATGCAACTGCCACATGGGAATGGTGAACCAGTGTGACAGAAGTTGCATCACCACACCCACTGGACTGTGTGTGTGGTCATGTGTGGATCAACAAGTTGTGGTATTGAGAATAACACATGCATTTACCTCTAGAGACTCCATGTGTGTCAAACCATGGTGTTCAGAAAGCCCAAAGAGCCCCAGAAATATGCAACTACCACATGGGAATGGTGAACCAGTGTGACAGAAGTTGCATCACCACACACCCACTGGAGTGTGTGTGGTCATGTGGATCATCAAGGTGTGGTTTTGAGAATAACACATGAATTTATCTCTAGAGACTCCAAGTGTGTCAAACCATGGTGTTTGAAACCCAAAGAGCCCACTGAATATGCAACGCCACAAGGGAATGGTGAAAAGGTATGGCGAAGTTGCATCATCACACCCACTAGAGTGTGTGTGGTCAAATGTGCCTCATCAAGGTGTGGTTTTGATAATAACACCTGCATTGATCTCTAGAGAGTCAATGTGTGTCAAAACATGGTGGTCATAAAGCCCAAAGAGCCCCTGGAAAATGTAACTACCACATGGGAATGGTGAACCAGTGTGACAGCAGTTGCACCACCACACACAGACTAGAGTGTGTGTGGTCATGTGGATCATCAAGCTGTGGTTTTGAGAATAACACATGCATTGATCTCTATAGACTCCATGTGTGTAAAACCATGGTGGTCAGGAAGCCCAAAGAGCCACTGGAATATGCAACTGCCACATGGGAATGGTGAACCAGTGTGACAGAAGTTGCATCACCACACCCATTAGAGTGTGTGAGGTCATGTGTGAATCATAAATGTGTTGTTTTGAGAATAACACATGAATTTATCTCTAGATACTCCATGTGTGTCAAACCATGGTGGTCGAAGCACGAAGAGCCCTTAGAATATGCAATTGCCACATGCGAATGGTGAGCCAGTGTGACAGCAGTTGCATCACCACACCCACTTGAGTGTGTGGTGGTGTGTGGATCATCAATATGTGGTTTTAATAATAACACATGAATTGATCTCTAGATACTCCATGTGTGTCAAACCATGGTGGTCAGAAAGCCCAAAGAGCCCTAGAATATGCAACTGCCACATGGGAATGGTGAACCAGTGTGATAGAAGTTGCATCACCACACCCACTGGAGTGTGTGTGGTCATGTGTGGATCATCAAGATTTGTTTTTGAGAATAACTTATGTATTGATCTCTAGAGACTCCATGTGTGTCAAACCATGGTGTTCAGAAAGCCCAAAGAGCCCCTAGAATGAAACTACCACATGGGAATCTTGAACCGGTGTGATAGAAGTTGCATCACCACACTCAATAGAGTGTGTGAGGTCATGTGAATCATAAAGGTGTGGTTTTGAGAATAACACATGCATTTATCTCTAGATACTCCATGTGAGTCAAACCATGGTGGTCAGAAAGCCCAAAGAGCCCCTAGAATATGCAATTGCCACATGTGAATGGTGAACCAGTGTGACAGAAGTTGCATTACCACACCCACTTGAGTGTGTGTGATCATGTGTGGATCATCAAGATGTGGTTTCAAGAATAACACATGCATTGATATCTAGATACTCCATGTGTGTCAAACCATGGTGGTCGGAAAGCCCAAAGAGCCCCTAGAATATGCAACTGCCACATGGGAATGGTGAACCAGTGTGACAGAAGTTGCATCACCACACCCACTGGACTGTGTGTGTGGTCATGTGTGGATCAACAAGTTGTGGTATTGAGAATAACACATGCATTTATCTCTAGAGACTCCATGTGTGTCAAACCATGGTGTTCAGAAAGCCCAAAGAGATCCAGAAATATGCAACTACCACATGGGAATGGTGAACCAGTGTGACAGAAGTTGCATCACCACACACCCACTTGAGTGTGTGTGGTCATGTGGATCATCAAGGTGTGGTTTTGAGAATAAGACATGAATTTATCTCTAGAGACTCCAAGTGTGTCAAACCATGGTGTTCAGAAAGCCCAAAGAGCCCCTAAAATATGCAACTGCCACATGGGAATGGTGAAACAGTATAACAGAAGTTGCATCATCACACCCACTAGAGTGTGTGTGGTCAAATGTGCCTCATCAAGGTGTGGTTTTGAGATTAACACATGCATTGATCTCTAGAGAGTCAATGTGTGTCAAAACATGGTGGTCATAATGCCCAAAGAGCCCCTGGAATATGTAACTACCACATGGGAATGGTGAACCAGTGTGACAGCAGTTGCACCACCACACACAGACTAGAGTGTGTGTGGTCATGTGGATCATCAAGCTGTGGTTTTGAGAATAACACATGCATTGATCTCTAGAGACTCCATGTGTGTAAAACCATGGTGGTCAGGAAGCCCAAAGATCCCCTGGAATATGCATCTGCCACATGGGAATGGTGAACCAGTGTGATAGAAGTTGCATCACCACACCCACCGGAGTGTGTGTGGTCATGTGTGGATCATCATGCTTTGGTTTTTAGAATAACTTATCTATTGATCTTTAGAGACTCCATGTGTGTCAAACCATGGTGGTTAGAAAGCCCAAAGAGCCCCTAGAATGCAACTACCACATGGGAATGGTGAATCAGTGTGATAGAAGCAATTGCATCTCCACACCCATTAGAGTGTGTGTGGTCATAGATCAAGATGTCGTTTTGAGAATAACACATGATTTATCTCTAGAGACTCCATGTGTGTTAAACCATGGTGGTTAGAACTCCCAACGAGCCCCTGGAATATGCAACTACCAAATGAGAATGGCGAAAGAGTGTGATAGAAGGTACATCACCACACACCCACTAGAGTGTGTATGGTCATGTGGATCATCAAGGTGTGGTTTTGAGAATAACACATCCATTGATCTCTAGAGACTCCATGTGTGTAAAACCATGGTGGTCCGAAAGCCCTAAGAGCCCCTAGAATATGCAACTGCAACATGGGAATGGTGAACCAGTGTGACAGAAGTGGCATCACCACACCCGCTGGAGTGTGTGCGGTTATGTGTGGATCATGAAGGTGTGGTTTTGAGAATAACACATGCATTTATCTCTAGATACTCCATGTGTGTGAAACCATGGCGGTCAGAAAGCCCAAAGAGCCCCTAGAATATGCAATTGCCACATGCGAATGGTGAACCAGTGTGACAGAAGTTGCATTACCACACCCACTTGAGTGTGTGTGATCATGTGTGGATCATCAAGATGTGGTTTCAAGAATAACACATGCATTGATATCTAGATACTCCATGTGTGTCAAACCATGGTGGTCGGAAAGCCCAAAGAGCCCCTAGAATATGCAACTGCCACATGGGAATGGTGAACCAGTGTGACAGAAGTTGCATCACCACACCCACTGGACTGTGTGTGTGGTCATGTGTGGATCAACAAGTTGTGGTATTGAGAATAACACATCCATTTATCTCTAGAGACTCCATGTGTGTCAAACCATGGTGTTCAGAAAGCCCAAAGAGATCCAGAAATATGCAACTACCACATGGGAATGGTGAACCAGTGTGACAGAAGTTGCATCACCACACACCCACTTGAGTGTGTGTGGTCATGTGGATCATCAAGGTGTGGTTTTGAGAATAAGACATGAATTTATCTCTAGAGACTCCAAGTGTGTCAAACCATGGTGTTCAGAAAGCCCAAAGAGCCCCTAAAATATGCAACTGCCACATGGGAATGGTGAAACAGTATGACAGAAGTTGCATCATCACACCCACTAGAGTGTGTGTGGTCAAATGTGCCTCATCAAGGTGTGGTTTTGAGAATAACACATGAATTGATCTCTAGAGAGTCAATGTGTGTCAAAACATGGTGGTCATAATGCCCAAAGAGCCCCTGGAATATGTAACTAACACATGGGAATGGTGAACCAAGTGTGACGGTTGCACCACACAGACTAGAGTGTGTGTGGTCATGTGGATCATCAAGCTGTGGTTTTGAGAATAACACATGCATTGATCTCTAGAGACTCCATGTGTGTAAAACCATGGTGGTCAGGAAGCCCAAAGAGCCCCTGGAATATGCAACTGCCACATGGGAATGGTGAACCAGTGTGATAGAAGTTGCATCTCCACACCCAACGGAGTGTGTGTGGTCATGTGGATCATCATGCTTTGGTTTTAGAATAACTCATCTATTGATCTATAGAGACTCCATGTGTGGCAAACCATGGGGGTCAGAACGCCCAAAGAGCCCCGAGAATGCAACTACCACATGGGAATGGTGAACCAGTGTGATAGAAGCAATTGCATCTCCACACCCATTGGAGTGTGTGTGGTCATAGATCAAGATGTTGTTTTGAGAATAACACATGATTTAACTCTAGAGACTCCATGTGTGTAAAACCATGGTGGTTAGAACTCCCAACGAGCCCCTGGAATATGCAACTACCAAATGAGAATGGCGAAGGAGTGTGATAGAAGGTACATCACCACACACCCACTAGAGTGTGTATGGTCATGTGGATCATCAAGGTGTGGTTTTGAGAATAACACATCCATTGATCTCTAGAGACTCCATGTGTGTAAAACCATGGTGGTCCGAAAGCCCTAAGAGCCCCTAGAATATGCAACTACAACATGGGAATGGTGAACCAGTGTGACAGAAGTTGCATCACCACACCCGCTGGAGTGTGTGCGGTTATGTGTGGATCATGAAGGTGTGGTTTTGAGAATAACACATGCATTTATCTCTAGATACTCCATGTGTGTGAAACCATGGCGGTCAGAAAGCCCAAAGAGCCCCTATAATATGCAATTGCCACATGCGAATGGTGAACCAGTGTGACAGAAGTTGCATTACCACACCCACTTGAGTGTGTGTGATCATGTGTGGATCATCAAGATGTGGTTTTAAGAATAACACATCCATTGATATCTAGATACTCCATGTGTGTCAAACCATGGTGGTCAGAAAGCCCAAAGAGCCCCTAGAATATGCAACTGCCACATGGGAATGGTGAACCAGTGTGATAGAAGTTGTTGGGTCCGCAACATAGAAAACAAAAAAATTCCTACGATGAGAACTATCCGCCAAGATCTATCTACTAGATACATAGCAACAGGTGGACATACATCCATGGAGAATTTACCCTCGAAGACAACGAGCTTTGTTAACGAGTAGGAACTCGTGGTTGATGTAGTCGTACATTTGCCGATCTCAAGATCGTGATGAAGTCCAGCAGGTCCGGCTCCAGCACGTCCATCAGATCCAGCTCCAGCACCACCAAGTCCAGCACCGCAAAGCAGCGGTGCATCCGTGATCGCACACACGTCCGGTACCCCGACAACCTCCGTCCCTCGCTCTAGCAAAGCAGCAGAAGCAGCAACTCCTTTCCAGATAAAGCCACCGGGAACATGTATCTCGCTAATCTGAGACCATGGGGGAATAATACTAGAGGGGGAGAGAGATCCTTCACAAGGAGGTGTGTTTGAGAAGTGAGGAGGGGGTGGCCTTTTATAGGAGGAGGGGGTGCCCCTCCTTCATGGCCGGCACATGGAGGAGGTGACCTTTCACCTCCTCCATTCATGTGGTGGTAACTCCCTCCACATAAATTTGCCCCTTCACATTCTCTTTTAAAGTCTCCACTTTAAATGCATTAAATTTCTCCAAATTTAATGCTCTCTCATTTAATAAAACTCTTTTATTATTTTCATTCAGAATTTTGTTAATTACTTTAATTAAAAAACATTCACATAAAACCCCCTGCAACATTTCAATATTACATGCAGAACCAATTTCAGCATTTTCACCCGAAACAGTTTCGGTGTCTATTGAAATAATTCCAGCACTTTCTTAAATCTTTATCTGAAACATATTTGCTCCAAATGGTGTCGGTATCCCTGAAGTGTGTCACCCTACGGTTCGTGAATAATGCAGACATGATCGAGACCCCTCTCCGATCAATAATCAGTAGCGGGACCTAGAGATCCATACTGACTCCTACACATTCAATGATGACTTCTGTGATCGTGAGAACCTTAGACGCTAGTAACTAAATCTCTTTGTCCCGCGATATATTACATGTCCGAGATTCGATCATCGGTATCTCCATACCTAGTTTGATCTCGTTACCAACATGCACTCTTTTCTTGTTCCCGTGATATAACATTCTAGTGATCACATAACTTCCTTGCAAGCTATTTCAATGTGATATCACCGAGAGGGCCCAGAGTATATCTATCCGTCATCGGGATGGACAAATCCCACTCTTGATCCATGAGCCTCAACATAACACCTTCGTAGCACTGAACCCACCTTTATAGTCACCCTGTTACGGTGTGACGTTTGATGTTATCAAGATACTCTTCCGATGTTAGCAATTAACATGATCTCATGGTCTAAGGACTAAGATTACTTCGTATGATGTTATAGCAATATAAACATAATGACTTGATTGTAATGCTATACTTCGGATGAATGTTCATCACATCATTCCACCAATGGTGTGACCTTGTTATTAACATCCAATGTCTATGATCAGGAAACCTTGATCATCTTGTTAATCAACAAGCTAGTCTATAAGAGAGGCATAACTAGGAACCCTTTTTGTTTATTAAACACACATGTATTGATGTTTCCGATCAATACAATTATAGCATGCAAAATAAACATATATCATAAACATGGAATAAGATAATAACCACTTTATTATTGCCTCTCGGGCATATTCCCTTCAGTCTCCCACTTGCACTAGAGTCAATAATCTAGTTTGAAAAACTTTGCGCATTGAACACCTATGGCTTTCTGGTGTTGCATGTACGCGATTGCTAGTGGTTAACATAATCTCCGGATCTGACAATTTCAGGTCCGTGTGTATTTGCATGTCTCTGCGTCTCTACGCATCACTCATTCTCAAATGAGATGGCATTGTATAGATTTGGTCCTTTGGTGAGACCTTTAGTTCGTTCGGCTCAAAATATGTTGATATTATTGTCACACAATATATCTTCATAGTATTATCCCACTTTGAACCACACCTAGTTTGATAACAAACTACTTAACACAAATGCCCTCCTTTGCAGCTACTATAGCAGTCATATACTTAGCCTTTTGTTGTAGTATCCGTCACAATATCTCAACTTTGGAACTCATCCAAATCCATCATGGAACATCCTTTCCATTACATTGTGCCACCCATAGTCTAAATTGAGATAAAGTTAATTTTTATCTTGTGACAAAACTAGTATCAATGTAACACTTTACAATGAACTACCTTTAACTATTTGTCACTTATACATTATATATTCTTAGTTCTTCCAAAGCTAATAAGAATATCTTTACTATTGTCGAATGATCATCTGATGAATCATTCTGGTATATGCTCATAACATTTAGAGCATAGGACATTCTGGATATATACATATCATGGTATAATTGATCAAAATCTTCATGTGATTTTACTCACCAATTGTTGAAACACTTGAATTTTGATACAATCCTTTCCATGCAGCAAGAACCTTTCTTGTTGTTTCCATATTGAACCCTTTCAATATCTCATATATGTATGTCTGGCACAACCATATTAGCACCTTAATCTATCCATATAGATATTGATGCCTAATATTCCGGGTTTGCCTAAGTCTTTCGTCGAAATCTTATTTTAATGAAATTCTTAACTTGTCAATACAAGATACATCATTTCCAATCAACAATATGTCCTCTACATAATGTATTAGAAATATGTCTCAGCGCTCCCACTTAATTCCTTGCAAATGCAAGTATCTTCATCGTCTCCGATGAATTTAAACTCTTTTAACAGTTTCATCATGGTGAAGATTCCAACTCCGCTATGCTTACTTCAACTATTGAAGTTTACATGCCCTTTTAGCACCCTTTGAATTAACAAAACCCTTCGGACCATGTCATGTACATGTCCTAGGTTACCGTTCTATTAGAAGAACCTTGTTTTGTTTTATTCAACTACCATATACCAAATTATATGTAGTGGTTGCTACATTAATCCGTCAAGACTATATATCGCTATGAAAGATCAAATCTTGTCATAGTCAACTCTTTGAACATTGTCGTAAACTTCTTTCCGACATGTCGACTATTTCATAGATGTTAAACATCCATGTCTTATTTCTTTATAGATCCAAACACGTCCGATAGGCTTCACGCCTTTCCGGAGGGTCTTCCAAGTTCAGAAACTTGATTTCTCATGTATGGATACTATCACGGATTCTATGACTTCTAGTCATTTTATGGAGTCAGGGCCCATCATCGCTTCTTTGCATGTAGTCGGTTCATCATTGTCAAAACAATAAAAACTTGCTTATCAAATCTTACTATTTGATTCTTACCGGCCCACACGGTTCTATAGGAACTCTAATCTCCGAGATCACACCTTTTGTAATCACGAGAGCCATGAGCATTGTGGCCGCCACCGGGACACTTTCCGGCGCTGCGCTACTTAGCACATATAACTAAGGTTCAACAACCTTATCAAAGTTCTATTGTCCTCCCACTTAACTTTTCACGAAAAGTTCCTTCTCAAGAAACTTGACGTTCCAAGCGACAAACTCTTTTGTCCTTGGTGTTATGGAGAAATTCCCAACAAATTCTTTGGGATATCCTACAAAGACGTGATTATTCGACTTTGGTTGTAAACATTTTACTTATGCATAGCATACCAAAATTTAAGAAAAGACAATTCGGGTTTTATCCCAAACCATAACTCATATGGTGTCATTTCAATGGATCACGATCGTGCTCTTTTCAGTGTAAAAGCGGTAGTCTCTAAAGCTTCAATCCTTAAAACATAATGGCAGTTTTATAAATGACACCTTTGATCTTACCGTGTCAAACATGGTTTGATTTTATCTCTCGAATATGCCATACTCCTATGGTTTATCGGGAAACACAAATCATGGAACAATTCCTCAAGTCTTAGGTGTTTTTGCTAAACATATAACTCAAATATCTTCCTTTATGATCGAATCATAAACTCTTTATTTTCTTTTTACAATGATTTTCCACTTCATCTTGAAAGTCTTTGAACAATTTTCAAATGTTTCATACTTCTTCCTTATTAAGTAAATATACAGATATATTCACTCAAATTTTCGGAGAAAGTATATGAAGCAAAAAGATCCATCGCATATGGCTACACATAATGGACTATGCACATCAGCATGCACAATTTCCAATAAGCTAGTCATCCGTTCCTCTTTGGCCTATGAACGGAGTTTCAATTATCTCGAGGAAAGTCTCACATGCGTCAATTGATCAAAATCAAGGACTCCAAAAATCCATCAACATGGAGTTTCTTCATGTTTTCTTTCCAATATAATTGAAACAGCAATGTCACTTCATAAGTGATCTTTTAATCATTTGTCTTGCGACATTTTAGCAATAGTGTTTATGGTTGTGATTTCTCCAACTAGACTTGTAAAAGTTCATCCATCCTTTATGGAATACGGTAATTATTTGAACAGCCATTGTTATCATGATATCGGAACAAAATAACAATTATTTAAACAAATCTTGAAGGCTTGGTTTGATGACAACGAAAACCACAATAACACTTTATTTGTTTTCGATGAACATCATCACTTATTCTCTTGCTAGTTACTTAGGCCATTGTAGTTCATGAATTGTGTTGTCCTGTATGACACTTCATACCAACCAATTCGGTATCCAATACCGGTATCCAATACCTCAGAACCACATTGTTTAACAAGCAAGGAATACAGCCATAACATGTATATCTTCTATATACCTAAGCTGGACATTTCCAACTTTTTCTTTTCTGCCAAATATTTTATAGATTCTATTTCAGCAATTCCTTTTTCTTTTAAAAGAATCTATCAACATAAATAGTGGTGTCATTCACACGACACATAGTACAAAGCGTATATAGTCAAATACTAATACCTTTGGACTTGCACTTTGAAGTGGATCACCATCATCAAATGTTTGGTGTTCTTACAAAAATCCATTCTTTAGTAATCTATTAGTGTAGTAAACATTTTACTTACATCTTCTATTCATCCTTATCATGACAACTTTCATGATCAAGCTACTATAGCCTATAAGCAAGAATCGCGAGTATAATATCAGTTCCCAAAACCTTTTTGGTAGATTCGGATGCCTAACATCTCCATCCTTCACAAATTCTCATACAATATGAGAACATGTATTTTGCTAAATTAAACTCTATCATAATGCAACCAAAAAACATTGTTTCAGATATCACAATATCTTTCACACATGATGGTTTCTGAAACAATTTTCAGCTCCAATATAATCTTGATATTAAAACAACTTTTTGAATATCAATAATCATGGAGGCAAACATGATACTTTAGATACTAACATTGGAATTCTTACTCTTGATCTAATACTACTTATTAAACTTCATGGAGTAAATAGAGTTTGCTGAAAGTTTGCAATAGGACTTATAAACTTTAAATTGACATTCAAAACAATACGATACCAGTTCGTAAAGTAAATATCCAGAATTCTATAGTTCTATTATCTCAACTGAAACTAAGCATAAGGTAGTGAACAGATGCCAATGACTACAACAAATTATGAAAATTCACTTCGATTTAGTTTATGACAAATTGAGTTCGACTAATCCAAATTAGAAATGAACTCCCACTCAAAAACGACATCCCTCGTGCCTTTTTGGTGATTACATGAACCAAATCCACTACACCAAGTCCGATCATCACGTGAGTCGTAGCTTCAAAGCGAAGCATCACTATGGTCATCACATCAACTATGTGACTCATGCTTAACCTTTCGGTCCGTGTTCCGAGGCCATGTATGTACATGCTAGGCTCGCCAAGTAAGAACCTTAGTATTCGCATGTGTAAAATTGTCTTACACCCGTTGCATGAAAGCGTAGAGTTGAGAACACCTGATCATCACGTGATGTCTCGAAACACGATCCATAGAACGGTGCATACTTAAGGAAGAACACATTTTTATCTTGATATCTAAAAGAGGGATCATCTTACAATGCTACAGAAAGTGCCAAACTAGCAGTATAAGATGCTAACATCTAATGTGTAAAGTGAGATGATATGGTCCATGCATTTGATCTCTATCACTTGCATCGTGGTATGATCTCTATCATTCCTTTGTGTGTAAGGCCAAGGTCTATGGAACTTACACGTTGAGTGTGTTGTAAGATTATCTATCATACATCTACTTACAACAATACCATATCAATACAGTAGCCCAACAACGATCTAAACTAGACGCCTCTAATTTATCAATTGCAAGTTTTACGTGGCTTAGGGCTTTCAGAGATAGAACCGTTCTTACCTACGAACATGAACCACAACGAGGATAACTAAGTTATTAGCAACTCGTTGTAAATCAGATATTGACTATAGTAGGAGAGCAGGACACCGCCAGCCACTTATGCAAAACAAGTTGCATGTCAGTCGTGGAACCGGTCTCATGTACGATGACATGTAAGGTTGGTCCGGGCTGCTTCATCCCACTATGCCACCAGTATCCAAAATATATAGAAGATGCAATAACATGATCATCATCGCCCACATATAAACATATGTGTACTACCCGTGCAAAGCACCTACGCATAGATCAGGCTCTGATACCACTGTTGGGTCCGCAGCATAGAAAACAAAAAATTTCCTACGGTGAGAACTATACGCCAAGATCTATCTACTAGATACAGAGCAACAGGTGGACATACATCCATGGAGAACTTACCCTCAAAGACAACGAGCTTTGTTAACGAGTAGGAACTCGTGGTTGATGTAGTCATACACTTGCCGATCTCAAGATCGTGATGAAGTCCAGCAGGTCCGGCTCCAGCACGTCCATCAGATCTAGCTCCAGCACCACCAAGTCCAGCACCGCAAAGCAGCGGTGCATCCGTGATCGCACACACGTCCGGTACCCCGACAACCTCCATCCCTCGCTCTAGCAAAGCAGCGGAAGCAGCAACTCCTTTCCAGATAAAGCCACCGGGAACATGTATCTCGCTAATCCGAGACCATGGGGGAATAATACTAGAGGGGGAGAGAGATCCTTCACAAGGAGGTGTGTTTGAAAAGTGAGGAGGGGGTGGCCTTTTATAGGAGGAGGGGGGTGCCCCTCCTTCATGGCCGGCGCATGGAGGAGGTGACCTTTCACCTCCTCCATTCATGTGGTGGTAACTCCCTCCACATAAATTTTCCCCTTCACATTCTCTTTTAAAGTCTCCACTTTAAATGCATTAAACTTCTCCAAATTTAATGCTCTCTCATTTAATAAAACTCTTTTATTATTTTCATTCAGAATTTTGTTAATTACTTTAGTTAACAAACATTCACATAAAACCCCCTGCAACATTTCAATATTACATGCAGAACTAATTTCAGCATTTTCACCCGAAACAGTTTTGGTGTCTATTGAAATAATTCCAGCGCTTTCTTAAATCTTTATCTGAAACATATTTGCTCCAAATGGTGTCGGTATCCCTTAAGTGTGTCACCCTACGGTTCGTGAATAATGCCGACATGATCGAGACCCCTCTCCGATCAATAATCAGCAGCCGGACCTGGAGATCCATACTGACTCCTACACATTCAACGATGACTTCTGTGACCGTGAGAACCTTAGACGCTAGTAACTAAATCTCTTTGTCCCGCGATATATTACATGTCCAAGATTCGATCATCGGTATCTCCATACCTAGTTTGATCTCGTTACCGACATGCACTCTTTTCTCGTTCCCGTGATATAACATTCTAGTGATCACATCACTTGCTTGCAAGCTATTTCAATGTGATATCACCGAGAGGGCCCAGAGTATATCTATCCGTCATCGGGATGGACAAATCCCACTCTTGATCCATGAGCCTCAACATAACACCTTCGTAGCACTGAACCCACCTTTATAGTCACCCTGTTACGGTGTGACGTTTGATGTTATCAAGATACTCTTCCGGTGTTAGCAATTAACATGATCTCATGGTCTAAGGACTAAGATTACTTCGTATGATGTTATAGCAATATAAACATAATGACTTAATCGTAATGCTATACTTAGGATGAATGTTCATCACATCATTCCACCAATGGTGTGACCTTGTTATTAACAACATCCAATGTCTATGATCAGGAAACCTTGATCATCTTGTTAATCAACAAGCTAGTCTATAAGAGAGGCATAACTAGGAACCCTTTTTGTTTATTAAACACACATGTATTGATGTTTCCGATCAATACAATTATAGCATGCAAAATAAACATTTATCATAAACATGGAATAAGATAATAACCACTTTATTATTGCCTCTCGGGCATATTCCCTTCAGAAGTTGCATCACCACACCCACTTGAGTGTGTGTGTGGTCATGTGTGGATCATCAAGTTGTAGTGTTGAGAATAACACATGCATTTATCTATAGAGACTCCATGTGTGTCAAACCATGGTGTTCAGAAAGCCCAAAGAGCCCCTGAAATATGCAACTGCCACATGCGAATGGTGAACCAGTGTGACGGAAGTTGCATCACCACACACCCACTGGAGTGTGTGTGGTCATGTGGATAATAAAGGTGTGGTTTTGGGAATAACACATGAATTTATATCTAGAGACTCCATGTGTGTCAAACCATGGTGTTCAGAAAGCCCAAAGATCCCCTGAAATATACAACTGCCACATGGGAATGGTGAAACAGTATAACAGAAGTTGCATCACCACACCCACTAGAGTGTGTGTGGTCATATGTGGATCATCAAGGTGTGGTTTTGAGAATAACACATGCATTGATCTCTAGAGACTCCATGTGTGTCAAACCATGGTGGTGAAAATGGCCAAAGAGCCCCTTGAATATGCAACTACCATATGGGAATTGTGAAAGAGTGTGACAGAAGTTACATCACCTCACACCCACTAGAGTGTGTGTGGTCATGTGGATCATCAAGGTCTGCTTTTGAGAATACCACATGCATTGATCTATAGAGACTCCATGTGTGTAAAACCATGGTGGTCAGGAAGCCGAAAGAGCCCCTGGAATATGCAACTGCCACATGGGAATGGTGAACCAGTGTGACATAAGTTGCATCACCACACCCAATAGAGTGTGTGCGGTCATGTGTGGATCATAAAGGTTTGGTGTTGAGAATAACACATGCATTTATCTCTAGAAACTCCATGTGTGTCAAACCATGGTGGTCAGAAAGCACAAAGAGCCCCTAGAATATGCAATTGCCACATGCGAATGGTGAACCAGTGGACAGAAGTTGCATCACAATACCCACTAGAGTGTGTGGTCATGTGTGGATCATCAATATGTGGTTTTAATAATAACACATAGATTGATCTCTAGAGACTCCATGTGTGTTAAACCATGGTGGTCAGAAAGCCCAAAGAGCCTCTAGAATATGTAACTGCCACATGGAAATGGTGAACCAGTGTGATAGAAGTTGCATCACCACACCCACTGGAGTGTGTGTGGTCATGTGTGGATCATCAAGCTTTGGTTTTGAGAATAACTTACGTATTGATCTCTAGAGACTCCATGTTTGTCAAACCATGGTGGTTAGAAAGCCCAAAGAGCCCCTAGAATGCAACTACCACATGGGAATGGTGAACCAATGTGATAGAAGCAGTTGCATCACCACACCCATTGGAGTGTGTGTGGTCATAGATCAAGGTGTGGTTTTGAGAATAACACATGCATTGATCTCTAGAGACTCCATGTGTGTCAAACCATGGTGGTTAAAATGCCCAAATAACCCCTGGAATATGCAACTACCACGTGGGAATGGTGAAAGAGTGTGACAGAAGTTACATCACCACACACCCACTAGAGTGTGTGTGGTCATGTGGATCATCAAGGTGTGGTTTTGAGAATAACACATGCATTGATCTCTAGAGACTCCATGTGTGTAAAACCATGCAGGTCAGGAAGCCCAAAGAGCCCCTGGAATATGCAACTGCCAAATGGGAATGATGAACCGGTGTGATAGAAGTTGCATCACCACACCCACTGGTGTGTGTGTGGTCATGTGTGGATCATCAAGGTGTGGGTTTGAGAATAACACATGCATTTGTCTCTAGATACATCTGTGTCAAACCATGGTGGTCAGAAAGCCTAAAGAGCCCCTAGAATATGCAATTGCCACATGCGAATGGTGAACCAGTGTGACAAAATTTGCATCACCACACCCACTAGAGTGTGTGTGGTCATGTGTGGATCATCAAGATGTGGCATTAAGAATAACACATGCATTAATCTATAGAGACTCCATGTGTGTCAAACCATGGTTCTCAGAAATCCCAAAGAGGCCCTGAAATATGCAACTACCACATGGGAATAGTGAACTAGTGTGACAGAAGTTGCATCACCACACCCACAAGAGTGTGTGTGATCATGTGTGGATCATCAAGGTGTGGTTTTCAAAATAACACATACATTGATCTCTAGATACTCCATGTATGTCAAACCATGGTGGTCAGAATGCCCAAAGAGCCCCTGGAATATGCAACTACCACATTGGAATGGTGAACCAGTGTGATAGAAGTTGCATCACCACACACCGACTAGAGTGTGTGTGGTCTTTTGGATCATCAAGATGTGGTTTTGAGAATAACACATGAATTGATCTCTAGAGAATCCATGTATGTAAAACTCTAGTGGTCAGGAAGCCTAAAGAGCCCCTAGAATATGCAACTGCCACATAGGAATGGTGAACCAGTGTGACAGAAGTTGCATCACCACAGCCACTAGAGTGTGTGCGGTCACGTGTGGATCATAAAGGTGTGGTTTTGAGAATATCACATGCATTTATCTCTAGATACTCCTTGTGTGTCAAACCATCATGGTCAGAATACCCAAAGTCCTAGAATATGCAATTACCACATGCGAATGGTGAACCAGTGTGACAGAAGTTGCATAACCACACCCACTAGAGTGTGTGTGGTCATGTGTGGATCATCAATATGTGTTTTTAATAATAACACATGCATTGATATCTAGAGACTCCATTTGTGTCAAACGATGGTGGCCAGAAAGCCCAAAGAGCCCCTAGAATATGCAACTGTCACATGGGAATGGTGAACCAGTGTGATATAAGTTGCATCACCACACCCACTTGAGTGTGTGTGGTCATGTGTGTATCAACAAGGTGTGGTTTTGAGAATAATTTATGTATTGATCTCTAGAGACTCCATGTGTGTCAAACCATGGTGGTTAGAAAGCCCAAAGAGCCCCTGGAATTCAACTACCACATGGGAATGGTGAACCAGTGTGACAGAAGCAGTTGCATCACCACACCCATTGGAGTGTGTGTGGTCATTGATAAAGGTGTGGTTTTGAGATTAACACATGCATTGATCTCTAGAGACTCCATGTGTGTCAAACCATGGTGGTCAGAAATCCCAAAAATCCCCTAGAATGCAACTGCCACATGGGAATGGTGAACCATTGTGACAGATGTTGCATCACCACACCCACTAGAGTGTGTGTGGTCATGTGTGGATCATCAAGTTGTGGTTTTCAGAATAACAAATGCATTGATCTCTAGAGACTCCATGTGTGTCAAACCATGGTGCTCAGAAAGCCCCAAGAGCCCCTGAAATATACAACTGCCACATGGGAATGGTGAACCAGTGTGACAGAAGTTGCATCACCACACACCCAATGGAGTGTGTGTGGTCATGTGGATCATGAAGGTGTGGTTTTGAGAATAACACATGAATTTTTCTCTAGAGACTCCATGTGTGTCAAACCATGGTGCTCAAAAAGCCCAAAGAGCCCCTGAAATATGCAACTGCCACATAGGAATGGTGAAACAATGTGATAAAAGTTGCATCACCACACCCACAAGAGTGTGTGTGGTCATATGTGCATCCTCAAGGTGTGGTTTTGAGAATAATACATGCATTGATCTCTAGAGCCTCCATGTGTGTCAAACCATGGTGGTCAGAATGCCCAGAGAGCCCCTGAAATATGCAACTACCACATGGGAATGGTGAACCAGTGTGACAGAAGTTACATTACCACACACCCACTAGAATGTGTCTGGTCATGTGGATCATCAAGGTGTTGTTTTGTGAATAACACATGCATTGATCTATAGAGAGTCCATGTGTGTAAAACCATGTTGGTCAGGAAGCCCAAAAAGCCCATGGAATATGCAACTGCCACATGGGAATGGTGAACCAGTGTGACATAAGTTGCATCACCACACCCACTAGAGTGTGTGAAGGGGATCCGCAGCAGAAAACAAAAAATTTCCTATATTGGAACCCCAAAAACTGCCTAGGATCTATCTATTTAGTAATACAGTAACGAGCGATCCGTATAGAATACATACCCTTGTAGACCGTACGCGGTTAAAGTTCCGAGAGGAACATGGTTGATGTAGTCGTGCTCGTAGCTGGCCTCAAGGTCGTGAAGCTCCTCGCAAGTCACCCCTTGCTCCTTCTTCATCGTGCAGCAGCTCCGGCTCACGACATTTAAGCATCCCAAGTGTTGTACCATGTGTCTTCATACACATCCGGTGCATGATGAGACCTCCGTCTCCCCGATCCCGCTGGGAGTGCGAAAGTTGATATCCGGCTAGGAATCCCTGCAGCGCAATGGTGTGCTGCAGGTGTGCCTCGTTCGCACAGCCCAGACTTGGGGCCATGGTCACAAGGTATAAAGAGAGAGGGAAGGAGGACGTCAACCAAAGGACTTCTCCAAATATTGGTGTGTTTAATCCCACCCATGGGCACCCCTTTATATAGGCGGAGGGGGTGTGCCCTCCCCATTAGCTTAGCCTTTGGGACTAAAAGTAAGGGAAAAATCCTAGCAATTTTCGTCTTAGTGGGATGGGCTAAATCCATTCAGCCCATTAGCCAAACAACAGCAGACAGTGACCAACCAGGTGGGCCTGGCGCCACACTGGCGGCCCAGCTCGCCGCGAGGCAGAGCCAGCCTCGAGTGTGTCGTAGCACCCCTGGCGGCCCATGCGTTGGCCGGTAGCCTGCATCACCAGCTGGTGAGGAGGCGAGGCCCGGGTGGGCTAATTCTGCCTTCGCGGCCCAACGGTAAGGCGGGAAGGAGAGGCGACCCCGGGGTGGGCCGGCCTGATGACTGCGGCCCACCCGTGCATGGCGCGTCGCCCAGTACCCCACTGCCCCTATGCGGTAGGGAGTATCTGCTGCGCACCTGCCTGCGCAGCCTAGCTGTGCGCTGCCGTGTGCGACAGCGATTATCTGCCGCCCACGTGGGCTTTGGCTATTTTTCCTTTTCATTTTTTCTGCAGCTTTTCTCCTAGGCTAATTCCCTTCAGGGATTTGGCCTAATATGAAAGTTTCTTTCATAAATCTTAATCCAAATATTATTTAGTATATATTAATTCATAATTAACATATAATAAATGTATATTCAAATTCACATTTATCCGAAAATAGTTTTCCAGTCTTTTCCTTTATTCTTTATTCGAACAACTTTGGATCTCTCCGCGGAACATTTCTGGCTTTCTTTTTCTCTACTGTGATTCCACCTTACGAAAGATCGCTCTCATCGTACCCTTAAATGTATCCCCTCACGGCTCAGGAATGCTCTAGAAATGATCTATATCAATGATAAATAGAGGGACCAGTGATGTCCATGTGACCCCTATGCATTCCTGATGACAATGTCGTTTGAACCAGTAATGTAGTATCCAATTTCCTTTTGTTTCTTGATACAACTTGTCTGTGATCCGATCATTGGTTTCACATACCTTGTTCAATCTTGTTAACAACAAGTTCTGTTTTGTTGTTACCGTGACATTACATCCCCGTGAACGAGTCACATATTGCAACATTTATGGATGTAATCTCACCAAGCGGGTCGTATGTATCTTTACCTGTCATGTGGGTGAACAAATCCTGCTCTTGACATATATTGCCTCTACGGTTCCTCCGAATACCTGAACACACCTTTATTGTCACTATATTACCAAGTGACATTTGATGCTATCTAAGCAGTCTCATGGTCTAAGGAATTAGGAGTCTAGATTTTGTTGTTGCAAAAATGAACTATATGACTTGATCGTCTCGCAATCCTTCGAGGAATGTCCATCACATCATTCTCCAATGATATGACCCTGTTGTCAATTGGCATAAATGCCCATGATCTTGAAACCCAGATCATCCTCATGTCCAACGAACTAGTATGAATAGAGGCTACTAGGGACTTGGTTGTTTCATACCACACCTGCACCAATGTTTCTACTTGATACAGTTATAGCATAATATGAAACTATTATAAACTAAATGAGATATGACAATAAAAACCTATTTATTATTTATCTCTAAGGCATATCTCCTTCAGTCTCCCACTTGCACTACAGTACAAATAATCTAGCTCGCATTTTACTCATATAAACCATATAACATATGCATTTATAGATCATGCATGCTTATGGGAAATGTCATGTCCATGTTCTATTTTACTAGATCATTATGTCTTTTGCAAATCGTTACTGTGTTCCTAATTTTGACATTTAAGCCATTATCTTATAATGGGCTGAAGTATTTATTTGGTGACAAAGTGAGACTTTGTTTCCAGCGTTTATAATGATGGTTGTTTTCACAGTTGTCATCTAAACTTTGAAACACACTTTGCTATCCTTTGTGTATATACTGTAGTCATGGCAGCAAAACGGGGCCGGATTCAGGAGCCTACAGTGACTTTAGATCAACCTCGAGGGATTTCTCATGGGCACTGTGCCCTGGGACACATCATTCTACATTAAAAGCGAACTAGCCCCGCCATAACATTATACATCACATCAGATGGAGACTTTATACTTCTATATCTATGTAGATCCTAGTGCATGAAATGCAACTATGCCACTTACTCCGCTTCTTGCCATTTAAGTACAAACTTAATCATGATTCAGTGATCAACTCGAGAATTACTTCAAGACATGTTCCTACAGTTAAGAACTAGTCCTTCCAATCAGAACCTCGGGTCACATTACGTCGAGTATTCAATATGGTTGTATGGAAGAACCTATGACTGAGGCATAGGAGATGTAATGCATCTCTTTCTTTCTTTAAACCATAGTTGCAATACTAACTCAATGCTTCATATAGTCGGAACTTCTTTCTTACCTTGTTCCATTCTGAGCTACTTTAGAATCTTGTCTTAGGACATTCTGAATATCTTTCAGAATCAAGTCCAGGAAGCATTCGACATTTAGTGTTTATTAAACTCAACAATCTATCTCGATAGATCTTATTGTTTAATAACTTCAACTTCATCCTTATTTATCTAACTTAAATGTTATTAACACTAATCACATCATTCACATATGCCGTCCACATATCACAGAATGTTTTCACGCTCCCACTCAAATATTGCATCCATATTTGAGATCTAGGGATTTCACTTAGCTTCCACTCAAAATATGTCAGCTACAGATTATGAATTAGCCAAGCTGATTTCCTCCCACTCAAATCCAGGTCCTCTCGACAATCTTGGACATTCCAAAATTCCTTGATCACTATCAACTCGAGAATTCCACTAATGAGATTTCAATGACCATTCATTTCCCGTACTTAGGTCCATCATGCTTCTTTGTATTTCGTAGGTATGTCTAGTTCAAAACATGACAATTGAATCAACAATATAGTTCCACAAACTTGTAGAATATATAGTTGAATCCTACTTTCTTTAGTAAAAGTATTCATTGAAACTTTATGGTCATTATCATTTGTTTCTCCCTTATTTGTATAGTCTGGATTCACGAAACAAATTCCGCTACGCCACTCAACAATTCGGAGGTAAGGTCAAATATCTTGTTTTTGATCTTTTAATTTCTTCTACCTGTATTTTCATCAAGACACGTCAACGTTGGGCAATAGCAGGTTTTCCCTTTGTGGAAGATGCATTCATAGCTTCCTAAGAATGCTCTACAAAGACTTGTTTATTCGCCACGACTAAGACATTGAAATCTCTAGAAACTCGAACTTGCCATAACTCTTATGGTATTTTTTCCATGAATTTTTAGATGTTCCTTTTTATTTCAAACGAGTGTTTGCTTATTTTGATCTATAGATCTTAAATGATAACTATAACCCCGATAAGAGATAATATTATACCATATGTATCTAATACATATTGATTATGATCTTTAGATATTTCAATACATTTTGAATTCGTCCAATTTATCATAATTTGTGAAACATCTTTCACAAATCCCTTTTATGCTAAACTTAACTTGAATACTTTAGTCATGTCGATCAAATCGAAGAGACTTGTTAATTTAGTTAATTCAATATCCTCCTTTATTGTGAACTCATTTGAAAAATTCAAATCATTTCAAACTTATGTTTCATTAAGTAAATACGCTTATTCACTTAAGCCCACAATTAACTAATGATTTCCACTACTTGTTGAAAATACGATACATCACTATGTATAAGATTCAACATTTCTTCACATATCACTGTTTTACCAGAATGCAGAGTTTTAGTCATTCTGCCGAACGAGGCATGGTTTTGCAAAGTCTCTAGATTAGGCATCCAGGACCCCGATCTTCATTTAGAATGAAGAACATGCAATAACCAAAATGAGTTAAACTATAGTGTCATTTCATTATTAAACTTTGGATATCTTTTAGCATTCTAATACTTTTATAAATGTTTAATCCATTATCATTAACATAGTGATGAGAATAACTTATTTATAATCGTAATGTGACCATAACGGTATTGTTCATAAGAATAGTACAAACTGGCTTTTAACTTGTTCATATGAATAATCGTCTTGCCAAAGACAAGACACATAAACAAGGATTACAAAATTATATTCAAGTCCACTAATACAAATGATAAACTTTGAGGAAAGAGGTGATGTCGGCCATCAACTGTTTTGCTTGCCGTCATCAAGTAACGTTGCCTCAAATCCAGCAATTCGCAAGCAGATCCTCCTGTTTTCACAAAGCAGGACAAGTATCAAATACTTTGCAAACTGCAACGAGTTTTTGCAAGAACCACATTTATAATTTTGTATATCTAATATATACCTTTTTCATCCAAGACCTCCTTTTGCAATCAAGCCCTTCTAAGAGTTCTTAACTCTAGTGCTAGATCGCCAAGTGATTTTCCAAATAACCTTTTCATCCATGATGGAGGAAAACCCATCTAACAGCTCATACTTTATGTGCCTTATTCTGTACAATACAAAAAGTAGCCCAACTCTCCATCGAATGGAGAATGGCTTATTGGATGATTACGGAGAAAACACAAACATTCCAAAGTCATCAAATTCTCGCCTAATGGTTATTTTATCAAGAAGAGAAGATTACCTTTTACGAGGATATCCCTCAGGCGTGGGTATTAATCTATGAAGTTGGACCCTTGTACTAAGTTCCCCATTAAGCAATATATTCCCATGGTCGCAAACGACCTCAATGTGATAGGCCATGTTCTACTAAGATATTTGCAAACAAACATCTAGACTAAGTTCATAATTAGAGTTCAATTTAAAATTGATCTCCACTAAAATTGGCATCCCCTGGACAATTTTAGTGATCACATGATCCCTATCCTCTGCACCTCCCCCGATCATCACGGCCATCAGTGCAGCATCAAAGTTAGACATTCTATAATGTCAATCACATCATCCATGTGACTCATGCTCGATCTTTTGATCTGTGTTCCGAGGCCACGTCTCTATAACATGCTAGGCTCGCCAAATCTAACTTGTGTGTATTCGCTGTGCAACATGGCTTACAGCCACTGCATGCGAACGTAGATATGTCTGACACCCGCTCATCACGGCCTGCCTCATAACGAAGAACTTTCTTGGTGGTGCACACAAGGGGAACACGATCATTGGAATTAAATAGGGATTATCTTATTTGCTACCGTTGAGTATCTAATACTAGCACACAATAAGATGTAAAACGGGTATCAACATCATATGTATAATGTGATATGATATGGTCCTTCTTGCACCTTGATATCCATCGAGCGCTCCGACATGATCTCCATCCTTCCATCGGTTTGATGCCAAGTCCACGATGCCTCCACCAGGTCGTCCATCGGAACGATGACTATTACTATACTACTTAGTAACATAAAAATATACTACTTTACCTTCGTAATAACCAATGCCATATCATAATCACATGACCTCCTACAAAATAAAGTTAGACGCCTATACTTTATCTATTGCAAGTTTTACGTGGTTGTTAGGGCTTTCGCAATTGTACCGTTCTTAATCTATGGACTTTCCAACCACAACATGGATCCAACAATTGTCTATACTACACCCCTTTCGGGGCCCTCCGTTGTAAATGATATATCAACTATTGAATGAGAGACAGACACCCGCTAGCCACTTATACGGTACAAGACGTATATTGAGCGTGGAACCAGTCTCGCATATGAATACGTGTAAGGTTGGTCCAGGCCACATCATCAAACAATACCGCGATATAAATAAGTACATGTTAGAGGGTAACAACTAAGGGATCAATGCCCGCACAATACTTGTGCGTACTGGTCATGCAGGAATCCTACGCATATATCGGCTTTGATACCACTAAAGGGGATCCGCAGCAGAAAACAAATTTTTTCCTACAATGGTACCCCAAAAACTGCCTAGGATCTATCTATGTAGTAATGCAGTAATGGCCGATGAGTAGAGAATACATACCCTTGTAGACCGTACGCGGTTAATGTTCCAAGAGGAACGTGGTTGATGTAGTCATGCTCGTAGCCGACGTCAAGGTTGAGAAGCTCCTTGCAAGTCACCCCTTGCTCCCTCTTCATCGTGTAGCAGCTCCGGCTCACAACATTTAAGCGCCCCAAGTGTTGCGCCTCATGTCTTCGTACACATCCGATGCACGATGAGACCTTCGTCACCCCGATCCCGCCGGGAGTGCGGAAGTTGATATCCAGCTAGGAATCCCTACAGCGCAACGGCGGGCTGCATGTGTGCCTCGTTCGCATAGCCCAGACATGGGGTCATTGTCACAAGGTATAGAGAGAGAGGGAAGGAGGAAGTCAACCAAACGACTTCTCCAAATATTGGTGTGTTTAATCCCACCTATGGGCACCCCTTTATATAGGCGTAGGGGGTGTGCCCTCCCCATTAGCTTAGCCATGTGGGACTAAAAGTAAGGGAAAAATCCCAGGAATTTTTGTGTCAGCCAGATGGGCTAAATCCATTTAGCCCATCAGCCAAACAGCAGCAGACAGTGGCCAGCCAGGTGGGCCTGGCGCCACACCGGTGGCCCAGCTCGCCGCGAGACAGAGCCAGCCCCGGGTGGGCCATAGCACCCCCGGCGGCCCATGCGGTGGCCGCAGCCCGCATCACCAGCCGATGAGGAGGCGAGGCCCGGGTGGGCTGATTCTGCCTCCATGGCCCAGCGACAAGGCGGGTAGGAGAGGCGGCCCCGAGGTGGGCCGGCCTGATGACTGTGGCCCACCCGCGCGTGGCGCGTCGCCCAGTACCCCGCTGCCCTTATGCGGCAGGGAGTATCCGCCGCCTACCTGCCTTCGCAGCCCAGCTGCGCGCTGCCCTGTGCGGTGGCGATTATCTGCCGCCCACGTGGGCTCTGGCTATTTTGCCTTTTCCTATTTTCTGCAGCTTTTCTCCTAGGCTAATTCCCTCCGGGGATTTGGCCTAATAGGAAAGTTGCTTTTATAAATCTTAATCTAAATATTATTTAGTATATATTAATTCATAATTGACATATAATAAATGTATATTCAAATTCACATTTATCTGAAAACACTTTTCCGGTCTTTTCCTTTATTCTCTATCCGAACAACATCGGATCTCTCCGTCGAACATTTCCGGCTTTCTCTTTCTCTAATGTGATTCCATATTACGAATGATCGCTCTCATCGTACCCTTAAGTGTATCCCCTCATGGCTCGGAAATGCTCTAGACATGATCTATATCAATGATCAACAGAGGGACTAGGGATGTCCATGTGACCCCTATGCATTCCTGATGACAATGTCATTTGAACTGGTAAATGTAGCATCCAATTTCCTTTTGTTTCTTGATATAACTTGTCCGAGATCTGATCATTGGTATCACATACCTTGTTCAATCTCGTTAACAACAAGTTCTATTTTCTTGATACCGTGACATTACATCCCTGTGACCGAGTCACATGTTGCAACATTTATGGATGTAATCTCACCAAGCCGGCCGTATGTATCTTTACTTGTCATGTGGGTGAACAAATCACGCTCTTGACATATATTGCCTCTACGGTTCCTTCGAATACCTGAACACACCATTATTGTCACTGTATTACCAAGTGACGTTTGATGCTATCTAAGCATTCTCGGATGACAATGATTAATATAGCCTCACGGTCTAAGGAATTAGGAGTCTAGATTTAGTTGTTTCAACAATCAACTATATGACTTGATCGTGTCGCAATCCTTCGAGGAATGTCCATCACATCATTCTCCAATGATATGCCCCCGTTGTCAATTGGCATAAATGCCCATGATCTTGAAACCCAGATCATCCTCATGACCAACGAACTAGTATGAATAGAGGCTACTAGGGACTTGGTTGTTTCATACCACACCTGTACCAATGTTTCTACTTGATACAGTTATAGTATAATATGAAATTATTACAAACTAATTGAGATTTGACAATAAAAACCTATTTATTTGCCTCTAGGGCATATCTCCTTCAGTGTGTGCGGTCATGTGTGGATCATCAAGGTTTGGTTTTGAGAATAACACGTGCATTTATCTCTAAATACTCCATGTGTGTCAAACCATGGTGGTCAGAAAGCCTAAAGAGCCCCTAGAATATGCAATTGCCACATTCGAATGGTGAACCAATGTGACAGAAGTTGCATCACCACACCCACTGAAGTGTGTGTGGTCATGTGTGGATCATCAAGGTGTGGTTTTGAGAATAACACATGCATTGATCTATAGACACTCAATGTGTGTCAAACCATGGTGGTCAGAATACCCAAAGATCCCCTGGAATATGCAACTGCCACATGGGAATGGTGAACCAGTGTGATAGAAGTTGCAACACCACACCCACAGGAGTGTGTGCGGTCATGTGTGGATCATCAAGCTGTGGTTTTGAGAATAACTTATGGATTGATCTCTAGAGACTCCAAGGGTGTCAAACGATGGTGGTCATAAATCCCAAAAATCCCCTAGAATGCAACTGCCACATGGGAATGGTGAACCATTGTTATAGATGTTGCATCACCATGGTGCTGAGAAAGCCCAAAGAGCCCATGAAATATGCAACTGCCACATGGCAATGGTGAACCAGCGTGACACAAGTTGCATCACCACACCCACTGGAGTGTGTGTGGTCATGTGTAGATCATCAAGGTGTGGTTTTGAGAATAACACATGCATTGATCTCTAGAGCCTCCATGTGTGCCAAACCATGGTGGTCAAAATGCATAAAGATCCCCTGGAATATGCAACTACCACATGCGAATGGTGAACTAGTGTGACAGAAGTAGTTGCATCACAAAACCCACTGGAGTGTGTGTGGTCACGTGGATCATTAAGGTGTGGTTTTGACAATAACACATTCATTGATCTCTAGAGACTCAATGTGTGTCAGACCATGGTGGTCAGAAAGACCAAAGAGCCCCTAGAATGCAACTTCCTTATGGGAATGGTGAACCATTGTCATAGAAGTTGCATCACCACACCCATTGGAGTGTGTGTGGTCATGTGTGGATCATCAAGGTGTGGTTCTAAGAATAACACATGCGTTGATCTCTAGAGAATCCATGTGTGCCAAACCATGGTGGTTGGAAAGCCCAAAGAGCCCCTAGAATATGCAACTGCCACATGGGAATGATGAACCAGTGTAACAGAAGTTGCATCACCACACCCACTAGTGTGTGTGTGGTCACGTGTGGATTATCAATGTGTGGTTTTGAGGATAACACATGCATTGATCTATAGAGACTCCATGTGCGTAAAACCATGGTGGTCAGAAAGCCCAAACAGCCCCTGGAATATGCAACTACCAAATGGGAATGGTGAACCAGTGTGATAGAAGTTGCATCACCACTCACCCACTAGAGTGTGTGTAGTCATGTGGATCATCAAGGTGTGGTTTTGAGAATAACACATTCATTGATCTCTAGAGACTCCATGTGTGTAAAACCATGGTGGTCAGGAAGCCCAATGAGCCCCTGGAATATGCAACTGCCACATGGCAATGGTGAACCAGTCTGACATAAGTTGCATCACCACACCCACTGGAGTGTGTGTGGTCATGTGCGGATCATCAAGGTGTGGTTTTGAGAATAACACATGCATTGATCTCTAGAGCCTCCATGTGTGTCAAACCATGGTGGTCAGAAAGCCCAAAGAACCCCTGGAATATGCAACTAGCACATGGGAATGGTGAACTAGTGTGACAAAAGTTGCATCACCACACTCCCACTGGAGTTTGTGTGGTCATGTGGATTATCAAGGTGTGGTTTTAAAAATAACACATGCATTGATCTCTAGAGACTCCACGTGTGTCAAACCATGGTGGTCAGAAAGCCCAAAGATCCCCTAGAATATGCAACTGCCACATGGGAATGGTGAACTAGTGTGACACAAGTTGCATCACCACAAACCCACTGGAGTGGGTGTGGTCATCTTGATCATCAAGGTGTGGTTTTGAGAATAACACATGCATTGATCTCTAGAGACTCCATGTGTGTAAAACCATGGTGGTCAAAAAGCCCAAAGAGCCCTTGGAATATGCAATTGCCACATGGGAATGGTGAACCAGTGTGACAGAAGTTGCATCACCACACCCACTGGAGTATGTGTGGTCATTTGTGCATCATCAAGGTGTCATTTTGAGAATAACACATGTGTTTATCTCTACAAACTCTATGTGTGTCAAACCATGGTGGTGAGAAAGCCCAAAGAGCCCCTAGAATATGCAACTTCCACATGAGAATGGTGAAGCATTGTGACAGATGTTGCATCACCACACCCACTGGAGTGTGTGTGGTCATGTGTGGATCATCAAGGTGTGGTTTTGAGAATAACACATGAATTGATCTGTAGATACTCCATGTGTGTTAAACCATGGTGGTCAGAAACCCAAAGAGCCCCTAGAATATGCAACTACCACATGGGAATGGTGAACCATTGTGACAGATGTTGCATCACCACACTCCACTAGAGTGTGTGTGGTCATGTGTGGATCATCAAGGTGTGGTTTTGAGAATAACACATGCATTTATCTCTAGAGACTGCATGTGTGTCAAACCATGGTGGTTAGAAAGCCCAAATATCCCCTCGAATATGCAACTACCACATGGGCATGGTGAACCAGTGTGACAGAAGTTGCATCACTACACACCCCATGGAGTCTGTGTGGTCATGTGGATCATCAAGGTGTGGTTTTGAGAATAACACATGCATTGATATCTAGAGACTCCATTTTTGTTAAAACATGGTCAGAAATCCCAAAAAAACCCTAGAATGCAACTGCCACATGGGAAATGTGAACTAGTGTGACAGAAGTAGTTGGATCACCACACCCACTAGAGTTTGTGTGGTATTGTGGATCATCAAGGTGTGGTTTTGATAATAACACATGCATTGATCTCAAGAGACTCCATGTGTATCAAACCATTGTGGTCATAAAGCCCAACGAGCCCCTGGAATATGCAACTACCACATGGGAATGGTGAACCATTCTGACAGATGTTGCATCACCACACCCACTTGAGTGTGTGTGGTCATATGTGGTTCATCAAGGTGTAGTTTGGAGTATAACACATGAATTATCTCTAGAGACTCCATTTGTGTCAAACCATGGTGGTTAGAAATCCCAAAGAGCCCCTGGAATATGCAACTGCCACATGGGAATGGTGAACCAGTGTGACAGAAGTAGTTGCATCACCACACCCACTAGAGTGTGTGTGGTCATGTGGATCATCAAGGTGTGGTTTTGAGAATAACTCATGCATTGATCTATAGAGACTCCATGTGTATCAAAACATGGTAGTCAGAAAGCCCAAAGAGCCCTTGGAATATGCAACTACCACATGGGAATGGTGAACCATTGTGACAGATGTTGCATCACCACACCCTTTGGAGTGTGTGTGGTCATGTGTGGATCATCAAGGTGTGGTTTTGAGAATAGCACATGGATTGATCTCTAGAGACTCCATGTGTGTCAAACCATGGTGGTCAGAAAGCCCAAAGAGCCCCTGGAATATGCAACTACCACATGGGAATGGTGAACCAGTGTGATAGAAGTTGCATCACCACGCACCCACTTGAATGTGTGTGTTCATGTGGATCATAAAGGTGTGGTTCTGATAAAATCACATGCATTGATCTCTAGAGACTTCATGTGTGTCAAACCATGGTGGTTAGAAAGCCGAAAGAGACCCTGGAATATGCTACTGCCACATGGCAATGGTGAACCTGTGTGACAGAAGTTGCACCACCACACCCACTGGAGTGTGCGGCCCCAAAGTTCCCGTTCGAGTGCATCCTGGTACCCGAGTTGTCATAAATCTCGCGGAGGGTCCGTAGTAGAATCGCCCATTGTCTAGAAGGGCCAAATGGGGGTGAATACAAATCTAACGGCCAAACGGTCGTTTGAACCAGACGAAAAACGGTTGAACTCAAATACCGCCGTTAGGTCAACTCTTCTTGGCCCGCCCTATCAGTATTCCCTGCTATCTTTTGCGGTCATGGACTAGTTTACCCCTCCATGGACCAGATCTATTTCTTTGCTCGGCTCTACTCTTCTCCCCTGCTCCCCTCCCCATAACCTTTGCTCAGCTTCGGCTACTCATCTCAGATCGGAGCTTGCACTTGCTCTAATTTGCGTCCCTGCCATGTCCGGTCAACCTCCCACGCCCCTAATCAAAGCTCGCAGTCATCATCGTTGCATCATACGCCGTATCGGAGCTTCACGTCCCCGGACTAATATCTCACCTCTAGCTAGTCCTTCTCGCACGGCAGAGTGTGTCCCGTCGGGCAATCCTGGACGGCGACCGGCCTCGGGCATGGTAGCCCTGTCACAGCAGTTTAACAACCATGCTCTCATGGCCACCATGCTGGGCGTCCGTCCTGCCGTGTCTCCAGCAGAGTTGCTATCAGCTTTCAGTTCTTGTTTTGGGTCAGACGAAATGAGGTCAAGATTGAGGTATGCACGCGCCATTCTATTTTTTCGTCTAGTTCGAGCACATCTTAGACACCAAGCGCATTCTGCATTCTTCTTGTTCTTTCGAGTGCTGCGGGGAGAAAATGAGCTTCATGCGTTGGCATCGCGCCTGTGGGTGGTACGATCGCTTGGGGTAGCTTCGTTTCTTCTCCAAACTCTGCTTTGATGGCCTCCCATTGGATGTTTGGGAGCCGGAGGCCCTCAAGAAGGTCGTCAGTAGCCTTGGCGGCGAGCTGGTGGAAATCGTGCCACCGAGCGACAGATGGGTCATCAAGGTAAAGGCGTGGCTGAAAGATCCTGACGCCATTCCTAAGATGTACGAGGTGCAGATTCCAAGAAGGGCAGGGCGATAGCTTTGCTGGAAGCACCCGGTCATCATCCACCTGGAGGAGGTTCTGGAATCGGTACATGGCATTCAAGACCCCAAAGAGGCGACCAGAAAGCGTCCTCGTCGCCTGTAGTGTTGGACTGGAAGGATCGATGGCACAGGACCACCACCGTTTCACGATGACACACACAGTTTCGGTGGGGGAACTGGGCTTGGACAAGCTGGCGGTTCTGATTTCCCTCGAGTGAAGACAGAGCTCTATTGAATTGCTATAGTATGTGTGGCTAATGAATTTGAGTATGGAGAGCGTAGCAGGAAGTTAGCATCGAATAAAAATGTGTAATTGTTTGAATCGATGTAGTATGTGTGGGTAATGAATTTGAAGTATGTGTGTCTAATGCATCTATGTCGAACACCGTGCTTTATAATTTCTGTGAATGACCAAGGACAACCTCATGAAAAGAGGGTGGACTGGCAATGAGCATTGTAAATTCTCTGGATGCGATGAAAATGTAGTCCATCTCCTCTTAAAGTACAAGGTAGCTAGATTCGTAACACGTTGAACTGCAGGACCATTTTGCAGAGAGCGCAAGACAAATGAAAAATGATTTATAGCACAAACAGTAGACACAAAATCTATACATAAACTGTCGTCTAAATTTTATCTGTCTGGGATAAAAAATGGCAGTTAACTGGATTTAACCACGAGTAGTAATTGAAGGAAATTTGGCTAGCCAATTGCCTTGAGAGGACTTAAGTTCTTTGATCATTTAACCCAAACTGATCTATTGCCTTCCCGCCAAACTACAAGAAATCTGCACCGTTCATGCACGACCGCTTTGCATGCGCCAGTCCCGGTTCAGTAGGACCATCCGTGCCGCCGGAACGATTTCTTCGAAACTGAAATTCGGCATCTTCTTTTTGGGATCGTAGGTCTGTGTGAATTGGAACCTTAATTCTGGCGCTGTGCTGATGCCCGCCACTAGCTCCAGCTATCAAACAATCCAACATGCTAAGTGTAGACGCTTGGTCGCCGTCGCGGTACGGCCTCTGAAAGTGCGTTGGATGGAGCGTCTTTGCCACAGACGGCGTGTTCCCACCCTCCCCCACTGCAGTAAGGTAGCCCACACCAAAGCGTGGACGCGAGAGTTCCTAGACCTTGGAGCTGCCCTGTTCGTGGGTGTGTACCCTCGGTGGCATGCTCTCATGAACGATTTGATACGTACCTTGTTCCCCCTGCCTAGAACACGCCATAATGCCGCCATGAGATTTCTCCACAGCTCTCTCTTGGCCCTTCTCGCCGCATCTGGCGTCGACGACGCTGGCGCCACCGCCACAGCCGATTCGGCACATTCGGCGAAATCATCCGCCTGGTAGGGCAATGTGAGACTGGCCTTGAAGTAGAGCTTCATGCCCTGCCTTAGAGGGGATCAATATCCCAGTTTTGGCGGCTATCATGGCAGCGATGGCTGCTTAGGAGGGGCAATGTTACCCTAGGTGGTGCGGCGTGGCGGAGTTGTGCAAGGTGAACTATGGTTTGTCGGAGAAGGGGAGTGACAGACTGACAGTAGGGTTGGACTATGAGCACGCGTGAAAATAATCATCTCTCATTTCCTGAGAGGGTAATAATTCGACACTCGTTGCATTAACCGCTCAATCTTTGTTTCCCTTCTCAGCATAAGAGTGCGAACGTATTAAAAAGATCGGTCGTGGCTATCCACCTCATCGGGAAATGTACCAGGACAGGTAGGAGACTGGGTTCCATTTTACAAATGTTGACGACTGTGCCCTTATGTTTATACGATATTATTTCTATGACACTATGTACCATCGAATTGTAGCAACACCATCAGAAATAGGGGATGATGACGTGGCATGTTTTCTTTTTTTAAAGTCCATCAGAAATAGGGGATCACGACGTGGCATGTTTTTTGGCTGGCGGGCCCGCCTCCTCCACCTTCGATGGCACGCATCCCATGTTCGAGGACTAGTGCCGCCCACCAACACATTATTGTGCAATTGTCCATGTTCTGTCGCAACCAGCTCCGCTCCACTGCTCCTTCCGCCGCTACTCCATCAGTCATGCATCGCTCTCGTCCTCCCCTTGGGCCATCGTCCTCCCGACCTCCCCTCCCTGCCATCCCCTCACATCCCCTCCCCTCCCCTCCCTATACTGTCTCCTTACCGCCGTCCACTGCCCAAGCGCGTCTGGAAACGAAAACCAAGAGTCGGCCGTTGGGTTAGGTGCCCAACAACGCCGGTGATCCGGATCCCACTTGGAGATGGATCCCGCGATGCTTGAGAACACGGAGATGGGTCCTGCACGACTGGAGAGCACGGAATCTCCTTCAAGTCTAGAGAGGACAGAGGAGAACGAAATAGGGGAAGAGGAAGCGGGGTGCGGAGCTTTGGAGGTATGGAGCCTAGAGAAGGTGTCGTACATCCCCATTGAAGGGTAAGAATTGTGATTCCTTTTCTGCATACCCCAATTAGCGTTTCTAGTCCCGTGGTGATGGCAAGGATATGTGTTGGTAACCGTAGGATGTCTGTACAGCTTGTCCTTGAGCATGATGCTTTGTCAAGCGAGCATGAAGACACTGAAATGTGTGGAGGTGCGGATGATGATGAGAAAGCATATCCAGACGTGGCTGCTGACCCTGATAGGATGGAGCGTAGGGAATATTTGGTTGATTCGAACTTTGAGCCTGACTATGGGACTGATGAGGAAGAGGAACGTGAAGATGTGGAAATGGGATGTAGACACGCCGAAGAAGACGAGGACATGCCAGTGATACACTTTGACAGGGACAATCCTACAATTGATGAGGGGACTGTCTTTGAGAGTGTGGAGGACTATAGATATGCAGTTGCAACCTATGCAATTAGAGTTTGGTTCGAATTTATCATTGAAAAGAGCGACCAAAAGATATTTAGGGTGCATGTAGGGAAAGTAATGTGTGTAAATGGAGATTACATGCATCTCCAATGCGGGGTGGTCACCCATTTCAGGTTGCAATAGCTACATTTAGTTTCAATCTTTCTCATATTTATTCTGCTGATAATTAGCTTTGATTTATTTGGATTCTTATCAAATGTAGATCAAAGTAAACACGAAGAAACACAACTGACCTAATACTTCTTTAAGTGATAAAATTAGACCGGCGACTACCAAGTGGATTGCTGCTACTGTACTTGACTAGGTGAGGCAGGATTCTAACATTGGACCTGCTGAACTCAGAGCAAAGATTAGCAAAAACTTTAATGTTCTGATTCCTTACCATAGAGACTTTGATGGGAAGGAGATGGCTCTAGACTTCATTCAAGGCAAGTGGAATGACAGTTTTCACATGTTGTATGGTTTCAAAGCTCAGGTAGAGAAAACATCACCTGGTAGTCTTGTTGACATCGATTATGAGGTTGTGAAAGGAAGAGAAAAGGTCTCAAGGGGGTCAGGTATAAGCAGGCAGATAAGAAATGCTTCAGGGAATGTTTTGTCTGCCTGAAGGCATGCTGGAAGGGGTTTCTAGACGGCTACAAGCCATACTTGGCAATAGGCGCAACTTCTATAACAAGGAAGTTCAGGGTACATGTTGCTTGTGCTTGTGCTTTGGACACGCATAATTGGCTTCTATGTAGCTTATGATGTTCTTGAGGGTGAATCAATGAAAGCTGGACATGGTTAATGCAGAGACTATGGGAAGTAACTGGTCACACCAAAGGCTTGGTGATATACACTGGTGCATGCAAGGGTCTTGAGAATGCAGTTGATACTGTGTTTCCTGGGGTTGATCATAGGGAATGCATGCGACACCTCGCTACTAACTTCACAAAGAAGTTCAAAGGAAAGATCTTTGAAGAGGACTTGTGGCGATCAACATATACATACACCCCAAGCATGCATGCTACTTACTTGCAGAACATGTATGTAGTGCCAAAGGTGAAAACATATCTTGAAGAACATCACACCAAGCTATGGGCCAGAAGCAAGTTTGGTGAGCTAAGCAAGGTGGATTTTATTTGCAGTAATTTGGCAGAGAGTTTCAATGCTAAGGTTTCGGGCATGAAGACACTTGGAATTGTTATTTTGTTGGATGCAATAAGACAGTGCATAATGGTGAAGATATATTTAAGGCAAAGAATTTGTGCAAGAAAAGTTTTAGGCCATAAAATAGTTCCAAAGGTAGTTATGTTACTGATTGCAAGAACCAGGGCAATGAGAACGATAAAGATGAGGATGGTCAGAAGTTCCAGAACATTGGTTGTGGTTTATGCAGAATACAAGCGTGGAACTGAACGAAGGTACACTGTAGAAATTGGAAACAAGGATTGTTCATGTAGGCAGTGGCAGATTACTGGTCTGCCATGTCACCATGCACTGTACTTCATCTTAAAGATTAGAGGTAGCGGAGCTGAAATAGAGAACTATGTTGACAAGTATTTCTCCGTGGACAAGTTTGCTGCAACTTATGCAGAAAACGTACCACTTATGGCTGATGAAAATGCTTGGGAGATTGTCGATCCAGGGTTCAAACTTCAACCACTAGTTCTTAGGAGGCCACCTGGGAGGCCTAGAAAGATAAGAATCGAAGCCTCCACCGATAAAGGTTCAAGGCTAGGATCTAGGAAAATGAAATGCAAATGTTGTGGATGCTTCGGCCATATCAAGAGGTTGTGCAATAACCTAGTTACACATGATCTTGTCCCTGTTCACACCCCGGTGGCAGAAAATGAGGCTTCTCAGCCAGAAATGGAGGAAGAGCAGCACGAAGATGAAGAACTTGAGGAAGTGCAACAGGTGGAGGAAAACAGTGATGAGCTCTCGGAGGAAAACATAGGTAAGCAGCAAAATTATGAAGATGTGGAGGTGCCAACGAGAAAAGGGTGTGGAAAGAAACAAAAGGGTAAGCAGAACGGGGAGGAAAAGGAAAATAATGGAGGTGTATTAGAATATGAAGAAGTTGCGGGGGTGATTGAGGATGTTCTTGTGGATCTTTCGGCTAACTACAGGAGAAATAATAAATCCCTGCCAATTTCATCTATGTACGATTGTCCAGATAAAAGGCAAGCTTAAAAATTGTTTTATTTGCCATTTTATCATTTTTTCCATCCTCATCAACTGTTGCTTAATGCAGCGTCGGCCAGCAGACTAATAAGAGGAGCAGAAAGAAGCGGGCATAGTAACATCGTATGTTGAATTATCATTGAAACTAAACTAGTCGTGTCGTCTTTATTTATATCTAGCGCGTGCAACATGTCTGTGATGGGTTCATGTGCACTAGATTACAATTTTTTAAATATTATTACATTAATTTTTTACTTGCGTATGGACACAGCTACTTGTTGCCATCTCCCTTGGATTCCCATCTCCTTTGGGGCACTCCAGAATTATGGCTGTGCCATCAAGTGTTGGGAGCAGAGTCAGTGTATTGTCCCATCAGATGTGAACGCAGTGACTTTGTTTGTTCAGAATTGGACGACTTTTGATTAGTTTGAAAGACAGAAACCTCAAACATGGCCAACATATGCCATCAGAAACTATTCCTCAAAAAATATTATTACTGCCTCCTCCGTCTAGAACTAAGTGACTTGAATTTGTGTAGATTCGTATGTATCTAGACATGTTTTGGTATAGATACATTTAAATATCTAAAAAAGCTAAGTCAGTTATATCTGGACAGAAGTAGTACACTATTACAACACGCTCGACCCCTTCTCCTCTGGCGCACTCCAAATTATGGCTGTGCCATCAAGTGCTAGGAGCAGAGTCGGCGTATTGTCCCATCCGATATGCTAGTAACACACGAACATTATTTTCAGGATCGGACGAGTTTCAACTAGTTTGAAAGACAAACACACCTAAAACATGGCCAACATATATAGATTATGGCACTAGTCGAATATGACTCAAGTGACCCCGATCCAAAGAGGGCATTAAGATACCGTACATAGATTTAATTTAGGATTAAGTTACCCTAATTGACTACGACGCTCTCGCGGTCTCCATCATCAATGACATTGTCCACGTCGCCGTCAGCCTCCTCCACGTCGGAATCGATGCCGATGTTCCCGGCAATGTTTTGCCTCCTCATGGATTCTTCACGGCGTGTCGTATCGATAACGGTGGAGGTCGTACGCCCAGGCACTTCCCAGAAGCGTGGCCTCCCTTCGGGGTTGCGCAGATCCGGGTGGATCTCCCTCCGGTGGATTCCCCATAGCTCAATCAACGCTATCCACTCCTTGAACAACTTTCGCTAGTACGCACTCGCGCACGAGTACCATGCCATTGCCCTCTTTCGCTCCGGCATCTAGGGGTGGTTCTCCTCGATCTGCCTCACCAACGCGTTGTCGCGCAAGAGCAGTGTGACATGCACCCTGGCGTAGCTGAGCTCGAAGCCGGCCGGAAGCCTTGCGAACGGCGGCGCGAGTATGTCGTAGTGGGCGAACATATGAGCCTCGTGCAAGATGAGTTTGGGCCTCTCCCTCTCCATCGCGATGAAGGAACACGATATGAGCTTCGGCCCCGACGTTAAGGGGATAACGGCAAGGACGTAGGCCTAGTCGTGGATGCCACTGCCAATCAGTTCGGAGAACAAACTTCTCACGGCTTTCCCTCACGAAAGACATCCTTATCGTCCACGCACCCCGATCCAATGGCGCCTAATAATCGGGGATCGGTCTTCTAGAAGCCCAGAGTGGTTGCTGGTTAGGTCTACGTCCCGATTGTTTGTGGCCAACAGCTGTCATTGAAAATAACACATGTGCAAATGACTCTGGTGGATCCATGTGGTTTATGGAAAGAACACACATGCAATGACACTAGTGGTGGTTTATGAAAAGAACACACATGCAATGACACAGTGGCAGAGCTAGGATTGGCATAGATTGATGTAATCTTTTGTGAAACCACAGTGATGCACACTGACACACACACACATGCAATGACTCTAGTGGTGTTTTATGAAAAGAACACCACATGCAATGAATCTGGTGGATCCATGTGGTTTATGAAAAGAACAACTCATGACGGAGTGGCATTAGTGGATCCATGTGGTTTATGAAAAGAACAAACATGTAGTGACTCTAGTTGTGGTTTACAAAAAGGACACACATGCAATGACATGCAGTGGATCCAAGTGGTGGTTTATGAAAAGAACACACATGCAATGACTCTGGTGGATCCAGGTGGTTTATGAAAATAACACCACATGCTGGAGTGGCATCACTGGAATGACTCTTATAAAAAACCACAGTGATGCACACTAACACACACACACATGCAATGAATTTAGTGGTGTTTTATGAAAAGGAGACACATGCAATGACATTGGCGGATCCATGTGGTTTATGAGAAGGACACACATGCAATGACTCTGGTGGATCCAGGTGGTTTATGAAAAGAACACCACATGCTGGAGTGGTATCATTGCATGTGTTCTTTTTAAAAACCACAGTGATTCACACTGACACACACACACAAATGTAATGACTCTAGTGGTGGTTTATGAAAAGAACACCACATGCAATGACTCTGGTGGATCCAGGTGGTTTATGAAAAGAACAACACATGCAATGACTCTAGTGGTGGTTTATGAAAAGGACACCACATGCAGTTACTCTAGTAGATCCAAGTGGTGGTTTATGAAAAGGACACCACATGGAGTGACCCAAGTGGTGGTTTATGAAAAGGACACACATGCAATGACACTGGTGGATCCAAGTGGTGTTTTATGAAAAGAACAAACATGCAATGACCCTAGTGGTGGTTTATGAAAAGGACACACATGCAATGCCATGCATTGGAACCAAGTGGTTCTTTATGAAAAGAAGAAACATGCAATGACTCTAGTTGTGGTTGATGAAAAGGACACACATGCAATGAAACTAGTGGTGGTTTATGAAAAGAACACACATGCAAAGACATGCAATGACACTGGTGGATCCAATTGGTGGTTTATGAAAAGAACAAACATGCAATGACCCTAGTTGTGGTTTATGAAATGGACAAACATGCAATGACATGCAGTCAATCCAAGTGGTGGTTTATGAAAAGAACAAACATGCAATGACTCTTGTTGTAGTTTATGAAAAGGACACCACATGCAATGATGCTAGTGTTGGTTTATGAAAAGAACACACATGCAAAGACATGCAATGACACTAGTGGATCCATGTGGTTTATGAGAAGGACACACACGCAATGACTAGTGGATCCAAGTGGTTCATGAAAAGAACACCACATGCTGGAGTGGCATCATTGCATGTGTTCTTTTCAAAAACCATAGTGATGCACACTGCCACACACACACACACATGCAATGACTCTAGTGGTGGTTTATGAAAAGAACACCACATGTAATGACTCTGGTGGATCCAGGTGGTTTATGAAAAGAACACCAGATGCTGGAGTGGCATTAGTGGATCCATGTGGTTTGTGAAAAGAACACACACATGCAATGACTCTAGTGGTGGTTTATGCAAAGGACACCACATGCAATGACACAGGTGGATCCAAATGGTGGTTTATGAAAAGAACAAACATGCAATGACCCTAGTTGTGGTTTATGAAAATGACACACATGCAATGACATGCATTGGATCCAAGTGGTGGTTTATGAAAAGAACAAACATGCAATGGCTCTGGTTATGGTTTATGAAAAGTACACACATGCAATGACACTAGTGGTGGTTTATGAAAAGTACACACATGCAAAGACATGCAATGACACGGGTGGATCCATGTGGTTTATGAGAATGACACACATGCAATGGCTCTGGGGGATCCCGGTGGTTTATGAAAAGAACACCACATGCTAGAGTGCCATCATTTCATGTGTTATTTTGAAAAACCACAGTGATGCACACTGACACACACATATGCAATGACTTTGGTGGTGGTCTATGAAAAGAACACCACATCCAATGACACTGGTGGATCCAAGTGGTTGTTTATGAAAAGAACAAACATTCAATGACCCTAGTTGTGGTTTATGAAAAGGACACACATGCAATGACCTGCAGTGGATCCAAGTGGTGGTTTATGAAAAGAACAAACATTCAATGACTCTGGTTATGGTTTATGAAAAGGACCCCACATGCAATGACACTAGTGGTGGTTTATGAAAAGAACACACATGCAAAGACATGCAATGACACTGGTGGATCCATGTGGTTTATGATAAGGACACACATGCAATGTCAACTGGTGGATCCATGTGGTTTATGAAAAGAACACCACATGATGGAGTGGCATCATTGCATGTGTTCTTTTCAAAAACCATAATGATGCACACTGACACACACACACATGCTATGACTCTAGTGGTGGTTTATGAAAAGAACACCACGGGAAATCACTCTGGTGGATGTAGGTAGTTTATGAAAAGAACAACACATGCAATCAAGCTAGTGGTGGTTTATGAAAAGGACACCACATGCAGTTACTCTGGAGGATCCAAGTGGTGGTTTATGAAAAGGACACACATGTACTGACTCTAGTGGTGGTTTATGAAAAGGACACACATGCAATGACACCAGTGGATCCATGTGGTGGTTTATGAAAAGAACAAACATGTAATGACCCTAGTGGTGGTTTATGAAAAGGACACACATGCAATGACATGATGTGGATCCAAGTGGTAGTTTATGAAAAGAACAAACATGCAATGACTCTAGTTGTGGTTTATGAAAAGGACACACATGCAATGACACTAGTGGTGGTTTATGAAAAGAACACACATGCAAAGACATGCAATGACACTGGTGGATCCATGTGGTTTACGAGAAGGACACAGATGCAATGACTCTTGTGGATCCAGGTGGTTTATGAAAAGAACATAACATGCTGGAGTGGCATCATTGCATGTGTTGTTTTCAAAAACCACAGTGATGCACACTGACACACACACATGCAATGACTTTGGTGGTGGTTTATGAAAGGAACACCACATGCAATGACACTAGTGGATCCAATTGGTGGTTTACGGAAAGAACAAACATGATATGACCCTAGTTGTGGTTTATGAAAAGGACACACATGCAATTACATGCAGTGGATCCAGGTGGTGGTTTATGAAAAGAACAAACATGCAATGACTCTGGTTGTGGTTTATGAAAAGGACACCACATGTAATGACACTAGTGGTGGTTTATGAAAAGAACACACATGCAAATACATGCAATGACACTCGTGGATCCATGTGGTTTATTAGAAGGACACACATGCAACGTCAACTGGTGGATCCATGTGGTTGATGAAAAGAACACCACATGTTGGAGTGGCATCATTGCATGTGTTCTTTTCAAAAACCACAGTGATGCACACTGCCACACACACACACACATGGAATGACTCTGGTGGTGCTTTATGAAAAGAACACCACATGCAATGATACTGGTGGATCCAATTGGTGGTTTATGAAAAGAACAAACATTCAATGACCCTAGTTGTGGTTTATGAAAAGGACACACATGCAATGACATGCAGTGGATCCAAGTGGTGGTCTATGAAAAGAACAAACATGCAATGACTCTGGTTGTGGTTTATGAAAAGTACACCACATGCAATGACACTAGTGGTGGTTTATGAAAAGAACACACTTGCAAAGACATGCAATGACACTGGTGGATCCATGTGGTTTATGAGAAGGACACCCATGCAATGTCAACTGGTGGATCCATGTGGTTTATGAAAAGAACACCACATGCTAGAGTGGCATCACTACATTTGTTCTTTTCAAAAACCAAAGTGATGCACACTAACACACACATGCTCTGACTCTAGTGGTGGTTTATGAAAAGAACACCACGGGAAATCACTCTGGTGGATCTAGGTGGTTTATGAAAAGAACAACACATGCAATGACTCTAGTGGTGGTTTATGAAAAGGACACCACATGCAGTTACTCTGGAGGATCCAAGTGGTGGTTTATGAAAAGGACACGACATGTAGTGACTCTAGTGGTGGTTTAGAAAAGGACACACATGCAATGACACTGGTGGATCCAAGTGGTTGTGTATGAAAAGAACAAACATGCAATGACCCTAGTGGTGGTTTATTAAAAGGACACACATGCAATGACAAGCAGTGGATCAAAGTGGTTTATGAAAAGAACAAACATGCAATGACTCTGGTTGTGGTTTATGAAAAGGACACACATGCAATGACACTAGTGGTGGTATATGTAAAGAACACACATGCAAGGACATGCAAGGACATGCAATGACACTAGTGCATCCATGTGGTTTCTAAAAAGGACACACATGCAATATAAACTGGTGGATCCATGTGGTTTATGAAAAGAACACCACATGTTGGAGTGGCATCATTGCATGTGTTCTTTTCAAAAACCAAAGTGATTCACACTAACACACACACACACATGCAATGACTCTGGTGGTGGTTTATGTAAAGAACACTACATGCAATGACACTGGTGGATCCAAGTGGTGGTTTATGAAAAGAACAATCATTCAATGAACCTAGTTGTGGTTTATGAAAAGGACACACATGCAATGACATGTAGTGGATCCAAGTGGTGGTTTATGAAAAGAACAAACATGCAATGACTTTGGGTGTGGTTTATGAAAAATACACACATGTAGACGGAATTGGTGGTCTCTTATGAAAAGAACACACATGCAGATGACATTGGTGGTGGTTTATGAAAAGAACACACATGCAATGACTCTAGACATGGTTTATGAAAAGAAGACAACATGCAAATGAGACTGGTTGATCCATGTGGGTTAGTATGAAACATGCATTTTCCGTTTATAAAAGGAACACACATGCCTACTCTTTATATTTTCTATTTGAATCCCTTATTCAGTCTTGCCCTTGGTTTTTTGATACTACTCAGTTTTTCCCCGTCTCTCGGTCAGAAATCTCAGAAAAGCCCAAACATGTGCTCACTCTAGGTGGTACGCCCTGATTGGCTGACACAGATGTCACGCGCATCGGGCTCACCAATCGTTGACCCTCTGTGATCCAACGAGCAAGATAACCCCTCCCTTCTCCACTTTTTTTGTAGGGTCTATCCGTGCCACCTGTCTATCCGTTCCACCGATACTTTACCTGCATAGACAAGTGAAAATTCATCTCAAAAAATAAATAAAATAAATGATCATATTTCGAAGAGGCTCTCGTCTATGTCTTCCATTCATCATTGTCTTCGTCAATGTCATGGTCCTTGCCATCGCTGTCGTCGGTGTCCTCCTCTGATGACTCGACACCACCCCCTTCTTCGTATAAGCGCACTATATCCTCGTCGGAGTCCTCCTCCTCTTTGTAGTCTCACGGGTCCATGTCACTCTCCTCCGCTTCTGCCTCCAACTGATCGATGAATGCCTCCTTGTTGGCCGAGTCAGACTCATCCAAATAGTTGTCTCCTCTCTTCTTCCTGGTCTTCTTCTCATTCCTCTTCTTGTCCGTACTAGCCGGTGCAACACGCGCCCCGTCCTGGCTGCTTCTTTGCGCTCGTCTATCGCTGCAGGTACCCCACGCTCCTCTTACACGGCTGGTACGATCTTCGATGTCGCGGTGTCCTAGAGTGTCGCTGTCGATGGATCCTGGTACGGTCGGACAAGATGTGCTTCCTTAGTAGGCGACTCATGAGCGCGAACGATGCAGTGAAGAGCAAGGGGTGTGGGAAGGTTAGTGGATGGCTTAGACCTACCATTTCCACGGCGAGGGGGCATCGTGCTCAATTAAGTTGTTCTGAATGAGTGATGGCTGGTACACAAAGTTGGCTGCCAATCTGATCAAGGGATGAGCAGCGGTTTCGTGCATCGTGTACACACATGCATTTGTCGATTATTAAAAAAATGTAATATCTCGCGTACTGAACATAATTTGATCACAACAAAAGTGGCACAACGTATTCTAGACTCATATATATCCCGTGCGTGCCTGTCCACGTGGAGTACAACAGAGTCCGACGTGCCAATGTGATCGTGCAACACGCGGGACATGCACGCTGATGCCCGTGATTACCACCTGGCTCCACTCATTTTTTAAGGGTAAGCTCGCACTCCTCTTATTATATACTGGATTTTAGGCAGCGCCGAAGACCATTGAAATTTCCATCACAATAAAGACAAGTCACATCGATTCCCTATCCCGGACTCCCTGGCTTCTTTGAGAAGGTAGATCATACACGGTGGTATTGTATAATAGTAGTAGTATTACTAGACCATGGCCCATACTCTTTGACTCTTCTCCTAGACTAATCACTATCTTCTTCCTCCTGCCACCACCTCCCTCCCGTGCAAGCCATGGCTCCTCTGGGGAGAGGCCAGTCGACCATCCTCGCGGAGAAAAAGGAGAGAGCTTGTCGCGAAGAAGTTCTTGCTCTACCAGCCCCTCAAGCCCCCCTCTCACTGAGGCCCAATCTCTCCCGACAATGGCGCCGAATGTTCTAGCAGGCGAGGGCTCCTCCTGGTACGGTCTTCTTGTTCTAATTCTTCTCCATCTCCTTCTCCATCATGATCTTATTCTGCTTCTTCTTGTTTTTCTTCTTCTTGCTCTTCCTCTTCTACATATTACAGGCCAGCCGTGGAGCCAGAATCCACCACGATGGAGGCCTTGCCGGACCCATTCGGTCCCATTCCACGTCTCAGCGAGGTAGAAAATCTCCACACTGTTATTTCTCTGAGTTGTGATGTGGATTTCATAGATCGTGTCCGCCCCACATTGGTTTTTTATTCTTCTTTTGTGAGTTGTATTAGTTTTCATGATTATGACTAGATCTCTTGGTCTTTCCTTAATACCGTTGTTCATAGATTCAGTATGGATTTTTTTGTGATTAGGATTAGTTTATCGTGGTTATGACTAGATCTGCAGTTCCATTTTTAACACTGTTGTCCATAGATTCAACGGGGATTTTTTGATTTGTATTAGTATTCACCTAGAACCTGGAGTGTAATTATAGAATTTCCATTTCAATTAACATGAACGATGCAGCGATCGAAGGCCGAGTACCGTGATAAGGTGGCCGCGATCAGTGCCAAGATTCACAACCAACAAGAGCTTGCACGCTCCCTCACCATAGCTAATGAGAGCCTACACAAGCAATTATCTGCGTAGAAGGAGATCTCACTAGATTTTGCACGTGACGTGATGAGGATGCAAAAAGTGTTCGACCGTAACTTGAACAGGCAAGAACAGGCCATCAGGATAATCAATAAGCTCATGGAGGAGAAGAAGAATCTCGAAAAAAGGTGCACCCTCCTGCATGACGAAGTCCCCGAAGTACTCAGAGGACGCGTCGAGGAAACCAAGGCTGCCATCTGAGCCTACCATGATAAGAACCGTTGCCTGGATGCAGTGAAAGAGATGAAGGAGGACATGAGCAGAGGGATCACCGTACTCGAGGGTGTTCGGAAAGAGAACAACGAGTTAAGGGCTTGTCTGGAGGTGTCATTGTATTTGGAACGGCAGTACCTAAACAGGTTAGATAGAGGTGTGGGGACTAGCGGGGAAGCTATCGATGGTGTCCGCAGGCGGGATCGGATACGATCAAGTGTAGCTGGACACAAGAAGTACCCAGGTTCGGAGCCCTCATGATGAGGTAAAACTCCTACTCCTGCCGATCTGACTATGAGTGATATATGAGCTACAAAGGTGCTCCTAGAGCTGTATCTGCTAGCTACTATCTTAAATACACTAAGACCAACCCTTTCTATTGAGGCCCTGCCTCTCCTTACATAGGCAGAGAGGCAACAGTCTCACTGGCCAGTCCAGCTGGCGGGCCCCACAGTTGGGTCCCAGCCGGCTGGTCATCTACAGTATCCGGTACAACTATGTCCCATCAGAGTACGCGCGGTATGGTCGTCGTGGGCACAGTGAACGCCGTGCGATCCTGTCGTCAGCATCGGGCCACTATTCCCGCATCACCCCGCGAATTCTTCGGTATGGCCGAGTAGTTGCCAGTCTTGTCATCGTACTAGGGCGTACCATGCACTGTGCTGCACGTCTCCCTGTCCTCCTGATTGGTTCCGGCTATGCTGATGTAGCCGGCTGCATCTCGTCATTCCGCCTACCGTGGGGTAGCCGGCTTGACTTGCCTTGTCCGGCTGCACTCAGCCAGTCAGGCATGATCCGACTGCCATAGTTCTTGTCTGGTTGGGGTATCCGGAGGTCATCCCCCGACACTAGCCCCCGAGCGCGTGTGGATTTCACCCTTAGGCGAAATGTGCACGCGCTCCTCATCATTTTGAATTCTCTAGCCAGCTAGGTTTGGTGGTTGCGCTACCCGTGACGTCAGTGTTAACGCCAGCCACGCGCTCACACGCCATCATTACTCTGCGGCGGGCAGCAAAACGTCTCGTCGCATGTCGCCTCGGGAAACTGTCGCTTGGCTCTTCGGTTCCCGCTCTGGGATCTTCTGCGCGCCCCGCGTCTGCACACGGGATCTGAGGCAGCAGTTGGGGTGGGGCACGTCTCGGTGGGTGCAACGTGGCACCATGGACGGTTGCCCTTCCGGGCCTTTAAAGGGTCGCCCGGGAGAGGGCGGTTCCCCCTCCGCTCCCCTTTCTCCTAGTTGCCTCACTGCGCCTTGTCCTCTTCACCTTGCCCCGCTCTCCATCGTCACTGTAGTCCGCTGCGCCGCCCGTTTAACATCATCGGCGGTATGGGCCACCATCACTCTTCCGTCGCAGCACCTCCCAGTGAACCAGCAATGGCAGCCGAGCGCGAAGCATGGTGCGGCTCCTCCATAAGGAGGAGCACATCCAGAAGTATCGGGCGACCTGCATCTTGCCACCGGAGGAGGAGGTGGAGGTGCGGTTCGCGCTGACGGGGGAGGAGTCGCCGCAGCCGGCAGAGGGGGAGCGGGTCATCTTTCTGTCGCATCTGTCCTGCGGCTTCGCGCTGCCGGTGCACTCGTTCTTCCTCACATTCCTCGCCTTCTTCGACCTACGCCTCCACCACCTGGGCGCCAACGCCATCAGGACGTTGGCGCACTTCATAGCCTTCTACGAAAGCTACCTCGGGATCCAGCCGGATCTTGGGCTCTTCTGCCGGGGCTTCCGAGTGCGGTCGCAGGTTCAATTCACCAATGGGCCGCTGGTCGCGTGCGGCGGCGCCTCCATCTACTCCCGCACGCAGACTGACTACCCCAAATTCCGGTTGCACGACACGGTACGGCTGTGGCAACAGTCGTACTTCTACATCCGCAACCTCACTGCCGAGGACCGGATCAACTTGTCGGTGTTCCAGGACATGGAGTCCAGCCGGCTGAAGATCTACGGCGAGAAAGCGGAGTCAGATGCGATGATGCAGCGCATGCAGTCTCTCGTCACCGCCGGTCTGACCGGTCTAGACATCACCCTTAGCTGGATGTCCAGGCTGATGATGCCGCTGCAGCAGCGGGCACACAAGATGTGCTACTACTCCGGCCGGCTGGACCCGACCCGGCAGTCCCGCCGTGATCCCCGCTACCACAACCTGAAGGTGTGGGTGTGGACCATCACGAAGGAGCGGCTGCCGGAAGGCTGGAAGTTCGGGTTGGCCCCTTACAGTCGCGACAACCGCGTGCCCCGGGTATGTTTTGACAGCCAAATTTCCTCTTGGTTTTCTTGCCTTGTCATCCGACTAATTTTTCTCTTTTGGCAGATGTTCCCCTGCATCCTCCAGGAGGAGTGCGAGACCCCTTTCAGAGCTTCACGCCCGACTTGCCCGACCCGCGCGCTCGTCGGTCTGGCGAGGAGTCCGATGGGGACGACGATGTCTTACCTAGTCAAAACAACGAGCCGGCCGCTGATCCCCATGCAGAGGTCGACGAGGTGGAGGAGGTCGCGCCGGCTCCTAAGCCGTCTCGTCGCCGCGCAATGGATGGCGACTCTAGCCGGTCCGGCGCCGGTGGAGCGGCTCCAGCCGGTCTACTGCCGATGGGGGGAGGCTCTAGCCGATCCGGCGGACGAGGGGTTGGGGCCAGCCGGCCCGCCATGGAGGAGCCGGCGCCCACGAGGAGCCGGACCAGCACTCTCCCACCGAGACGCCTCGTTCAGAAGAAGGGGCCGCCCCCTGTGGTATAGGGGTAAGTCTTGCTTCTTTTTCTGAGCATTGTACTTTTTCCTGCTCTCTGTGCGCTTCTTATCTGTCTTTGGCTTATTTGCCTTTTGCCCTTCTGTTTGCTCAGCGTGTTGGTGTCCTTTGGCGCCGCAAGCCCGGCGCGGGAGCCGAATGGCTCGCCACTCCGTGCACCGGACACCGTGCCGCCCGTCTCTGCCTCTGCTCGTGCTCCTTCCTCCAGGGCGCCTCCTCCGCCACCATCTCGAGCTGATCCGGCTGCCACAGCCAAAGCAGGGGACGCTCCGCCGACCACGGTGGTGCAGCCGGAAACGGCTGTGACCACCTCACATAGAGGAGGTGGTTCCCCTGCGGGGACACGGAGGGTCGCCACCAGCAAGGAGCTTGTGGTCGTCGCCGACAACAACTCTGATGACGAGCCGGGGGAAGAGTGGAAGGCGACAGTGGTCACGGCGATGGAATCGTTGGCTGCCAACGCCATCGACGACGACGCCTCCACGGCCGCCTCGCTGACGGATCTTGCCACCACCCTTGAGCTGGCGATGAAGGAGATTCGGTTGCTCGAGGCTGCAGCCGGTGGTAACCGGACCCTGGAACAGAAGCTCACTGCTGCCAACGGGACTTCGCATAGTAAGTTTCTCAGTCGGATACCTTGGTCTCTCCCTCCTATTTTTTTTGCTGATAGTCGGTTTTTCGCAGCCATCCTTGTGTGCGCTCAGCAGGAAATCGATTGCCTGAAGAAGGCGAACGACCGGCTGAGCAAGTCCAATTCTATGCTCCGACTGTAGAATAAGGATTGGCACGCCAAGGTGGACACTCTGTAGGACACCGTCAAGGAGCACGACGCCACCCTCGCCAGCCGGGCCGAAGCCTTCAACCTTCTTGAGGCCCAGAACAAGGACCAAGAGAAGGAAGTTAAGCGGCTGACGACTCGGGAGAAGGCCCTCGTGGAGGAGCTGATGCAGGTTGGGCACACGGCTAAGGGTAAGTTTCCCTTCCGACTCCCCCCGTCCTTCAGGATCCGGTAGTCGGATCTGACGTTCCTTTTTCTGACAGCCTTTTATCCCGGCGTAGACCTGCTGGCTAACAACCGGCTGCAGGAGAACTGGCCGGGAGTGCAGCCGACGGCCCAGGAGCTGGTTGTCCTTCTCGGGGAGGAGGCTGCCAAGCTTCACTAGGCGGCGCAGGCCATCTTCACCTTCCAGTGGCCGGATGCTCCGCTTCCGGACACGATGGCGCAGTTGGCCGCCAAGGTGGCTGAGGTGCCGGCTGCTGTCGACCGGCTGCGGGACTTGGCGGCACGAGCCGTGGCGGAGATGGCCTTGGCCCTCATGCTCTTCTGGTACAAGGGCACCCGCGTCGAGAAGATCGACGGGGGATTCCACGCCGGCGCCGACCTTGCCGCCATCCGCCAGGCCCATCCAGAGCTTCGGGCCTCTGCCATCAAGATTGCCGATTATGTGGATGTCGAGGAGGTTCTCACTGACGGCACTCCGGATGCGGAAGCTTCGTTGCAACCGGATGGTGGTGACGTCGGAATCGGATCAGCTGCCGTGCCTCCTCCGCCTCCCGAGACTGCCACCAGCCAGGGCGCTCCGCACGGCAAGGACCCTGCCGCTTAGTTATGACCCCAGGATACCGGGTGTATTTGTTTTGTCTTGCTTTGTTTGAAAGCCTGTTATCTGTGCTGGTTGGTTCTGGCGCTGAGTGAACTCATGGTAGCTTTGTCTCCCTTTCCCTTTTTATGTCGGTCTGAACTATTTTGGCTTGCCTCCAACTTGTGTTTTTTGTATGTTCTTTCAACATTTCTCCGATTGAATTTATCCGGTTGAATGCCTGTAGCCGAGGGAACTACAATTCCAGTGGGGGCGTGCCAGAGCACCCACTAGGTGTAGCCCCCGTGATTCGGAGTAGCTGGTTCCTCAAGCCTTTAGCTTCATCCGACTAGACACCTCTTAGCCGGTTAATTTTGGTGGCTGGACGCCTGCAGCCGGGGGAACTTCCATTCCAGTGGGGGCACGCCAGCGCACCCACTGGGTGTAGCCCCCAAGATTCAGAGTAGCTAGCATAGCCAGGTGCTTCGAATCTTCTTATTTTCTTCCTGCCCTTGCCCTCATCTGGGCTCCAAATATCCGGCTAACTCCTTTAGCCGGTAGGGAACTACAAGATTCCACTGGGGGCGCGCGAGCGCACCTAGTGGGTGTAGCCCCCGACATTCGGAGCGCTTGATGGAGGCAAGGACTTTGAATCTTCTTCTTTTCTTCCTGGATTCCAACTCGATGTTGTTGTACGAAGACCAAACATACACAAATACATTCTCACCCGTCAATAGGTTAGTCAATTAAACTTAGTCGGATTTTTTTTCGAAAAGCAGCTTGTGCTTCTCTGGAAACTTAGTCACTTTCATGTGTGGTCTACTGTTTCCGCTGGTTCCTTATCGGGCAGCCAGGTTGCGGTCTGCAGCCGAAATCGAAGGGAGATGACAGTATGTTGTGCATGGTACTTGCGTCTTAGTATCCGGATCGTCTCAAGCTAGTTACAAGGCCGGAACTCCCCAACTGTCGCATTTCCACCCTGTTTTTCATGTAGGGTGCCTCGGGCTTTTGCTCTTGCTAGCCGGACAGCCGGGTTGCGGTCTGTAGCTGAGACGAAGAGTGGGCCTCTGACACCGTCGCACATTACTCAGCCGGTTTGTTGATTTAGCAGGCTTGCCAGCCGACAAGCCCCCGAGTAGGGCTGCCGGAGCCGGAAAAACTGAACCGGAGACAGATATATACAAATTTCTAGCAAGGAGCCCCCAAGCATCTCATAGGGGTCCGCATTTTCATTCATAAGGTTTGCGGGATACATACACTGTTTGGTGACTAGGTGTAAAACGGGCGGAGCAGGGCCACGTTCCAGGGGAGCTCTGTCTCCTCAACTGACTTGTCATCTTGTTCTTGAGCGGCTGTTGCGCGTCAATGAGGTAGTAGGAGTCGTTGGGCAGCACCCGGCTGATGATGAAGGGACCTTCCCTGGGCGGTGATAGCTTGTGCATGCCCTTCGTGTCTTTCACCAGCCGGAGGACCAGGTCACCCTCGCACAATGCGACACGGTGGATCCGGCTAGAATGGTAGTGGCGTAGGCGTTGCTGGTACATGGCCGATCTAGACAACGCCAGCTCGTGGGCCTCCTCGATGAGGTCCATGCCATCATCCCGTGCCTCCTGATTGGCCTTTTCGTCGTAGAGGAGCTTACGTGGAGATTACAACTCGATGTCCGCGGATAGGACGGCTTTCGAGCCATAGATGAGGAAGAACAGGGTGTAGCCGGTTGACCTATTCGGCATGGTGCGAAGGCTCCACAGCACAGCCGGAAGTTCTTCGATCTAGCATCCGGGAGATTGCTCCAAGGGCTCGATGAGGTATGGCTTGATGCCGGCTAGCACTAGGTCGTTTGCCCTTTCGACTTGCCCGTTGGATTGCGGGTGCACGACGGAAGCAAGGTCCATCCAAATGCCCTTGTTGCTGCAGAACCAGGTAAAGGCCCCCTTAGCGAAGTTCGTGCCGTTGTCCGTGATGATGCTGTTGTAGGGGTTCGTAGCATGGAAAACAAAAATTTTCTATCGCATACAAACAAACAAGCCAAGATCTATCTACTAGATTGTAGCAACGAGTCGATAGAGGAACTCACCCTCGAAGATTCCAAAGCGGTTAACGAGAGCAGATTCTCGTGGGTGATGTAGTCGTACTCTTTCCGATCTCAAGATCGCGTAGACGATCCTTCCAGCGCCACGTTCCGCGGCGCTCCGTAATCGGTCACACGTTCGGGTACTGACGAAGACCTTCCTCTCCTTGTTCCAGCAGCGGAGGTTGTAGCACTCTCCTCGCGATTCCGAGACAACGGCGTGGTACAGGAAGTAGAGGGAGATCCCTGCAGGCTTCGCCTTAAGCCGGTGCGAGTATGGTGGAGCTTATGAGAGAGGCTATTAGTGGTCTAGTAATTAGACACACCAATTAGAAGGCTCTAAACCAATTAGAAAGCTCTAAACTGAAATAGCTCTAAACCGGGGTTTAGATCTAGGGTTTAGTTTAGAGGATAGGAACTTGTGTGTGTGTGGAGGGGAGCCCTGCCCCTCCATATATAGGTGGGAGGGGGCTGGCGCGCCAGGGGGAGGGAGTGGAGTCCCTCCCCAACTCGGCATTGGAGTTGGCCGCCGGTTGGAGGAGGTCTCCCTCTCCAACTCGGTTTCCCTCTTCTCCTCCTCTTTCCACTTTCCAAAACTTGCCGTTTGACTTTCAAACTAGCCGTTTGACTTTTCAATTTAGGATTTAAATAAACCCTTTATTTTGGACAGCGAGAACACTTAGTACATGATGCAATCATTCCAATATGTAATGACACATTCATGTACCCTTCCCCCTCCGGAGTGCCGGACATTCCGGGACCTTCTAGAATGTTCCCGATGAAAACACCGGAACCATTCCCCAACTCCGAAATGGGACTTTCCTTATATGAATCTTATTCTCCGGACCATTCCGGATCTCCTCGTGATATCCCGGATCCCATCCGAGACTCCGAACAACATTCGGTCTCTTTCTCATAATACCATAACTACTCAAACAACGTCGAATCCTTAAGTGTGTCTCCCACGGTTCGTGAATTATGCGGACATGATCGAGACACTTCTCCAAACAATAACCAATAGAGGAATCTGGAAATTCATATGGCTCCCACATATTTCTACGATTACTTTGCGATCGAATGAACCACTTACATACGATACCAATTTCCCTTTGTCTCACGATATGTTACTTATCCGAGGTTATGATCGTCGGTATCTCTGCATACCTAGTTCAACCTCATCGATAAGTACTCTTTTCTCGGTCCCGTGATATGTGATCCCTTGTGACCAAGTCACATGCTTGCAAGCTAATTGGATGACATTTCACCGAGAGGGCCCAGAGAATATCTATCCGTCATGTGGATGGACAAATCCCACTCTTGATCCATGTGTTTCAACCAATACTTTCCGAACACTCAATGCCACCTTTATAGCCACCTTACGGTGTGGTGTTTGATGACATCAAAGCATCCATCCAGCAAAGGTGATATGCATGATCTCATGGTCGAAGGAATTAGGTTACTATGTATCGTAAAGCATATAGCAATTGAACTATTGAAATGACTTGATCTTTATGCTACGCTTATCTATAGGAGTATGTCCACCATATCATTCTCCTAACGATATGATCTTGTTGTTGATAACATCTCAATGTTCATGATATGGAAACCACAATCATCAATCAACCAACAAGCTAGTGAAGTATAGAGGCTATACTAGGGACTTCAAATTAAGTTTACAAATCACACAAGTATTAATGGTTTCCTTGTTAATACTATTATAGCATGAATGTAAACATTTATCATAAGTATGAAGATATGATAATAACCTACTTTATTATTGCCTCTTGGGCATATCTCCAACAGTCTCCCACTTGCACTAGAGTCAATAATCTAGTTTCAAACCTTTGTGTTTTCAACACCTATGGCTTTCTCGGTGTTGTATGTACACGATTGCTAGTGGTTAACCGATCTCCGGATCGACACTTCCAGTCCGTGTGTAATTGCATGTCTTTATGCCTCACGCATCACTCATTCTCTAATGAGATGGCTTTGTATGATTTGGTCTTTCGGTGACCTTTAGTTCTTTGGAGTTAAAACATGTTGATAATATTGTCGCACAATATATCTTCATAGTATTATCCCGTGAACTACACCTAGTTTGATAACAAACTACTTGACACAAATGCCCTCTTTGCTGCTATAATAGCAGTCATATACTTAGCCTTTTGTTGTAGTATCTCACAATGTCTTAACTTTGGAACTCATCCAAATCCATTATGGAACTCACTTTCCATTATATTGTGCCACCCTTAGTTTAGATTGAGATAAACTAAATTTGTACTTTGTGACAAAGCTAGTATCAATGTAGTACTTTTACAATGAACTAACCATCTATTTGTCACTTCTACAAATAATATACTCTTAGTTCTTCCAAAAGATCATAAGAATATCCTTACTATCGTCCAATGATCATCTTTATGAATCATTCTGGTATATGCTCATAATATTTATAGCATAGGACATATCTGGATTTGTACATATCACAGTATGATTGATATAAATACTCTTTGTGATTTCATACATCAAGTATCAATCTATACTTGAATCTTTGTTTCACTTACCAAATGTCAATACACTTGAATATATCATCAACATTGAATTCTTTCAATCCTTTCTGTGCAACAAGAACCTTTCTTGTAGTTTCTATATTGAATTCATTCAATATCTCGTCTATGTACTTCTGGCACAACCATATTAGCGTCTATTGATGCCAAATATTTGGTTTTGCCTAAGTCTTTCATCGATGAAATTCTTAATATGTGTTAATAAAAGATACATTATTTCCAATCAACAATATGTCTTCCACATAATGTATTAGAAACATGTCTTAGCGCTCCCACTTAATTTCTTGCAAATGCAAGCATCTTCATTGTCTCCGATGAAATTAAACTCTTTTAACAGTTTCATCATAGTGAAGATTCCAACTCCGCTATGCTTACTTCAACCATTGAAGTTTGCATATGCTTTTAGCATCCTTTGAATTAACAAAACCCTTTGGTCCGTGTCATGCACACGTCCTAGGTAACCATTCTATTAGAAGAACTTGTTTTGTTTATTCTACTACCACATAACAAATTATATGTAGTGGTTGCTACATTAATCCGTCTAGACTAAAAATCGCTATGAAAGATCAAATCTTGTCATATACAACCTTTGAACATTGTTGTGAACTCTTTCCCAACATGTCGAATATTTCATAGATGTGAAACATCCATGTCTACTTCTTTATAGATCCAAACACAACTGCAAGGTCTTACACCTTTTCCGAGGGTCCTTCAAGTTCAAAACTTGATTTCTCGTATGGAACTATCACGGATTATATGGCTTCAAGCCATTTGACGAGTCGGGCCCATCATCTCTTCTTTGCTTGTAGTAGGTTCATTATTCTCAAATAATGATTCAACCCTCAAATCTTGGTATTTGATTGTTCATCCGACCTATTTGTTTCAATAGAAACTTAGACCTCCGTGACCACAACCTTTGAGGCACGTGAGCCATGAGCATTGTTGCTTCCTCCGTAACACTTTTCGGTGCTGCGCAACTTCGCACATATAGCTAAGGTTCTTTTAACCTTATCAAAGTTCTATTGTCCTCCCACTTAACTTTTCACGAAAATTCCTTCTCAAAGAAACTTGACGTTCTAAGCGACAAACACTTTTGTCTCCTGTTTATGGAGGAATACTTAATAGTAATACAAAGACAGGTTTATCCGACTTTGGTTGCAAACATCTTTCTTATGCATAGCATACCAATGTTTAAGAAAGGACTACTTGGGTTTTATCCCAATACCATAACCTTATATGGTGTCATTTCAGCGGATTATGATGGAGCTCTTTTTAGTGGAAAACGGTAGTCTCTAAAGCTTTTAATCTTTAAAATATAATAGCAGTTTTATGAATTATACCTTCGATCTTACCATGTCAAACAAGGTTCAATTACATATCTCGAATGCTCCATACTCTTATGGTGTTTCGGGAAATGCAAATCCACGTAATCGATTCCTTAAATCTTAGGTATTATGCTAAACTTGTAATTCAAATATCTTCCTTTATGATCTTATCATAAACTATTCATATTCTTGTTACAATGATTTTGCACTTCATCTTGAAAGTCTTTTGAACTTTTCAAATATTTCATACTTCATCCTTATTAAGTAAATATTCATATATTCACTCAAATTTTCGGAGAAAGCATATGAAGTTGAAATCCATCGCTCTTGACTACACATAATGGAGTTCGTACAACAATATGCACAAGTTCCAATAAGCTAGTCTTTCGTTCCCTTTTGGCCTATGAACGAAGTTTTAATTATCTCTAGGAAAGTTTCACAAACGTCATTTGATCAAAAATCAAAAGACTCCAAAATTCCATCCACATGGAGTTTCTTCATGTTTTCTTTCCAATATAATTTAAACGGCGATGTCACTTCCTAAGTGATCTTTCAATCAATTTGTCTTTCGACAATTTTAGCACTAGTTTTATGGATGTGATTTCTCCAACGAGATTTGTGAATCATCCATCTTTTATGGATTACGGCAATTATTTGAACAACCCTTTTGTTCTCATAATACCTGATAAAACAAATCTTGAAGGCAAGCTTTGATGTTTTAACGAGCAACACAATAACCCTTTATTTGTTCTCGATGAACATCATCACATATTCTTTTGCTAGTTACTTAGGCCATTGTAGTTCATGAATTGTGTTGTTTCGTATGACGATTCATACCAACAAATTCAGTATCAAATACTTAAGAACCACATTGTTTAATAAGCAAAGAATATAGCCATAACATGTATATCATCTATATACTTTAAACTGAACAATTCTAGTCTTTTCTTTTCTGCCATATACTTATGAGATTCTCTTTCAGTATTTCTGTTTGAAAGAATCTATCAACATCAATAGTGGAGTCATACATATGACACATAGTCCAAAGCGTGTATAATTAAATACATATGTCTTTGGACTTGCACTTTGAAGTAGATCACCATCATCAAATGTTTGGTGTTCTTCCAAATTCCTTTCTTTAGTAATCTCTTGGTGTAGTAAACATTTTACCTACATCAAATATTCACTTTATCATGGAATCGTCCATGATCAAGCTACTTTTAGCTTATAACGATGAATTATGAGTATAATGTTGCTATCCAAAACCTTTTGGAGGATTAGGACAACTAGTGTCTCCAACCTTTTGCAAATTCTCATCAAATATGAGAACATGACTTTTGCCATATTATACTCTATCATGTTGCAACCAAAACTTCGTTTCAGATATCTCAATATCTTCCACACATCATGGTTTCTGAAACAACTCTTTCAGATCCTAGATTACCTTGATATTAAGACAATTCTTTGAATATCAAGAATCATGGAGATAAACATGATACTTATATACTAACACTGGAATTATTACTCTTGATTTAATACTAATTATTAAACTTCATGGAGTGACCGGAACTTACTGAAAGTTTGCAATAGGACTTTTAAACTTTAGATTAACACTTCAATACAATACGATACCAGTTCGTAAAGTAACTAACCAGAATTCTATAGTTCTATCATCTCAATTATAACTAAAGCAAAGGTGGTAAACGGATGCCAATGACTACAACAACTATGCAAATTCACTTTGATTTAGTTTATGATAAATTGAGTTCTAATTAATAATTAAATTAATCTAGGTGAACTCCCACTTAAAACAATATCCCTCACATTGTTTTAGTGATCACACGAACCAAATCCACCACATCAAAACCGATCATCACGAGAGTTGATATAGCTTCAATGGCGAACAATCAACATGTTCATCATGTCTACTATATGACTCATGCTTTACCTTTCGGTAATCCGTGTTCCTGAGGCCATGTCTGTACATGCTAGGCTCGTCAAGATCAAACCTTAGCTACCGCATAAGCAAATCTGGCTTGCTTACGTTGTATTCACCCATGAATCAAAGACACCCGATCATCACGTGGTGCTTCGAAGCAGCAAGCTTTGGCAACGGTGCATACTAAGGGTGAACACTTTAGAACTTGAAATTTATGTGCATGAGGGATCATCTTATAATGCTACCGTCGTCTACAAAGCAATACAAGATGCATAAAGGATTAACATCACATGCAATTCATAATATGTGATATGATATGGCCTTTCTTCTTTGTGCTTCCGATCTCCATCTTCAAGCACGAACATGATCTCCATCATCACCGGCATAGCATCAAGGTCAATGATGCTTCTTCATGGTTGTCGTTCACCAGCTTCAACTATTACAACTATTTTGAATAGACACGCAGGTCTTAACAGAAATTAAAGACAACCATATGGCTCCTGCCGGTTGCCAACTTACAATAAGGAACATTGCATACATCAAATATAATCACAATCATGGCCATATCACATCACTTTGACACCGCAAAACAAAGTTAGACGCTTCTACTTTCTTTGCATATTTTACGTGGTTTGGGGCTTTCCATAAGTGTCGTTCTAACTTACGAACAAGAACCACAACATTGATACTAGCATTGTTGATTACCCGTTGTAAATTGGATCTTTACTATGCTAGGAGAAACAGGCACCCGCAAAGCCACTTATGCAATACAAGTTGCATGTCAAGCGGAGCAAGTCTCATGAACGATGTCATGTAAGGTTAGCCGGCCGCTTCATCCCAACATACCGCAAGATGCAAAGTACACAAAAGCAATCTACAATAAAGCATCAACGCCCACAATGACCATTGTGTTCTACTCGTCAACAGATCTACATATAGACACGGCTCGATACCCTTTGTAGGGGTTCGTAGCATGGAAAACAAAAATTTTCTATCGCATACAAACAAACAAGCCAAGATCTATCTACTAGATTGTAGCAACGAGTCGATAGAGGAACTCACCTCGAAGATTCCAGCGGTTAACGAGAGCAGATTCTCGTGGGTGATGTAGTCGTACTCTTTCCGATCTCAAGATCGCGTAGACGATCCTTCCAGCGCCACGTTCCGGCAGCGCTCCCGCAGTCGGTCACACGTTCGGTATTCGACGAAGACCTTCCTCTCCCTTGTTCCAGCAGGCAGCGGAGGTTGTAGCACTCTCCTCGCGATTCCGGCAAAGACAACGGGCGTGGTACCGAAGTAGAGGGAGATCCCGAGGCTTCGCTTTAAGCCGGTGCGAGTATGGTGGAGCTTATGAGAGAGGCTATTAGTGGTCTAGTAATTAGACACACCAATTAGAAGGCTCTAAACCAATTAGAAAGCTCTAAACTGAAATAGCTCTAAACCGGGGTTTAGATCTAGGGTTTAGTTTAGAGGATAGGAACTTGCGTGTCTGTGGAGGGGAGCCCTGCCCCTCCATATATAGGTGGGAGGGGGCTGGCGCGCCAGGGGGAGGGAGTGGAGTCCCTCCCCAACTCGGCATTGGAGTTGGCGCCGGTTGGAGGAGGTCTCCCTCTCCAAGTCGGTTTCCTCTTCTCCTCCTCTTTCCACTTTCCAAAACTTGCCGTTTGACTTTCAAACTAGCCGTTTGACTTTTCAATTTAGGATTTAAATAAACCCTTTATTTTGGACAGCGAGAACACTTAGTACATGATGCAATCATTCCAATATGTAATGACACATTCATGTACCCTTCCCTTCTTAGTGCCGGACATTCCGGGACCTTCTAGAATGTTCCCGATGAAAACACCGGAACCATTCCCCAACTCCGAAACGGGACTTTCCTTATATGAATCTTATTCTCCGGACCATTCCGGATCTCCTCGTGATATCCCGGATCCCATCCGAGACTCCGAACAACATTCGGTCTCTTTCTCATAATACCATAACTACTCAAACAACGCCGAATCCTTAAGTGTGTCTCCCTACGGTTCGTGAATTATGCGGACATGATCGAGACACTTCTCCAAACAATAACCAATAGAGGAATCTGGAAATTCATATGGCTCCCATATTTCTACGATTACTTTGCGATCGAATGAACCACTTACATACGATACCAATTTCCCTTTGTCTCACGATATATTTACTTATCCGAGGTTATGATCGTGGTATCTCGCATACCTAGTTCAACCTCGTTCTTGATAAGTACTCTTTTCTCGTTCCTGATATATGTGATCCTTGTGACCAAGTCACATGCTTGCAAGCTAATTGGATGACATTTCACCGAGAGGGCCCAGAGAATATCTATCCGTCATGTGGATGGACAAATCCCACTCTTGATCCATGTGTTTCAACCAATACTTTCCGAACACTCAATGCCACCTTTATAGCCACCCTGTTACGGTGTGGTGTTTGATGACATCAAAGCATCCATCCAGCAAAGGTGATATGCATGATCTCATGGTCGAAGGAATTAGGTTACTATGTATCAGAAAGCATATAGCAATTGAACTATTGAAATGACTTGATCTTTATGCTACGCTTATCTATAGGAGTATGTCCACCATATCATTCTCCTAACGATATGATCTTGTTGTTGATAACATCTCAATGTTCATGATATGGAAACCACAATCATCAATCAACCAACAAGCTAGTGAAGTATAGAGGCTATACTAGGGACTTCAAATTAAGTTTACAAATCACACAAGTATTAATGGTTTCCTTGTTAATACTATTATAGCATGAATGTAAACATTTATCATAAGTATGAAGATATGATAATAACCTACTTTATTATTGCCTCTTGGGCATATCTCCAACAGCTGTTGGGGTAGCCAAATCGGTTGATGATGTCGGTGAAGAAGGTGATGACTGTCGCCCCGTCCAGATTCCGGATAGGTTTGGCCTTGATCCACTTTGTAAACTTGTCCACCGCCACCAGCAGATGGGTCATGCCCGTGAGAATATCATTTTGTGGCCCGAAAGTTGGGGTGGCCAGGCAATGCGGTACCCGAGTTCCCTGATATCATCCGCAATGACTATAGTTGGCGTGCCAAATACTCAGAGGGTCCTTTTCGGCACGAATGCAACTTTACGTTTCAATACAAAAAATTAGGCTAACGGCCGTCAAGTTGGGTCCCCCCTGTCAGCTTTCGCCGTTATGTCGCTGCCGTCGTCGCTGCCATGTAGGCTGCCATGTAAGCTTGCAGCATTGGCGCATGCATCCTTTACGCGTCTGCTTCTTCCTCCGGGGCGGCAATCTATGGTCGCGGCCATGGCGCGGAGCTAGGACTTGGACAAACCTTCTCGGCCCGTTCTCCTCCCCATCCCAAATCGGAGCTCGCCCTCACCATGACCGCACCATTGGCACGGCGCGGGGACGGGAATTCATTCCCGGGTGAGATCTATACCCATGCCGACCATGCTCGGTCCTTTTGGTCTCCTCCATAATCCGAGCTCGATGTCGTCGTGGTCGCACACGCACCAGCCACGGCGCCTTCCTCTCCGAACCCCAAAGCCACATCCACCCAGTTCGGCACAACGCCAACAAGGTGAAAATGCATCAAGTTTTCTACTTGTGATTGTAGAAAAACATGTATGTACCATGGCCGTAGCATACTCTAACAATGTACACATATATTGTTTACTAGATTTTCATTTGAAATTAGTAGCTCCGTGATGACGAAACATAGAGAACCTAAATGGAATGAACAAGTGCTCGCTGACGAAGCAAGTTACCAAGAGAGCGGAGTTCATCAGCCATTGCCAAAAAATATGTGAACAAATCAATGAGCGATTCAATGCAACTAAGTGCAGAAAAGCTAGATCCATGTCATCAATCATAAATAGGTGGCACATTCTAGTGATGCGTTCAAATGTGTACACGATCTATCATTTGCTTGAAGTGGTTGTTATCCTGAGCAAAAATGTGTGGTATGCACATTACATTTGTATGTTCTATGGTGCAATTCTGTTGTTATGGGCGTGGAAAGAAAAGCTTGGCTTCACTGAATATTACCCAGTTAGGCCTAACTTAGTCTTACACAAATCAGCATAGCTTAGTCTTTACACACATAAGCGTAACTAATGATAAAGATAAAGGCAAATGGTTCATCGTATCTGCCGGTATGAGCACTAGGTCCCTGTTGCTGGTGGTATCATTGGAACGAACCAGAATGCTGTGTTTGGACGTCTTTCATTCTCCTTCAAATAGTACGACCCCACTGATGAGCCAATTGTAGGCCCCCTCCCCCCGACGTGGATTCGGCTCCAGGTCGGATTTGGAGTGTCAACATGATAGGCGCGTGAGTGTGCAGCAAACACACAGTCTGCTATCAACACTGGAAGTGCTGGCACCTCAGAAACAACACCAGCATGTTCTTCCTAGACTCTGGCAGCAGCCTCAGCAGGTATTTCGTCAGCTTCACCAGCATCAGCATTAGCAAGTATTTCGTCAGCTTCACCAGCAGCAGCATCACCAAGTATTTCGTCAGCTTCACCCGGAGCAGCAGCAGCTAGTTCTTCGTCAGCTCCCCCACCACCAACACCACCACCACCACAACCACCAGCAGCAGCAGCATCAGGGGCTAGGGCTACCTGAGCAATTATAGGTTCAACAGCTCCAGGGGCTCCGACAAAGAAAGGGTAGTTGATCCCAATAAACACAGATTGTCCCTTCAGATTGTTGACTCTGCTCCAGACTTACTCTAATGGGTCTTCGGACGGGCATGCGGACCTCGAGAAAACATGACACCACAGCGATGGGTATGAAGAAAGTTGTGTCCCCATATGTTCTATTGTATCACCAATGATGTTTAGTGCTCCCCTGATGTCGTGGTGGTGTCACGGCAGATGCCATGGATAGGCTGAAGGTGGGGACTAATATGCGCTAGGGGAATCCAGGGAGGGATAGTAGAGTGATTCTCTACACAGAAGCTTTGTATTGATGTTCAGTCTCCAAGCCTACAAGTGCTCCTCGAGCTGTTTTGACTAGAGGAGGAAGAAGTGGCTCTCTTACTCTTGCCTATCCTCTAGTCCTAGAACTCAAGACCCACAAGTATTTCCCTTGCTCTGTATCCGAAAAGACCCAACCCCCTTACCAGAACCCCAACCCCCCCCCCTTATATAGGGGTGGTTCGGTCCTGGCCTAGGGCATACGTGGAGGCATATTCCTAAGAATATGCCGCCTCCCAAACTAGTAACCCGACAGGGGTGCTTTTCCCCCACGTCACTCTTGCTTTAGCGACGTTGCCCCTGCAGCGCCCGCGTCAGCCGACGTGAGCGTCGTCACCCTTGTCGGCCACGATCGGGTGGTCCTTCCCTTGCTTTACTCGCTCATCCAGTATGCACCGAGCCTTCTTTTTGACCAGAGATATTCCTTCCTTCTCCTAGAAGCCAAACGAGGATCCGGATCACAGTTGATCCGGCCACACCTGCTGCATATAAGCTAGACAGTGCCTCCGACTCACTCCTTGAGTCAGACGAGACAATGTTAGGCGACCTCCTGGTCCGGGTTACTCCTTGATCCGTCCTGCCTTGAGGTGACTCGGCCAGCCTCCGCAATGACCTTGCCGAACCTCGGCTAGCTCTGCCCTTATACCCCGGATTGACCCTAACCGGGGTTATCCCCCAAACATTAGTCCCCGGTGGTGCGGCCTTGGCGGCCTTGGTCGCTAAGGCCACATCAGTTTCAATCGTATCAAGCTTGACGTTCGTCCCGGATTATATGGATTTATGTTCCCTTCGCACGCTCCAAGTTGTCACTTGCCGGCCGGATCACCACTTTGGCTCGGATCGTTTGGTTTTACTTTCCCTCCGCACGGTTCAAGTTTTCACTCGCCGGCCGGGTTACCAGCGTGGCTTGGATCCGGGCCATGCTTCCTTCTCTCATACGCCAACCCACGTAACGTTAATCATTACGTTGCCTTACTTTAAGGGCCTGCGCAGTAACCACCGCAGTAAATGTCAGTGATTACTATGCGGGGGTTACGTCACGCCAGTTTCCTCGTTTACCGCAACTACACGTCGTGTCATTGGATCACATTCACTCCGCGGCCCCCGGTGTGGCTCCTCTCTGATTGGTCGACGTTAGTGATACACGGCCACATCGTGTGGTTTTCCTGCGCAGCACGATCCCACTCGTTGATGACTGGGGGCGGTTAAATAGGGGAGGGGCGTGCCCCTTAGAACTTTTCCATCTCCACGCCCCCTCGCATGTTCCTGTTCTTCTTCTTCGCAACCGTGCCGCCGCTAGTGCCTGTTGCAGCAGCGTCGCCGCTGCATTTTCTTTGTTCCTCCGTACCGCAATCACCACTGCGCCTCTGTTCAGCCACGGGTCCTTGTCAGTCTATACCGCAGGGCTCCGCCGCCACCAGCTCCAACGAAGACACCGGAATTGAGATGACGGAGGAAGAGCTCGCCATTGTTGAACAGGATATGGAGGAGGACGCCGGCGCGGCGGAACGCGGCGCGTGGGCCGGCTCCTGGGTCTACGAGGATGACCTCTCTTGGCTCTACCGGACCCGGCGCATCCCCGCTGGCGTCACTACTCGTCTCCCCTCCTCGGAGCTGGCCCCCTCACCCAATCCGGGCGAATTTGTTGTTTTCTTATCCCATTTCCAACGAGGATTCGGGCTTCCAGTGAGTGATTTCTTCCGAGACTGGATTCGGACCTATCACTTGCAACCACATCATCTCCCGTGACGCCATCACCTCTCTGCTTTCTTCGATTGAGGGCTACACCGGGCTATGGCCTACGAAGGAGCTTTGGATCCAGTTCTTTGGCCTCCATCGCAACGTGGTCCCCAATATCCATCTCACGTCGGAGGACAAACATCTAACTTAGTTCGGAGCTGCCTCGATCTCGCCCCGGAGGTCTTCAATCTTTCCCCGGGTCACCGGGCTTGACTCCTGCAAAGGGTGGGCCCGGACCTTCTTCTACGTCCGGAATGAAGGCACGGAAGATTTGATCAGGTTGCTGCCCTATGCTCCAGGTCCCCCTGACACGGATTTTTGGGAGGAGGTTGCCAAGAAGCCTACAGCCCTGGCCAACCAAGTGAACAAAAGGTTTGCGGAGCTGAAGAAGCTCGGATTAGCATAGCGAGGATGCCATGATCATGTTAAATGCGCCGAATCTCTCCCCTTCAGCGGCGCACTCACAAGTTGTGCCATATGAGCTTTAGTTGCGACCCCAACCGAACCTCCTCATTCGAGTTGAGCAATACGGAGATCTTCCGCCGGGTCAAGGCTCTGTTCACCACCCATAAGGACTTCTCCGCCGAATGGACGTGGGTAATCGAGCATTACTGCTGTGATGAGCTCCCTCCCTTGATAAGCCAGCTTCGCGGGTAAACTTGTCTCGGATCAATTTCATGTCGGCTCTTATCACATTCTTGACTTTGCCCCTTGTGCTTTTTTCTCAGCTGTTTCTCCAGCAAACCCTCGAGGATGGCCCGGATCCGACCCTTAAGTGGGCCCCGGACCGAGAAATTCCAGACGAGGAGGAGCCGGACCAGGAGATGTTCCTCCCCACCACCGATGCCACCAGACGACCCAGCGGTAAATTCTCTTCTCTTAGAGATTGTCCCGACGATGAGGATGACTTGGATATCGATGTGATTGAACCCGTTGAGGCTGTCCCTCTGTCTTTTGCTTACCCGACATCAGCTAACTGGTGGGCACATCCAGGATCCTCCCTTGCCACGGGCAAGCCTGCTCCGGTGGCGTCAAAGAAGAAGCGCAGAACAGCGAAGTTCTTCTTCCGGACCTTCTCAGCCTTCCAAAAGGCAAAAGAAGGCTGGAGACAAGACTGCCTCCAAACGGGTAGGCAAAGCCCCGGCAAGGAGGGCCCGGAAACCTAAGGATGCGTAAGTTTGCTCCTAACATTATTGCGCAACACACTTCTCCCTGCTTCAGGGTAATTTCACTCCTGACATTATTTTCTCTTGCAGGGCTCCTATGGAGGTACCTCAGAGCGGATCGAGCATCTCCTCCCCTCTTCGGTCTAGTCTTTCCCTCCTCGTGACGACAGAGTCACCGTGAGCCCTATTCGAGGGGCTCTGCGGCCGCTCCGGGTTCCGCAGTACCTCCTTCAGAGGGACGCGACCTCGGATCGGGAGGGGTCGGATCGGCCGAGGCGATTGCGTCCGGCACTTCGGCATTGCCGCAACCAGCAACAATTAAGTCTATCGCAACTCCAGCCCCAGCAGCAGCTCCAGTACCAGCCACCGAACCAGCGCCTGTCCCGGTTCCGAAGAAACCAACAGCAGCTCTAACGCCAGCCACCAAAGCTCCTGCGCCAAGCTCATCTGCCTCGTCCGAGTCATCTCAAGCTCGGCGAGGACCCACTCCAGCGGTTTCCGGGGGCAAATCCACTGCGGTCACTTCCTCCAAGCAGGCCAAAGGCAAGTTCACCTCCGCCGAGGCTGGCAGCGAACCTTGTGGTCGATGCTTCCAAAGAGGAAGTCATCAGGCTCGACGGATCCTCCCGCCGAGCCAGCTGATTCGCAGCAGATGGTTCTTCACACTAGCCCGGCTCTTGCCCTGATTGAAACGAAGGAAGCTCACGCCAAGGGCTTGGTGGCACCTCACATGCCCACTGGCGAGCGGTACCCTCCGAGCCTCATCGAGTTTGTCATGAACTGGAATAAGGCGGAGTTCGTCTACAACGACGATCTCCCAAAAAAGTTCGGCCCAGCTGAATTTTCCGCTCAGATGAATACCGTCGCCAAGGCCATTAACCTCGCTGGGCGTATGATGGAGGTACGTTGTTTCTTCTTTACATGCTGTAGATAATAACCATTAGTCCCCGAGCCTCCGGCGGAGTAACCTGTTATTCGGCCGGATGCTCCTTAGAAGATCAACGTAGCTGCATGTAAACTTCAAATATGTACACACTTAGAGCTGGATTAAGTTCCGCTTGGCCCGGATCTTGTATACTTCGAAAATGCACACACCTAGAGCCGGCTTAAGTTCTGCTTGGCCCGGATTTTGCACACTTCAAATATGCACACACCTAGATCCGGGTTAAGTTCCGCTTGGCCCGGATCTTGTACACTTCGAATATGCACACACCTAATTTTACACGTCTGTCCCTTTGTCAGGTAACTACCAACCGTCGGAGCGCCGAGTTTTAGCGCCTGCTTGATACCCATAAGACCTTGCGCGCAAAACACGTTGCACTTGGCGTGGAGCATGAAAAGAGGGGTAATTTCCTCTCTTAACACCTCATCGTTTCGTTTGTTTCTGCCGGATTAACCTCCTTATTCAGTTTTTTGCAGCTGGGGTGGAGGCTGAAAACAAGATTATGCGAAAAAACTTGGAGGAAATCCGAGGTATGTCCCCTTTCGGTCAACATCGTTGTGCTCTCCATTCTTTCTTTTTCTTGGCTCGGCAAACATTCACTCCTCGGCTTTGCCGGGTCAACACATCATTTCAGCATCGCTTGAGGATAGTGTGCCCGTGCCAGATATGATGCTGCATTTTCTCGAACAAGCAGGACAACATCAAGCCGAGTTGAAGAAGAAGGACGACGAAATAGCCAAACTCAAGGCCGAGATGGAATCGATGAAGGCCCAACACAAAACTGAGCTCCAGAAAGTTGTCCAGAACTACATCGAAGAGCGTGAGCGCTTTACCCTTCAGATCTCCAAGGACCAGGATCTGCTCAAGGAATCCGAAGTCCGGCTTGGGTCGGCGCTCGCCGAGCTTGAACAACCGGCGAGACGCGATAGTTGTATCAGGAGTTGACCGGATCCATTACCATATCTCACGTAAGTTTCTTTCTCTTGCCCGACGCAGTTTTCCGGGTTAACTCATATGCCGGTGCTTCAGCATCCTCCCTTTCCCTATTTTCAGATAACTTTCCGGAGGGTACTGCTATTGCCAGCGCTGCCGTTGCCAAGTTTCGCCAGGAGAGGGGTACTCCCATTGCTCCTGATGGTGAGAGTATCCCTTTAGACCTGGAGGACCTGTTGGTTAGCGTGTCAGCCCGGGTGGAAACTATCAAGAACTATGGCAAGGATCTCCTCGACGTTGCGGTCCAGATCTTCAACGCATTCTGGCCAAGCGAGGACGCTCCGGAAAGGGTCACACTTCTTGCGGACAAGCTAATGGAGATTGAGACTCAACTCGACCTCTGGAGAATCCGCCCGGGCGCGTATACCCTTCTCCATCATATCCTTTCATGAATGCGAGAAAATCGATCGAGCCTTCTCACCCGTCGGCACCGGATCCAAATGTCTTGATGATCCGGAGTGGGTAGCTCGGCGCCCGAGCTTGCGCCTCTGACCTCATCGAATATTCTCCAGTCCATGACTGGGTTGAGGGGCCGAGCTTTCTAGAATCTGGCGAGGAGGAACAGATGGAGAACGTGGAGGATGGGTCGGGCGATGACGGAGAAGATGCTCCTTCAGATATCGAAGATAGTGATGATGACGCCAAACTTCCTCCTGATGCTGCTCCTTAATTCTAAAAAACTTGAAAATTTATCAGATCCCCGGTATGCCGGGTCCACTTGTATGCTGGATATGTGATATTTTGCTAGTACATTTCTATGCCGGATTAACTTGGGCGTAGTCACCGAGATTCATTTTCTTGTTCGTCAATTCTCTGGCTCGGTCCGTGTCTACCTTGATTCGGTTTTACGACTTACGAACCCAAGCTTCAAAAATTGTTTTAACAATACTTAGAAACTTTTAGGTTTAGCTCAAAATAATTCAGCATAGTAACTTGAAAATAAATATAGGGTTAGTCTGAAAAACAAACATTAGCTCGAATAAACTCGTTTCCTTAGTCGTTGTTCATGTGCCACGCAATTCCAAACTTGTTCCCTTGCTTGCCATGAAGCCAATTCTTGTTGGACAGCAGCGAGTCGAAAGGTTGGGTTTTTGGTGCTCACACATTACTAATCCAGGTTAAGGGAAACGAGTCATTCCAGCTAATGCATAAAAAATAACCACAATCATTTATTAAGGCAGTCCCCGAGTTACTGCTCGAGGCCCTGCTATTTCATTAATAGGCTCATTGCCGACATACATACCGACATATGAGGATGACTCGGGTACATACACTCTTTAGCTAAGTGTAGAACGGACGAAGTAGTGCTACATTCCACGGTCGCTTGGATTCCTCTCCGGACCTGTCCGCCTTGTTCTTTTCCTGTGGCTTTGCATCTATGAGATAGTAAGAGTCATTGTGCAATGCTTTGCTCACGATAAATGGTCCTTCCCAAGGGGGGGATAATTTATGCATGCCAGTGGTACGCTGTACCAACCGGAGCACCAGATCGCCTTCCCGGAAGACTCGGGGGCACACTTTCCGGCTATGATAGCGTCGGAGATTTTGCTGATATATGGCGGATCTGGGCGATGCAGTTCTCGCTTCTTCCAGCAGATCAACATCATTTTGCCGGGCTTCTTGCACTTCGGCTTCTGTGTATTGGGTGACCCTAGGCAAATCATGCTCTATGTCGGCTGGTAATACAGCTTCTGCCCCATATACCAGAAAGAACAGTGTGTAGCCCGTTGATCGATTCAGAGTTGTTCTTAAACTCCACAATACCGCTGGTAGTTCTTCTATCCAGCACCCCGCTGATCTTTGCAGCGGCTCAATGAGCCGGGGTTTTATCCCGGATAGCACTAATCCGTTGGATCTTTCCACTTGTCCGTTTGATGCGGGGTGGGCTACCGAGGCTATGTCGAGTCGGATTTTCTTATCTCGGCAGAATCGTGCAAATGCTCCTTCAGCAAAATTGGTGCCGTTATCAGTTATGATACTGTGAGGATAACCGTATCTCAAGATGATGTCTTTGAGAAATGTCACAGCTGTAGCTCCATCACACTTTCTTATAGGCTTCACTTCGATCCATTTTGTAAACATGTCCACCATGACCAGAAGGTGCGTCATGTTCCCTTTGGCTGGTTTGAACGGGCCAACCATATCCAAGCACCACACAGCAAATGGCCATGTAATTGGTATGGTTTTGAGTTCCGACATAGGCATATGTGTCTTGTTGGCATACCTTTGGAAACCATTGCATTTTTCTCACCAGATCCTCCGCTTTCTCCAAGGCGCTTGCCCAGTAAAATCCATGCCGAAATGCCTTTGCCACTAAGGCCCGTGATGAGGCATGATCCCCGCATTCTCCTTGGTGTATATCTCGGAGGATGTCAAGTCCTTCTTCCGGATCAACGCACCGCTGGAGGATATTGGTTACACTCGCCAGCAGCTCGGAATTGATGATTGTGTAAGCTTTGGCCCTCCGCTGAGTTTGCCTGGCTAGCACTTCCTCAGTGGGTAACGTTCTATCTTTCAAGAACTGGTATATAGGCAGCGCCCAAGCTGGTACTACTCTCGCAGGGAACATCTCCTCGTCAATTTCCATCTGATCCACCGGCATAACTTCAGCCGGATCACGCCGAACAGTCCCCGGGTCTGGTGAGGTAGTCCCCGGGTTTGCCGAGATATTCCCCGGGTTTGCCGAGGTAGTCCCCGGGTTCGGCGTACTACTTCCCACGTCAATGTTCATGGGCTCAGCTCCGGATTCCGCGTTTTCCGGGACAAAGATTGAATCGGTTTCAGGGGACGGCCTGATAGATGGCTTTCTGAGGTGCTCCAATGCAACACCCGGTGGAATTGCCTGTCGGGTCGAGCGAGCCGAGCTTCGGCGACATGTCGGCAACTTCATTTTCCACGCGAGGTACATGATGAAACTCGCATCCCTCAAAGTAACCCGAGATTTTCTGCACATGAAATCTGTATAATGCCATGTTTGGATCCAGGGCATCCCACACTCCGGACACCTGTTGTATTACTAGATCCGAGTCGCCAAAGCAGATTATTCGACGTATGCCGATTTCCTTTGCCACTTTTTGACCATGCACGAGAGCCTCGTACTCGGCGACATTGTTTGATGCTGCGAAATGGATCTGCAACACGTACTTGAGCTGATCCTTCTTTGGCGAGGTGAGCACAACCCCGGCACCTAATCCGGCTTTGGTCTTCGATCCGTCGAAGTGCATCCTCTAGTAGTTCGGATCCGGTGGCGGTGGTTCGTATTGTACCTCGGCCCAATCCACGAAAAAGTCCGCTACAGCCTGGGACTTGATCGCTTCTCTTCTATCGTATTGGGGTGCGTATGGTGCTAGATCAATTGCCCATTTCGCGATTCTGCCGTTCGCATCTTTGTTACCCATTATCTCGGATATGGGGGCTTCGCATATCACTTTGATGGGATGCTCTTCAAAGTAGTGCTTTAACTTCTTTGCCGCCATATAAACTCCGTATGCCACCTTTTGAAAATGCGGGTAGTTCTGTTTTGAGACAGACAATACCTCGCTCAAGTAATACACTGGCCTGCAGACTTACCCTCTTCATCTCGTTCCACTACAATCACTGCACTTACAACTCGGTTGGTTGCGGCTATGTAGAACAACATTGGCTCCTTGACGGTGGAGAAGCTAACACGTGCGATGGCCAACATCTTTTTAAGTGGGCAAAGCTTCATCGGCCTGCGGCGTCCAAACGAATTTATGTGATTTTTTCATGAGTTGGTAGAGAGGCAGTGCCTTTTCCCCTAACCGACATACAAACCGACTCAGCGACGCCAGGCATCCGGTGAACTTCTGGACGTCGTTGAGACACTTCGGCAGTTCCATTCGTTCGATGGCTCGGATCTTAGTTGGATTAACCTCGATACCTCGGCTAGAGACGAGAAATCCGAGTAATTTCCCAGCCGGGACACCGAAGGTACATTTCTCGGGTTAAGCTTCATCCGGAATCTCCTCAAGTTCGCGAATGTTTGCCCTATGTCGTCAGAGGCGTTGCTTTCCTTGGTCTTGATAACCACATCGTCCACGTAAACTTGCACATTTTGACCTATTTGATCGTGCAGACACTTTTGCATACACCTTTGGTACGTTGCTCCGGCGTTTCGTAAACCAAACGGCATAGTGCGATAGCAATAAGCCCCGTACGGGGTAATAAAAGCAGTTTTTATTTGATCGTCCGGGTTCAGGGGTATCTGGTGGAAACCAGAATAGGCGTCAATAAATGACAATAGTTCACATCCCGCGGTAGAGTCGATGGCCTGATCTATCCTTGGCGGAAATGGATCTTTGGACATGCCTTGTTCAGGTTCGTATAATCGATACACATCGCCAAACCAACGCCACGTTCGGATCCTCCTTCTTCTTTTCTACCGATGCGGGTTAGAGAGCCAATCCGGATATAGCACTTCCATGATAAATCCTGCTGCTAGCAACCGAGCTATCTCGTCACCAATGACCTTTCTCCTATCTTGAAGCGTCGGAGGCTGCTTCACCGGCCTTGCTCCGGGTATTACATTCAAAGAGTGCTCGGCCAACTCCCTCGGAACACCTTGCAAGTCCTGTGTGGACCAAGCAAAAATATCCCGATTCACACGGAGGAAGTTGACGAGCTCGCTTTCCTATTTGTCAGTTAATCTGGCTCAAATTGTCACGGTGCGCTCCGGAAACACGTTATCCACCTGTATCTTCTTGGTGTCCTTCGCGGCTTGAAATGAAAAGCTTCCATGCGGGTTTCTTAACGCCGGCATATCTTTCTTGTGACCGAGCTAATGTCGTCACTTCTTGGATTTTCTTTTCTCTTGGGCAATTCGTGACTCGGCTAAGTTAGACCGGCTGAAGCGCACTCAATAGAACGTCGAAATCCAGCGATAGTAATTGCACCATTTGGCCCGGGCAACTTCATCTTCAGATAACTAACGTGGCAACTTGCCATGAATTTGCCCAGCGCTGGTCTCCCTAGTAATGCATGATACGCGCTCTCCAGGTTTACCACTTCGAACTCCAGATTTTCGATTCGGCAGTTATCCCTTGTACCGAACATCACGTCGACCCGGACTTTGCCTATTGGTTCACAGGATATGCCAGGCACGATACCGTGAAAAGTTGTTCTCGTAGCCTGGAGCATGTTCTCCGAGATGCCCAACTTGCGCATCGTATCCGCATACATGATGTTAATGCTACGCCATTGTCGATCAAGATGGCAGAACCTCACATTAATGTTTGGTCCAATGAACGTCGGATCCAATACTAGTGCATACGAGCCCGGACTTGGCATAAGCTTGGGGTGATCTTTGATGCTCCAGGTAATTTCCTGGTCCGACCAAGACATGTACCTCATCACTACAGGCATAACCGCGTTAACCTCCATATGTCGGCGCTGCAAGCTCTTCCTATCTGTTTCTTCTGTTGTGAACACACAATAGCTCTGGTGATGTTCCCTGTACTCATTTCTTCCCTCGTTTCCGGAGTATCTCTGATCCGGTTGTTGCTGGTTTTCCACCTGATGCACTGCATCCCTTCTCTCACTGTTGTCATACCTCGGCTGAGGGGGAGGCAACATCGATTCTGCGTGTTTGCTCCGGAGAGCAATTGCTGCCGGGGTAACTCCTGCCGAGGTTGATCATTCCGAGGTGCCTGAGCATTCCCCAAACCACCTTGCTCTATCTTGCGCATCCACTCACATTGTCTCGTCATGTGACCCGCCGGGCTGCTCGGATTCGGCATGTGAAACTTGCACGGCTGGTCCAACATTGACTCGTAGGTATACCTCGGACGATCTTTCTTTTCTTGCCATTGCTTCTTCTGCTCTAGAGTCCATGTTTTCTTGCCATCATTTCGAGGAGTCCATTGCCATCCCGTTTTCTGGCGTTGGTTGCTCCCTGCCCCGGGCTGGTCTTGATTCACGGCCGCAACTTGTTGCGATCCATACCGATGATCCGGTCTATCGTCTCTCCTTTTTCCCCTATAATCGTTCCTCCGGGATGACCCGGATCCGTCCCTCGGATAGTACTCGTCATTTGACTCGTTCGAGGCGATCCTAGGTTGAGTTGGATCACCCAAAGCATAAGAATCCGCGATCCGGATCATCTCTACCAACGTGACTGCCATTTTGCTTTGCAATTTCATCCACAACTCGCTACCATATCTACATCCTTGTGCGAACCATGCTATAGCCTGTGACTCTATGACTCCCTCACACGAGTCTCTCACAGTACACCATCGGGTCAAGAATTCACGATCCGTTTCGTTAGATCTCTGCTTGCACATTGCCAGGGTCTACGGTCTGTTCGGTCTCTGATACGTACTTGAGAAGTTGCTGATGAACATCTCTTCAAAATCTATCCAGCAGTTGATGCTTCCGGGTGGCAAATTATTCAGCCAAACCCTAGCTGGACCTTCCAACATTTGGGGTACATATCGTACAGCCCACCTCAAGTTGCCAGTTGCAATTTTCACAGCTGTTGCGTAGTTTATTAGCCAATCCTCCGGCTTTGTACTGCCGTCATATGTCTTCATGCCCCTGGGTAATTGGAAATTGGGTACCGGCGGTTCCTTCATGATCCGGGGTCCGAAGCACGCTGGACCCGGAGGACCTTGACATTCGATCTGTTCCGACCTATACATGCGGTCTAATTTTAGCCTAGCGTCATCCGGCATCAACTCTCTGCTTCTCAATCTCGACCCTATCACATGATAGTCCGGTCTTGCGTATCCCGCATTCATCATCTCCGAGTCTCCATCATTGTATTGGTTTTGCTCCCGTTGTGGTCCTCTCTGTTGCATACCATGGCCGGCACTTTGCTCTTGCCTTGGTGCATTCCGCTGTGGCGGTTGATCTGCTCCAGCGGAGTTTTGCTGTCTGGCGTTGCCGTTGGCGGCGTTCCCTTGACCGGCATTGCCTTGATCATGGTTACCTCGGCTCACACTTCGTCGATCGTCGTTTTTCCCTATATCTTTTTCCTTTCTCGCATGCTTTGGGTCATACGGGACGATTTGCTTGTTCCGTCTGGCCGAGGTTACTACCTCTTCTCTTCTAGGGCCACCATGAGGTGATGATGCGGCTCCAGCGGATTTCTCTAGGTTACCCATCACCGAATGGACGATTTTAGAAGCTCCAACTCTCTCCGGATTACTTCTCAACAGCTCCTCATTCTGCCTGTTCGCGATCCGAACCAGCTCGTTAACCCGGTCTTGTTGTCTTTGGCGAGCTTCACCCGTCAGACCCTCTAGCTCGGACGCCGCGGCATCTGCTGCTCTGAGGTTCTTCGCCGGGGTACTATACTTTGGCAACCCGCACCAGGCAGTTTTTCTGCCCACAGAGCACGACAGTTCTGGTCCATCATCACCCTCTCTATTCATCTCACTTATGAGGTTTCTCCCTTTTACCCTCACTGCATCAACCTTGTTCGCTTTCGTGTACTCACGCAGCGTCATGTTCAACGACTGCTGAGCCACTGCTATTTTCTTTGCGCCCTCCAGTATCTTTCGCCGGGTCTCCCCTAGCTCGGCTCGTGCCTGAGCTGGATCTACCACTGCCGTCACCGGGTTAGCCAAGCTATCCATAGCTTCCCTCAGCATGTTCTCGGGCCTCTCTAGCGGAGGACCCCTAGCTTTCCTTGGTGCTTTGGGTGTTGCCCCCGGGTCTGGCGCTGGATCCCTGCTCACGCCCGCGCTCGGTGCGGTCATCATCACCTCTGCATGGCGAGGAAGGCGTCGCGCCCATGAGCCACAGTGAGGGGTGGTTCCCCCGCATCGATGACGCGACGCGGATGAACGCCAGACACGTCCACGGCTACATAGACCTTGTGCGCGCCGAATTGACGAAGACGCCGTTGCGCAGAAGGGGGCGTATGCCGAAGCATCCAACGTTGTCGCTGACGTAGTCCAGCGCATCGAAGCGCTGAACGAGCCCAGAGACGATGCGTTCACCGGTGCTGATGAAATCTCCCGTCCGGATCTTCACCCCTGCTAGCGTCGCTAGCCCCACGGTGGGCGCCAACTGTCGTGGTGGTGTCACGGCAGATGCCATGGATAGGCTGAAGGTGGGGACTAATATGCGCTAGGGGAATCCAGGGAGGGATAGTAGAGTGATTCTCTACACAGAAGCTTTGTATTGATGTTCAGTCTCCAAGCCTACAAGTGCTCCTCGAGCTGCTTTGAATAGAGGAGGAAGAAGTGGCTCTCTTACTCTTGCCTATCCTCTAGTCCTAGAACTCAAGACCCACAAGTATTTCCCTTGCTCTGTATCTGAAAAGACCCAACCCCCTTACCAGAACCCCAAACCCCACTTATATAGGGGTGGTTCGGTCCTGGCCTAGGGCATACGTGGAGGCATATTCCTAAGAATATGCCGCCTCCCAAACTAGTAACCCGACAGGGGTGCTTTTCCCCCACGTCACTCTTGCTTTAGCGACGTTGCCTCTGCAGCGCCCGCGTCAGCCGACGTGAGCGTCGTCACCCTTGTCGGCCACGATCCGGTGGTCCTGCCCTTGCTTTACTCGCTCATTCAGTATGCACCGGGCCTTCTTTTTGACCAGAGATATTCCTTCCTTCTCCTAGAAGCCAAACAAGGATCCGGATCACAGTTGATCCGGCCACACCTGTTCCTGATATAAGCTAGACAGGTGCCTCCGACTCACTCCTTGAGTCGGACGAGACAATGTTAGGCGACCTCCCTGGTCCGGGTTACTCCGTGATCCGGCCTGCCTTGAGGTGACTCGGCCAGCATCCGCTTTGACCTTGCCGAACCTCGGCTAGCTCGGCCCTTATACCCCGGAGTGACCCTACCCGGGGTTATCCCCCCAACACCTGATATGAATCCACAAGAGTTCATCATGATGTTCCGTGTTGTCTCTGAGAGGTGCCAGGAACCAGCGTCGTGTCCCAAGTTCAGCATCTGCTACTGCATCTTCGATGACCCGAGCTGGAATTATGCACGGGGCTGCATGGGTACCTGCGTCTTACTAACGGTCAGTAAGCAGAATTTTGAATGGGATTTTACATGCTATATGACACCATGACTCAGCCCAAATGGACGGCTCCCAAACACGCACGTCGCCGCTAGGTTCAGTGACCGCATAAATGCGTTGCGGTCTGTACGAAGAGCAGCCGTAGGTGAAGACGGTGTTGACATACTTCTCTGGCCGCAGGAAGTCGTCGCGCAAGACTGTCCATTCATTGTCTTCTGCGCATCTAATGAATGTGAATGCCTTGTCGAACACCGCCAAGTGGTCATACTCCTAGTTCTTCCACGCCCCCTCCCGCGGTCTATGTGGGAGCTGTACCTTCACGAGCTCAAGTTCTGCCATGTTGAACCTGTAAGCGAATTCGGAAATGGGCGGCGGCCACCCGCTGTTGAATGCAGTAATGCCGACACCCTTCAAAGATGGCAATGCTAGCCTCTCTGATCTGTAGCAATTTTTTAGAGTCCAAGTACTCCCATCTTGGGATAAAAGGACCAGCCACTCGCTGTTGCCACCAGCATCAGTTTTGCATGAATATTCTGCAGAGTTTGTTGTCAGTTGGTACAATCACCTAGCATGGATTCCATTACAGATACAATTTGACAACTGGACCTTTATATTAATGTACACAAAATATCGCCTAAATACGAGTGTCTCCTCAGATATCGCCTAAATTGTGCCTGTGTCACTACGAAGATACTCAATATATGGAGTAGGAGCAGAGCCTCCCAGAACAAACTCCTGACGATGATCATAATTAAACAGCTTGGGGCATAACAACCTTAAATCGTCTAATCTGTTTGTTTTTATTTTAGGAAACAGAATATCATCTAGTAGGCATTCCATTACAAAAAAAATTGACAACTCGTCTATCACCTAAAGTAAGACTGTGTCACTACGAAAATACTAGAATATCAGGTACGAGCAGAGCTTCCGCTGTACAGAATAGTCTTAAATGGTTCGATTTGTTCAAACCGCGCGTGCACACAACACGTTCGACGAAAGGAACATAGGATTCCGATGAGAGTTCAGCACATATGAATCAACGATATGACTGAACAAATAAGCTAGATACTGGAACTTACATGGCCATCGCAGTCGTCTGGCTATTTCATGTTATCGGGATAAAGAAGGCCTGGCGTGCCGAACGGTTGTTCGTCCATGTTCTGCATCGTCACGCGGCCGGCTGAGATGATGTCCAACTCCGAGTCGATCCTGTGCACGTTCACGGCGCTGAGGTTTGGCCATCCCTAAACCTCGCGGTAGCGGTCGCCCTGGCCATCCGCGTTGTCGTTGCATCCCTCTCGCTTCAGCCTACTGATACCCCAAGCTCTACCCATAGCGGCAAATGGAGTCTGGAATCCGGTGGATTAATGGAGGCATTGTGATGAGGAGGCGGATGGATTCGAGAGGGGGTGGAATCAGGGATGGGGGCAGTTGTTCGAGAAGGGAGCGAATCTGCAAGGAACCGCCACCACCACCGGTTCTCATCCGCGTGTAAGAAAAGAACGGGGGGTGTAATTATTGAGGGCGGGCATCGGAACCATCTAAGGAAGTGAAAAAATAAATCGTAAAAGGGAAATGTGCGGCCCGCCTGTCAGTGAGTGAAGGTGCGAGCGTGTACGCGATGCCTCGTTTACGTTTGAATTGATTCCACCGCATGCAAGTGGCGCAGAACAAATTTTAGGAAGTGCTAGCGTCGACGTGTAAAACCGCCATTTTTCGCCACCTTCACCCTACTACGAACGGTCGTGCACCATTCCATATATTGGTAAGGGCGGTTCCAATCTTTCACTTCTCCCTCTCATTTCCTCCTTCACGGCCTCATCGTCTTTCTCCTCCACGGCCTCATCCATTTCCTCCACCACCGCATCACCCTCTTCCTCCGTATCCTTTCCCTCTTGCCTGTAGTCATGGATGCTCCGGACGTCCGAAACGATGGCAGGCAAGAAACTGCGCACTTCGACATCGAAGTACATGGCGGGAAGAAGATCGATGTCGTCTACACCACCGACCCTCGGACGGTGAGGAACACTCTGAATAATTTCACGAGTTGGCTGCAGTTCGAAGAAAACAGGTTCGTAGGTCTCGACCTCGAGTACAGCCGCGATTGCCGTAGGATTGCCATGGTGCAACTCTCCATGAAGGGGCACGTCCTCGTATACCAGCCTTTTTGCAAGAAGGGGGATGACGGGATCTGGTAGACTTTGCTATCTTTTTGTTCCTGAACCGTCTGTTTGAAGAAGTTATTGCTATATTATTTGTCTGAATTCATTTTCATGCAGGTGGGGTGAAAGCATTAGGGATCTGTTTCATGACTTTCTCGTGAACCAGCACATAACATTTACCAGTGTTGACATCACGAATGACAGTAAACTGCTTGAAAGCCCGACTATCAACATTGGAATCCCAAAGGAGTGCAGAGTGGACATCCAGGAAATTTACTAGATCCCAGGGACGAAGGGCAGTAAGACCGGGATGGCCGCTCTTGCCTGCGAACTCATAGACCCGTGGTACGCTGACATGAAGGACAGATTGCCGAGATGTTCGTGGAGGCGTTTAGGGCATGATTACTAGGAGGATAAGCCACTTTCTGAACCTAATCTGAAGTACGCTGCAATTGACGGGTATGTTAGCCACGAGATGTACCGTTAGATTGTAAAATCTCATTCCAGGCATCGCATCATTGAACCACCACCAAGGCAGGTTGTTTGTCCCAGATGCCGGATCGTAGATGAATCTACAAACCGGGGCAAGCGACCGAAGGCATCCTGGGATCGGTTGCCTTCTCCAATAGTCTAGGATGTAGACTATTAGTGCATGATTGTTGTGTTTATGAAAACATGTTATTTCATAAGTACACTATGTGAGCAATTATGAACTGTTGTGTATTACCTTTGTCAAACTATAATCTGGTTTATGACTGTATCCTCCTCTATAATCTGGGTTTGGTTATGACTTATGACTGTATCACACCTTATGCATGTCAGTCCTGGATTCTGCCACATGCAAATGGCACAGACAGAATTTGTAAGAATGAATGTTGAGCATACAAAAGGGGGAATGTAATTCATACAGGTTAAGTAGCTAATAGCACTGGGATCATACGAGCTTGGTTCATACACAGAATGCTTAGAAAATATAGGCGAGATAAAACTAGGAACGAAATGCGAAACTGGTAGTGGTAAACAGCACACTCACCCACCCACCAGATCCTATTGAGCATCTCGTAGCAGACATACGCGTCCTTGGCTGCGTACTTGATCGCATCGTAATCCAGGTGCCTCCACTCCCATCGCTCGTGTAGGTTCTTCGGGAACTCGATTTTCATGCCGGTGTACTCGCGGTCGATGATGTCGGAAGCGAGTCTAGCCAGGCCGGCTTTCCAGGTACCGCCATCCGGGTACCTCCACAAACGTTGGAGATCGACATGATTGACGACATGAACGAGGAGATCCTATTCTAGCTTCGGAGTGTCATTCTTGATGTCGACGCTGGCAAAGTAGATCTCCCTCCTGTGTAGGAACTCGCGAAGCTCTGGGCATACAGATTTGGCCCTACATACGTGATATAGTAGGCAGTGGTTGTGCATGGACAGCTGCAAAAGCGTCGTCCTCTTCCTATCTCTGGTATACTCGAGGTCAAGGCCGACGATCTTGTACCTGTCCATCAGATCTTGTAGCCACCGCTCGTACATTGCGATGACCTTGGCCACCTCCGCTGATGCATTTGTGTGGATGACCGTCAGCTTGATGGTGCCATGGGCGGTGATGGTGTACTCGTCGGTGTAGTCGCTCCCGTCGCCGAACACGCCGTACTCTGCGTCCATGGCAGCAACTAATGCGGTGGCGGTGGCCTAGTTTCGGTAGCGGTGGCTGGGACTGGGCGTGGAGGTGGAGTGATCTATTGCGGTGGTATGGCCAGGAGGAGGCGGTGCCTGTGGCAGCTTCGATGGTTCTTGCGGTGGCGGCGCCCGCGGAAGGAATGAGTTGGGGATTTTGCACGGTGATGTCTTTGAGGAGACGAAGCGATGTAAATTCCTTTTACCAATATTCCGGTCATACCCATGCGGAAGCAAGTTTGGCCGGGGGAGCACCGATGGTTTCCAATCCTAGCGATTCAATTCGGCGTCCGTCCCGGTAGGCGATGGGACGGGTGTGCGACATGGCTTTGGCGTGGCAAAGACCGGTCACGTAGACCACCTCCCGTTGCCGATCCGCAGCGGGTGCGTGGTCTTGACGAACGGCGTGGCGGACAGAAGGAAGTGTACAAGTTTAAGAAGTGTAAGCATAGACATGGACCTAGCATCTCTGCACCCCGGGGCAGCAGCCCAGCCGATCAGGCCTGCCGATTGCGCAAAGCTTGTCCCGAATTTGCCAAAATGAAGCTCGTTTGCCCATGTTTCTATAAGTTTCTCTGTAGGCCACTTGTGTAAGCATGCACGATCAAGCAACTTTGCAACACACGTGTCGGTGGAAAAGCATTAGGTTTCAACGCACCACATAGTTTAGAGATTTAGAATAGCTACATTGTGGAGCTCTAGCCAAATTGCATGGTAAAGCCAAATTCAGCTTTTTGTTAGATTTAGCTATAGCAACATTGTGTCTCGTTTGTCCTCACTTTTTCCCTCCCGATATTCCGAAGCCCTCACATGCGCTCGGAGGAGGGTGCCGTCTGGTCAAAGGCTTGGCCGTTATGTGTGATATGACGCCTAAAGTGGCCTTTTTAAAGAGCGCCTTTTCCCCTCTCTCTCTCTAACAATTGTGTTTTTTTTTGCCCAAAAAGGTAGGGAATCTAGAGCAGTTTCTCTCTCCATTCATTGTTCCTTTTGCGATCGTTTTACCCCAATCTGGTAGCAAATCTAGAGCAGCAAAACAAACCAGCACCATAAATAAATTCAGTAAATAGAGCAGATGTAGATAAAGCAGCTAATATAGGTTATATAGTACGGTACTTAACGAGGTTCAACAATTAGGCTGCTCAGCAGCAGCAGCAGCGGACTGCTTCAACATAGACAAGACAAAAGAAGCTGCTTTACAGCAGCAGCAGCTGATCAGTGGCCCCTCGTGGCCTCTGGCAGGAGGGCATCCGCCTCCTCCCTCTGGCGCCTCCTCCACTTCTTGCTGATCAGCCCCTTGACCTTGGGCACCTTGGGTCTGATCGGGGGCATGCGACCCTCCTCGATAGCCACCTTCTGGAGGCTGGGGAGGTGAAGACCGATTGCCTGGTGCTTGGCCCTGAAGCCATGGACATTCACGGACTCGCCGCAGGTCCTCACGTCCTCGGCATGCTTCATGAGGGATTTGAAGTCCATGCCGTGGAGCCTCCTGGTGGGGCAGAAGGGCCACCTGTACACGTCGCCGGCGAAGAAGTTGTTGTACTGACCAGACTTCAGCCTCCTCAGCACATGATGAGTCTTGGTGTCCTGCGACTCGTCGTCGCTGCGGAGGTCGCTGCTATCCTCCTGTTGGAAAAAACAAAAGAGTGAAATAAGGACATGATTGAGATACTTTGATTATCGGGATTGATTTTTTGCATAAATTAACCGAATGAGATCTCCCGATTATTCCCCAAATATCAAACTAAATCGAATACCGATCCCAACTACGAACAGGGGGATTCATCGAAAATCGAGATCTAACACAATAGGATTAACTACTGTAAAAAATACGAACAGCCGAGCCCTAATAACATACGATCTAGCATCCAACGATGGGAACGGGGGAGAACAGGGGAAGGGGAGAATACCCTGGTTACCTTAGACCATGGGTCGGCGATGCTGGTGTCGTAGGGGTTCTCCGGCCTTATGTAGACAACCTCCTCATAGGGGTCCCAGCCGAGCAGGATCTGTCCGAGACCGGCGGGGTCCTCCTCGCCAGAGGCTATGGAGGATGCGAGGACGGGGATGGGGGGATCCTCGCCGGCTGCCTTAGAGGCGCCGATGGCCACCGCGCCGATCTTCTCTATCGCCTGCATGGTTGGGGTTTTGTTGGGCGTTTGCAGAAGGTGATGGGACAGTGGAAACGGTTGAGTGAGTGAGTGCGTGATGAGTGGGAGTGGAAGTGGGGAGGCCTCTATTAAAGGAGAAGGGAAGCAGCATTTCGTTGCACTACCGTGCACCGCGTAGGCTAATGCACCGTGCACGAACACACGTGTCCGCTACCGCCCCGTGCACCGCACACGCGTACCGTGAGTCACGTTTTTTTCCCTAGTGTCTAACCATGGCGATTCAGTTGTACTCAGTTTTGCCCACCAACCGTTGATCCTCTGTGATCTAGCAGATAGGATAACCCTTATATCTATCGGGGGCACCCCTCTATCCATGCAAAATAACGAGTATGCCACCGGAACTTTAACAACATAAACAGATGAAGTTGAATATATTTTGAAGGGTACGAAAATAGAAATCCACATAGTTTAAGGTTCTAGATACGGTAAGAGAACTAAATATTATTAGTGGCCGGGCCAGCACAGTGAAGGGGTTGGTCGGCTAGGAGTTGCTAATTCCTAAGTAAGGGGACACTAGGCCGTTCTTGACATACTCCATCAGGAACTTGCCATAAGCAGCGTACTTAGCCTTGGTCGCCGACTTGTGTTTACTAGCCGGGCTTTTACCGATGCCAACCGCATGCGGAATCAAGCTGGCAATCCTCGAGTTGACTCCTTTCTTACAGAAAGGGCACCTTAGCTCCCCAAGTCGAGTGCGGAAAGGGATTATCCCGCTCTTGAGATTCTTCATGACATGGCGGCTCTTGTTGTCCCTGGTCTCCTTGTCAGAGTCCATCTCACTTGAATACACCTGTAATGTATGGAATACAAACCGAAATGAGAAAAATAATAAATATATATTCCTTCCACCATTCCAAGTTACTTTCGATGCAATAACATGTTTATACAGGTTCAGCAGTTCATTACGGCCGTCTCCCTAGCTCGCTCCTAAATTAATGTGGTTTGTGTTCTTGGTAACTTATTAATAAATAAATAATGTGGATTCATTCAGAACAGACTAGATCTCTCTATGTACCGGTTCGTACGTTGCATCTAATCATTAGGACTAGATTTTTTTATGACGCCTGGATAGATTAAGCTCGAGCAGAAAATATGAAACATGTAGAAATAGATGTACCTCCGGGTACACGAGCGGAGCGTGTTCGTCGAACTCCATGCCCTCATCGGAGCATCCGAAGTCGTCAGCACCGGCGTGCACATTGCCCCCCAAGGAGTTGAACTGCACGTCCTCCTCGGCCTGTGCTGCGTGATGCTCCTCCAGATCTGCCGCGTGAAGCACCACCCCGGCGGCGATGCCCGGACACTCACCCCAACGCACTGGTTTCATGGAGAAGGTTCGTGCAAGTACGTTCAAGATTGTGGTGTTTTGCTGGATAGGGAAGAGAGAGTAGTGGATGAGTGCGAATGGAGGACCCAATAGGCTGGATTTTTAATGCAGGGACGTTTAGGCCTCCTCGAGGGCCCCAGTTGACAGCTCTACCGGTTGTGGCTGCCGCATGGAAGGTTAGTGTGGTGGGGGCCTGACAGAAGTGAGACTGCAGGCGCGCTTTGTAGTAAAAATGGTATAGCTGGTGGTCCGTGGATGACTAGTTGAAGTGTAGTAGACTTGTAGCATTTGCAGACTAGATTAAACATGACATGACCACTCGACCACTTTTTCCATGGACGACATCGTGTTCCTTCTTCTAGAAGTCTCGTTGAGGGAGACGTCCGTGTTGTCTCGTGCTGTCCTGTGAAGGGCACGACGTGTGAAACGAGCCTTGTTGGATCACACAGGATCAACGGTTGGTGCGCATGATCCGCGTGACAGCTGTGAAAACCAATCAGGGCGTAGCAGACAGAGTGGGCACAGGTTTGGGCTTCTACGAGAGAGAGAGAGAGGATGTTTGTTCTTATACTAAAACCACAAACAAACATGGATCAACCACTAGAGTCATTGCATTTGTGTTATTTCCACAAACCACACATGGATCAACCACTAGAGTCATTGCATATGTGTTATTTCCACAAACCACACATGGATCAACCACTAGAGTCATTGCATGTGTGTTCTTATACTAAAACCAACACTAGATTCATTGCATGTGTGTTCTTTTCACAAACCACACATGGATCGACCACTAGACTCATTGCATGTGTGTTAAATCCACAAACAAACATGGATCAACCACTAGAGTCATTGCATGTGTGTTCTTTTCCACAAACCACACATGGATCCACCAGTGGTCATTGCATGTGTGTTCTTTCCACAAACCACACATGGATCAACCACTAGAGTCATTGCATGTGTGTTCTTTCCACAAACCACACATGGATCAACCACTAGAGTCATTGCATGTTTGTTCTTACACTAAAACCACAAACCAGCATTAGAGTCATTACATGTGTCTTCTTTTCCACAAACCACACATGGATCCACCAGTGGTCATTGCATGATTGTTCTTTCCACAAACCACATATGGATCAACCAGAGTCATTGCATGTGTGTTCTTTCCACAAACCACACATGGATCAACCACTAGAGTCATTGCATGTTTGTTCTTATACTAAAACCACAAACCAACACTAGACTCATTGCATGTGTGTTCTTTTCCACAAACAACTTATGGATCAACCAGTGGTCATTGCATGTGTGTTCTTTCCACAAACCACATGTGGACCCATTACAGTCATTGCATGTGTGTTATTTCCACAAACCTCACATGGATCAACCACTAGAGTCGTTGCATATGTGTTATTTCCACAAACCACACATGGATCAACCACTAGAGTCATTGCATGTGTGTTCTTATACTAAAACCAACACTAGAGTCATTGCATGTGTGTTCTTTTCACAAACCACGCATGGATCAACCACTAGAGTCATTGCATGTGTGTTATTTCCACAAACAAACATAGATCAACCACTAGAGTCATTACATGTGTGTTCTTTTCCACAAACCACACATGGATCCACCAGTGGTCATTGCATGTGTATTCTTTCCACAAACCACACATGGATCAACCACTAGAGTCATTGCATGTTTGTTCTTATACTAAAACCACAAACCAGCACTAGAGTCATTGCATGTGTGTTCTTTTCCACAAACCCCACATGGATCCACCAGTGGTCATTGCATGTGTGTTCTTTCCACAAACCACACATGGATCAACCAGAGTCATTGCATGTGTGTTCTTTCCACAAACCACGCATGGATCAACCACTAGAGTCATTGCATGTTTGTTCTTATACTAAAACCACAAACCAACACAAGACTCATTGCATGTTTGTTCTTTTCCACAAACAACTTATGGATCAACCAGTGGTCATTGCATGTGTGTTCTTTCCACAAACCACATGTGGACCCATTACAGTAATTGCATGTGTGTTATTTCCACAAATCACACATGGATCAACCACTAGAGTCGTTGCATATGTGTTATTTCCACAAACCACACATGGATCAACCACTAGAGTCATTGCATGTGTGTTCTTATACTAAAACCAACGCTAGAGTCATTGCATGTGTGTTCTTTTCACAAACCACACATGGATCAACCACTAGAGTCATTGCATGTGTGTTATTTCCACAAACAAACATGGATCAACCACTAGAGTCATTACATGTGTGTTCATTTCCACAAACCACACATGGATCCACCAATGGTCATTGCATTTGTGTTCTTTCCACAAACCACACATCGATCAACCACTAGAGTCATTGCATGTGTGTTCTTTCCACAAACCAAACATGGATCAACCACTAGAGTCATTGCATGTTTGTTCTTACACTACATGCACAAACCAGCACTAGAGTCATTGCATGTGTGTTCTTTTCCACAAACCACACATGGATCCACTAGTGGTCATTGCATGTGTGTTCTTTCCACAAACCACACATGGATCAACCAGAGTCATTGCATGTGTGTTCTTTCCACAAAAGACACATGGATCAACCACTAGAGTCATTGCATGTTTGTTCTTATACTAAAACCACAAACCAACACCAGACTCATTTCATGTGTGTTCTTTTCCACAAACAACTTATGGATCAACCAGTGTTCATTGCATCTGTGTTCTTTCCACAAACCACATGTGGACCCATTACAGTCATTGCATGTGTGTAATTTCCACAAACCACACATGGATCAACCACTAGAGTCATTGCATATGTGTTATCTCCACAAACCACACATGGATCAACCACTAGAGTCATTGCATGTGAGTTCTTTTCACAAACCACACATAGATCAACCACTAGAGTCATTGCATGTGTGTTATTTCCGCAAACAAACACGGATCAACCACTAGAGTCATTGCATGTGTGTTCTTTTCCACAAACCACACATGGATCCACCAGTGGTCATTGCATGTGTGTTCTTTCCACAAACCACACATGGATCAACCACTAGAGTCATTGCATGTGTGTTCTTTCCACAAACCACACCTGGATCAACCACTAGAGTCATTGCATGTTTGTTCTTATACTAAAACCACAAACCAGCCATAGAGTCATTGCATGTGTGTTCTTTTCACAAACCACACATGGATCCACCAGTGGTCATTGCATGTGTGTTCTTTCCACAAACCACATACGGATCAACCAGAGTCATTGCATGTGTGTTCTTTCCACAAACCACACCTAGATCAACCACTAGAGTCGTTGCATATGTGTTATTTCGAAAAACCACACATGGATCAACCACTAGAGTCATTGCCTGTGTGTTCTTATACTAAAACCAACACTAGAGTCATTCCATGTGTGTTGTTTTCACAAACCACACATGGATCAACCACTAGAGTCATTGCATGTGTGTTATTTCCACAAACAAACATCGATCAACCACTAGAGTCATTACATGTGTGTTCTTTTCCACAAACCACACATGGATCCACCAGTGGTCATTGCATGAGTGTTCTTTCCACAAACCACACATGGATCAACCACTAGAGTCATTGCATGTGTGTTCTTTCCACAAACCACACATGGATCAACCACTAGAGTCATTGCATGTTTATTCTTATACTAAAACCACAAACCAGCACTAGAGTCATTGCATGTGTGTTCTTTTCCACAAACCACACATGGATCCACCAGTGGTCATTGCATGTGTGTTCTTTCCACAAACCACACACGGATCAACCAGAGTCATTGCATGTGTGTTCTTTCCACAAACCATGCATGGATCAACCACTAGAGTCATTGCATGTTTGTTCTTATACTAAAACCACAAACCAACACTAGACTCATTGCATGTGTGTTCTTTTCCACAAACAACTTATGGATCAACCAGTGTTCATTGCATGTGTGTTCTTTCCACAAACCACATGTGGACCCATTACAGTCATTGCATGCGTGTTATTTCCACAAACCACACATGGATCAACCACTAGAGTCGTTGCATATGTGTTATTTTCACAAACCACACATGGATCAACCACTAGAGTCATTGCATGTGTGTTCTTTTCACAAACCACACATGGATCAACCACTAGAGTCATTGCATGTGTGTTATTTCCACAAACAAACATGGATCAACCACTAGAGTCATTGCATGTGTGTTCTTTTCCACAAACCACACATGGATCCACCAGTGGTCATTGCATGTGTGTTCTTTCCACAAACCACACATGGATCAACCACTAGAGTCATTGCATGTGTGTTATTTCCACAAACGACACCTGGATCAACCACTAGAGTCATTGCATGTTTGTTCTTATACTAAAACCACAAACCGGCACTAGAGTCATTGCATGAGTGTTCTTTTCCACAAACCACACATGGATCCACCAGTGGTCATTGCATGTGTGTTCTTTAAACAAACCACATATGGATCAACCAGAATCATTGTATGTGTCTTCTTTCCACAAACCACACATGGATCAACCACTAGAGTCATTGCATGTTTGTTCTTATACTAAAACCACAAACCAACACTAGAGTCATTGCATATGTGTTCTTTTCCACAAACCACAGATGGATCCACCAGTGGACATTGCATGTGTGTTCTTTCCAGAAACCACATATGGATCAACCACTAGTCATTGCATGTGTGTTCTTTCCACAAAACCACACATGGATCAACCACCAGAGTCATTGCATGTTTGTTCTTATACTAAAACCACAAACCAGCACTAGAGTCATTGCATGTGTTTTCTTTTCCAGAAACCACACATGGATCCACCACTAGAGTCATTGCATGTGTGTTCTTTCCACAAACCACATATGGATCAACTCAAGTCATTGCATGTGTGTTCTTTCCACAAACCAGACATGGATCAACTACTAGAGTCATTGCATGTGTGTTCTTTTCCACAAACCACACATGGATCAACCAGAGTCATTGCCTGTGTGTTCTTTTCCACAAACCACACATGGATCCACCAGTGGTCATTGCATGTGTGTTCTTTCCACAAATCACACATGGATCAACCAGAGTCATTGCATGTGTGTTCTTTCCACAAACCACACATGGATCAACCACTAGAGTCATTGCATGTGTGTTATTATACTAAAACCAACACCAGAGTCATTGCATGTGTGTTCTTTTCACAAACCACACATGGATCAACCACTAGTCATTGCATGTGTGTTATTTCCACAAACAAACATGGATCAACCACTAGAGTCATTGTATGTGTTTTCTTTTCGACAAACCAGACATGGATCCACCAGTGGTCTTTGCATGTGTGTTCTTTCCACAAACCACACATGGATCAACCACTAGAGTCATTGCATGTGTGTTATTTCCACAAACCTCACATGGATCAACCAGAGTCATTGCATGTGTGTTCTTTTCACAAACCACACATGGATCAACCACTAGAGTCATTGCATGTGTGTTATTTCCACAAACAAACATGGATCAACCACTAGAGTCATTGCATGTGTGTTCTTTTCTACAAACCACACATGGATCCACCAGTGGTCATTACATGTGTGTTCTTTCCACAAACCACACATGGATCAACCACTAGAGTCATTGCATGTGTGTTCTTTCCACAAACCACACATGGATCCACCAGTGGTCATTGCATGTGTGTTATTTCCACAAACCACACATGGATCAACCACTAGAGTCATTGTATGTGTGTTCTTATACTAAAACCACAAACCAGTACTAGAGTCATAGCATGTGTGTTCTTACACTAAAACCAACATGGATCCACCAGTGGTCATTGCATGTGTGTTCTTTCCACAAACCACACATGGATCAACCACTAGAGTCATTGCATGTGTGTTCTTTCCACAAACCACACATGGATCAACCACTAGAGTCATTGCATGTTTGTTCTTATACTAAAACCACAAACCAGCACTAGAGTCATTGCATGTGTGTTCTTTCCACAAACCACACATGGATCAACCAGAGTCATTGCATGTGTGTTCTTTCCAAAAACCACACATGGATCAACCACTAGAGTCATTGCATGTTTGTTATTATACTAAAACCACAAACCAACACTAGAGTCATTGCATGTGTGTTATTTCCACAAACAAACATGCATCAACCACTAGAGTCATTGCATGTGTGTTCTTTTCCACAAACCACACATGGATCCACCAGTGCTCATTGCATGTGTGTTCTTTCCACAAACCACACATGGTTCACCCACTAGAGTCATTGCATGTGTGTTATTTCCACAAACCACACATGGATCAACCACTAGAGTCATTGTATATGTGTTATTTCCACAAACCACACATGGATCAACCACTAGAGCCATTGCATGTGTGTTCTTATACTAAAACCAACACTAGAGTCATTGCATGTGTGTTCTTTTCACAAACCACACATGGATCAACCACTAGAGTCATTGCATGTGTGTTATTTCAACAAACAAACATGGATCTACCACTAGAGTCATTGCATGTGTGTTCTTTTCCTGAAACCAAACAAGGATCCACCAGTGGTCATTGTATGTGTGTTCTTTCCACAAACCACATATGGATCAACCAGAGTCATTGCATGTGTGTTATTTCCACAAACCACACATGGATCGACTAGAGTCATTGCATGTGTGTTATTTGCACAAACCACACATGGATCAATCACTAGAGTCATTGCATGTCTGTTCTTATACTAAAACCACAAACCAGCACTAGAGTCATTGCATGTGTGTTCTTTTCCACAAACCACACATGGATCCACAAGTGGTCATTGCATGTGTGTTATTTCCACAAACCACATATGGATCAATGCACACATGGATCAACCACTAGAGTCATTGCATGTTTGTTCTTATACTAAAACCACAAACCAGCACTAGAGTCATTGCATGTGTGTTCTTTTCCACAAACCGCACATGGATCCACTAGTAGAGTCATTGCATGTGTGTTCTTTCCACAAACCACATATGGCTCAACCAGAGTCATTGCATGTGTGTTCTTTCCACAAACCACACATGTGGACCCACTAGAGTCATTGCATGTGTGTTATTGCCACAAACCACACATGGATCAACCACTAGAGTCAATGCATATGTGTTATTTCCACAAACCACACATGGATCAACCACTAGAGTCATTGCACGTGTGTTCTTATACTAAAACCAACACTAGAGTCATTGCATGCGTGTTCTTTTCACAAACCACACATGGATCAACCACTAGAGTCATTGCATGTTTGTTCTTATACTAAAACCACGAACCAGCACTAGAGTCATTGCATGTGCGTTCTTTTCCACAAACCATACATAGATCCAACTGTGGTCATTGCATGTGTGTTCTTTCCACAAACCACATATGGATCAACCACTAGTCATTTCATGTATGTTCTTTCCACAAAACACACATGTGGACCCACTAGAGTCATTGCATGTGTGTTATTTCCACAAACCACACATGGATCAACCACTAGAGTCATTGCATGTGTGTTATTTCCACAAACCACACATGGATCAACCACTAGAGTCATTGCATGTGTGTTATTTCCACAAACCACACATGGATAAACCACTAGAGTCATTGCATGTTTGTTCTTATACAAAAACCACAAACCAGCACTAGAGTCATTGCATGTGTGTTCTTTTACTAAAACCACAAACCAGCACTAGAGTCATTGCATGTGTGTTCTTTTCCACAAACCACACATGGATCAACCACTAGAGTCATTGCATGTTTGTTCTTATACTAAAACCACAAACCACACATGGATCAACCACTAGAGTCATTGCATGTTTGTTCTTATACTAAAACCACAAACCAGCACTAGAGTCATTGCATGTGTGTTCTTTTCCACAAACCACACTTGGATCCACCAGTGGTCATTGCATGTGTGTTCTTTCCACAAACCACATTTGTGTCAACCAGAGTGATTGCATGTGTGTAATTTCAACAAACCACACATGTGGGCCACTAGAGTCATTGCATGTGTGTTATTTCCACAAACCACACAGAATCAACCACTAGAGTCATTGCATATGTGTTATTTCCACAAACCACACATGGATCAACCACTAGAGTCATTGCATGTGTTTTCTTATACTAAAACCAACACTAGAGTCATTGCAGGTGTGTTCTTTTCACAAACCACACATGGATCAACCACTAGAGTCATTGCATGTGTGTTATTTCCACAAACAAACATGGATCAACCACTAGAGTCATTGCATGTGTGTTCTTTTCCACAAACCACACATGGATCCACCATTGGTCATTGCATGTGTGTTCTTTCCACAAACCACACATGGATCAACCACTAGAGTCATTGCATGTGTGTTATTTCCGCAAACAACACATGGATCAACCACTAGAGCCATTGCATGTGTGTTCTTATACTAAAACCACAAACCAGTACTAGAGTCATTGCATGTGTGTTCTTTTCGACAAACCACACATGGATCATCCGATGTTCATTGCATGTGTGTTCTTTCCACAAACCACACATGGATCAACCAGAGTCATTGCATGTGTGTTCTTTCCACAAACCACACATGGATTAACCACTAGAGTCATTGCATGTTTGTTCTTATACTAAAACCACAAACCAGTACTAAAGTCATTGCATGTGTGTTCTTTTCCACAAACCACACATGGATCCACTAGTGGTCATTGCATGTGTGTTCTTTCCATAAACCACATATGGATCAACCACTAGAGTCATTGCATGTGTGTTCTTTCCACAAACCACACATGTGGACCCACTAGAGTCATTGCATGTGTGTTATTTCCACAAACCACACATGGATCAACCACTAGAGTCATTGCATGTGTGTTATTTCCACAAACCACACATGGATCAGCCACTAGAGTCATTGCATGTTTGTTCTTATACTAAAACCACAAACCAGCACTAGAGTCATTGCATGTGTGTTCTTTTACTAAAACCACAAACCAGCACTAGAGTCATTGCATGTGTGTTCTTTTCCACAAACCACACATGGATCAACCACTAGAGTCATTGCATGTTTGTTCTTATACTAAAACCATAAGCCAGCACTAGAGTCATTGCATGTGTTATTTTCCGGAAACCACACATGGATCCACCAGTGGTCATTGCATGTGTGTTCTTTCCACAAACCACATATGGATCAACCAGAGTCATTGCATGTGTGTTATTTCCACAAACCACACATGTGGACCCACTAGAGTCATTGCATGTGTGTTATTTCCACAAACCACACATGGATCAACCACTAGAGTCATTGCATATGTGTTATTTCCACAAACCACACATGGATCAACCACTAGAGTCATTTCATGTGTGTTCTTATACTAAAACCAACACTAGAGTCATTGCAGGTGTGTTCTTTTCACAAACCACACATGGATCAACCACTAGAGTCATTGCATGTGTGTTATTTCCACAAACAAACATGAATCAACCACTAGAGTCATTGCATCTGTGTTCTTTTCCACAAACCACACATGGATCCACCAGTGGTCATTGCATGTGTGTTCTTATACTAAACAACACATGGATTAACCACTAGAGTCATTTCATGTGTGTTATTTCCATAAACCACACATGGATCAACCACTAGAGTCATTGCATGTGTGTTCTTATACTAAAACCACAAACCAGTACTAGAGTCATTGCATGTGTGTTCTTTTCGACAAACCACACATGGATCCACCAGTGGTCATTTCATGTGTGTTCTTTCCACAAACCACACATGGATCAACCAGAGTCATTGCATGTGTGTTCTTTCCACAAACCACACATGGATCAACCACTAGAGTCATTGCATGTTTGTTCTTGTACTAAAACCACAAACCAGTACTAAAGTCATTGCATGTGTGTTCTTTTCCACAAACCACACATGGATCCACTAGTGGTCATTGCATGTGTGTTCTTTCCACAAACCACATATGGATCAACTAGAGTCATTGCATGTGTGTTCTTTCCACAAACCACATATGTGGACCCACTAGAGTCATTGCATGTGTGTTCTTTTCCACAAACCACACATGGATCCACCAGTGGTCATTGCATGTGTGTTCTTTCCACAAACCACACATGGATCAACCAGAGTCATTGCATGTGTGTTCTTTCCATAAACCACACATGGATCAACCACTAGAGTCATTGCATGTTTGTTCTTATACTAAAACCACAAACCAGCACTAGAGTCATTGCATGTGTGTTATTTCCACAAACAAACATGGATCAACCACTAGAGTCATTGCATGTGTGTTCTTTTCCACAAACCACACATGGATCCACCAGTGGTCATTGCATGTGTGTTCTTTCCACAAACCACACATGGATCAACCACGAGAGTCATTGCATGTGTGTTATTTCCACAAACCACACATGGATCAACCACTAGAGTCATTGCATTTGTGTTCTTATACTAAAACCACAAACCAGTACTAGAGTCATTGCATGTGTGTTCTTTTCCACAAACCACACATGGATCCACCAGTGGTCATTGCATGTGTGTTCTTTCCACAAACCACATATGGATCAACCACTAGTCATTGCGTGTGTGTTCTTTGCACAAACCACACATGGATCAACCACTAGTCATTGCATGTGTGTTATTTCCACAAACCACACATGGATCAACCACTAGAGTCATTGCATGTGTGTTCTTTCCACAAACCACATGGATCCACAAGTGGTCATTGCATGTGTGTTCTTTCCACAAACCACATATGGATCAACCACTAGTCATTGCATGTGTGTTCTTTCCACAATGCACACATGGATCAACCACTAGAGTCATTGCATGTTTGTTCTTATACTAAAACCACAAACCAGCACTAGAGTCATTGCATGTGTGTTCTTTTCCACAAACCACACATGGATCCACTAGTAGAGTCATTGCATGTGTGTTCTTTCCACAAACCACATATGGCTCAACCAGAGTCATTGCATGTGTGTTCTTTCCACAAACCACACATGTGGACCCACTAGAGTCATTGCATGTGTGTTATTTCCACAAACCACACATGGATCAACCACTAGAGTCAATGCATATGTGTTATTTCCACAAACCACACATGGATTAACCACTAGAGTCATTGCATGTGTGTTCTTATACTAAAACCAACACTAGAGTCATTGCATGTGTGTTCTTTTCCCAAACCACACATGGATCAACCACTAGAGTCATTGCATGTTTGTTCTTATACTAAAACCACAAACCAGCACTAGAGTCATTGCATGTGCGTTCTTTTCCACAAACCATACATAGATCCAACTGTGGTCATTGCATGTGTGTTCTTTCCACAAACCACATATGGATCAACCACTAGTCATTTCATGTATGTTGTTCCAGAAACCACACATGTGGACCCACTAGAGTCATTGCATGTGTGTTATTTCCACAAACCACACATGGATCAACCACTAGAGTCATTGCATGTGTGTTATTTCCACAAACCACACATGGATCAACCACTAGAGTCATTGCATGTGTGTTATTTCCACAAACCATACATGGATAAACCACTAGAGTCATTGCATGTGTGTTCTTTTCCACAAACCACACATGGATCCACCAGTGGTCATTGCATGTGTGTTCTTATCACAAACCACATGGATCAACCACTAGAGTCATTGCATGTGTGTTATTTCCGCAAACCACACATGGATCAACCACTAGAGTCATTGCATGTGTGTTCTTATACTAAAACCACAAACCAGTACTAGAGTCATTGCATGTGTGTTCTTTTCGACAAACCACACATGGATCCACCAGTGGTCATTGCATGTGTGTTCTTTCCACAAACCACACATGGATCAACCAGAGTCATTGCATGTGTGTTCTTTCCACAAACCACACATGGATCAACCACTAGAGTCATTTCAGGTTTGTTCTTATACTAAAACCACAAACCAGTACTAAAGTCATTGCATGTGTGTTCTTTTCCACAAACCACACATGGATCCACTAGTGGTCATTGCATGTGTGTTCTTTCCACAAACCACATATGGATCAACCAGAGTCATTGCATGTGTGTTCTTTCCACAAACCACACATGTGGACCCCCTAGAGTCATTGCATGTGTGTTATTTCCACAAACCACACATGGATCAACCACTAGAGTCATTGCATGTGTGTTATTTCCACAAACCACACATGGATCAATCACTAGAGTCATTGCATGTTTGTTCTTATACTAAAACCACAAACCAGCACTAGAGTCATTGCATGTGTGTTCTTTACTAAAACCACACTTGGATCCACTAGTGGTCATTGCATGTGTGTTCTTTCCACAAACCACATATGGATCAATGCACACATGGATCAACCACTAGAGTCATTGCATGTTTGTTCTTATACTAAAACCACAAACCAGCACTAGAGTCATTGCATGTGTGTTCTTTTCCACAAACCACACATGGATCCACTAGTGGTCATTTCATGTGTGTTCTTTCCACAAACCACATATGGATCAACCAGAGTCATTGCATGTGTGTTATTTCCACAAACCACACATTTGGACCCACTAGAGTCATTGCATGTGTGTTATTTCCACAAACCACACATGGATCAACCACTAGAGTCATTGCATATGTGTTATTTCCACAAACCACACATGGATCAACCACTAGAGTCATTTCATGTGTGTTCTTATACTAAAACCAACACTAGAGTCATTGCATGTGTGTTCTTTTCACAAACCACACATGGATCAACCACTAGAGTCATTGCATGTTTGTTATTTACATAAAAAAACATGGATCAACCACTAGAGTCATTGCATGTGTGTTCTTTTCCACAAACCACACATGGATCCACTAGTGGTCATTTCATGTGTGTTCTTTCCACAAACCACACATGGATCAACCACTAGAGTCATTGCATGTATGTTATTTCCACAAACCACACATGGATAAACCACTAGAGTCATTGCACGTGTGTTATTTCCGTAAACCACATATGGATCAACCAGAGTCATTGCATGTGTGTTCTTTCCACAAACCACACATGGATCAACCACTAGAGTCATTGCATGTGTGTTATTTCCACAAACCACACATGGATAAACCACTAGAGTCATTGCATGTTTGTTCTTATACAAAAACCACAAACCAGCACTAGAGTCATTGCATGTTTGTTCTTATACTAAAACCACAAACCAGCACTAGAGTCATTGCATGTGTGTTCTTTCCACAAACCACACATGGATCAACCACTAGAGTCATTGCATGTTTGTTCTTACTAAAACCACAAACCACACATGGATCAACCACTAGAGTCATTGCATGGTTGTTCTTATACTAAAACCACAAACCAGCACTAGAGTCATTGCATGTGTGTTCTTTCCACAAACCACACTTGGATCCACCAGTGGTCATTGCATGTGTTCTTCCACAAACCACATTTGTGTCAACCAGAGTGATTGCATGTGTGTAATTTCAACAAACCACACATGTGGGCCACTAGAGTCATTGCATGTGTGTTATTTCCACAAACCACACAGAATCAACCACTAGAGTCATTGCATATGTGTTATTTCCACAAACCACACATGGATCAACCACTAGAGTCATTGCATGTGTTTTCTTATACTAAAACCAACACTAGAGTCATTGCAGGTGTGTTCTTTTCACAAACCACACATGGATCAACCACTAGAGTCATTGCATGTGTGTTATTTCCACAAACAAACATGGATCAACCACTAGAGTCATTGCATGTGTGTTCTTTTCCACAAACCACACATGGATCCACCAGTGGTCATTGCATGTGTGTTCTTTCCACAAACCACACATGGATCAACCACTAGAGTCATTGCATGTGTGTTATTTCCGCAAACAACACATGGATCAACCACTAGAGCCATTGCATGTGTGTTCTTATACTAAAACCACAAACCAGTACTAGAGTCATTGCATGTGTGTTCTTTTCGACAAACCACACATGGATCCACCAGTGTTCATTGCATGTGTGTTCTTTCCACAAACCACACATGGATCAACCAGAGTCATTGCATGTGTGTTCTTTCCACAAACCACACATGGATTAACCACTAGAGTCATTGCATGTTTGTTCTTATACTAAAACCACAAACCAGTACTAAAGTCATTGCATGTGTGTTCTTTTCCACAAACCACACATGGATCCACTAGTGGTCATTCCATGTGTGTTCTTTCCATAAACCACATATGGATCAACCAGAGTCATTGCATGTGTGTTCTTTCCACAAACCACACATGTGGACCCACTAGAGTCATTGCATGTGTGTTATTTCCACAAACCACACATGGATCAACCACTAGAGTCATTGCATGTGTGTTATTTCCACAAACCACACATGGATCAGCCACTAGAGTCATTGCATGTGTGTTCTTATACTAAAACCACAAACTAGCACTAGAGTCATTGCATGTGTGTTCTTTTCCACAAACCACACATGGATCAACCACTAGAGTCATTGCATGTTTGTTCTTATACTAAAACCGCAAACCAGCACTAGAGTCATTGCATGTGTGTTATTTTCCAGAAACCACACATGGATCCACTAGTGGTCATTGCATGTGTGTTCTTTCCACAAACCACATATGGATCAACCAGAGTCATTGCATGTGTGTTATTTCCACAAACCACACATTTGGACCCACTAGAGTCATTGCATGTGTGTTATTTCCACAAACCACACATGGATCAACCACTAGAGTCATTGCATATGGCTCACAAACCACACATGGATTCAACCACTAGAGTCAGCCATGTGTGTTCTTATAATTACACTAGAGTCATTACATATGTGTTCTTTTCACAAACCACACATGGATCAACCACTAGAGTCATTGCATGTGTGTTATTTCCACAAACAAACATGAATCAACCACTAGAGTCATTGCATCTGTGTTCTTTTCCACAAACCACACATGGATCCACCAGTGGTCATTGCATGTGTGTTCTTTCCACAAATCACACATGGATCAACCACTAGAGTCATTGCATGTGTGTTATTTCCGCAAACCACACATGGATCAACCACTAGAGTCATTGCATGTGTGTTCTTATACCAAAACCACAAACCAGTACTAGAGTCATTGCATGTGTGTTCTTTTCCACAAACCACACATGGATCCACCAGTGGTCATTTCATGTGTGTTCTTTCCACAAACCACACATGGATCAACCAGAGTCATTGCATGTGTGTTCTTTCCACAAACCACACATGGATCAACCACTAGAGTCATTGCATGTTTGTTCTTGTACTAAAACCACAAACCAGTACTAAAGTCATTGCATGTGTGTTCTTTTCCACAAACCACACATGGATCCACTAGTGGTCATTGCATGTGTGTTCTTTCCACAAACCACATATGGATCAACTAGAGTCATTGCATGTGTGTTCTTTCCACAAACCACATATGTGGACCCACTAGAGTCATTGCATGTGTGTTCTTTTCCACAAACCACACATGGATCCACCAGTGGTCATTGCATGTGTGTTCTTTCCACAAACCACACATGGATCAACCAGAGTCATTGCATGTGTGTTCTTTCCATAAACCACACATGGATCAACCACTAGAGTCATTGCATGTTTGTTCTTATACTAAAACCACAAACTAGCACTAGAGTCATTGCATGTGTGTTATTTCCACAAACAAACATGCATCAACCACTAGAATCATTGCATGTGTGTTCTTTTCCACAAACCACACATGGATCCACCAGTGCTCATTGCATGTGTGTTCTTTCCACAAACCACACATGGATCAACCACGAGAGTCATTGCATGTGTGTTATTTCCACAAACCACACATGGATCAACCACTAGAGTCATTGCATTTGTGTTCTTATACGAAAACCACAAACCAGTACTAGAGTCGTTGCATGTGTGTTCTTTTCCACAAACCACACATGGATCCACCAGTGGTCATTGCATGTGTGTTCTTTCCACAAACCACATATGGATCAACCACTAGTCATTGCGTGTGTGTTCTTTGCACAAACCACACATGGATCAACCACTAGTCATTGCGTGTGTGTTATTTCCACAAACCACACATGGATCAACCACTAGAGTCATTGCATGTGTGTTCTTTTCCACAAACCACACATGGATCCACAAGTGGTCATTGCATGTGTGTTCTTTCCACAAACCACATATGGATCAACCACTAGTCATTGCATGTGTGTTCTTTCCACAATGCACACATGGATCAACCACTAGAGTCATTGCATGTTTGTTCTTATACTAAAACCACAAACCAGCACTAGAGTCATTGCATGTGTGTTCTTTTCCACAAACCACACATGGATCCACTAGTAGAGTCATTGCATGTGTGTTCTTTCCACAAACCACATATGGCTCAACCAGAGTCATTGCATGTGTGTTCTTTCCACAAACCACACATGTGGACCCACTAGAGTCATTGCATGTGTGTTATTTCCACAAACCACACATGGATCAACCACTAGAGTCAATGCATATGTGTTATTTCCACAAACCACACATGGATTAACCACTAGAGTCATTGCACGTGTGTTCTTATACTAAAACCAACACTAGAGTCATTGCATGCGTGTTCTTTTCCCAAACCACACATGGATCAACCACTAGAGTCATTGCATGTTTGTTCTTATACTAAAACCACAAACCAGCACTAGAGTCATTGCATGTGCGTTCTTTTCCACAAACCATACATAGATCCAACTGTGGTCATTGCATGTGTGTTCTTTCCACAAACCACATATGGATCAACCACTAGTCATTTCATGTATGTTGTTTCCACAAACCACACATGTGGACCCACTAGAGTCATTGCATGTGTGTTATTTCCACAAACCACACATGGATCAACCACTAGAGTCATTGCATGTGTGTTATTTCCACAAACCACACATGGATCAACCACTAGAGTCATTGCATGTGTGTTATTTCCATAAACCATACATGGATAAACCACTAGAGTCATTGCATGTGTGTTCTTTTCCACAAACCACACATGGATCCACCAGTGGTCATTGCATGTGTGTTCTTTCCACAAACCACACATGGATCAACCACTAGAGTCATTGCATGTGTGTTATTTCCGCAAACCACACATGGATCAACCACTAGAGTCATTGCATGTGTGTTCTTATACTAAAACCACAAACCAGTACTAGAGTCATTGCATGTGTGTTCTTTTCGACAAACCACACATGGATCCACCAGTGGTCATTGCATGTGTGTTCTTTCCACAAACCACACATGGATCAACCAGAGTCATTGCATGTGTGTTCTTTCCACAAACCACACATGGATCAACCACTAGAGTCATTTCAGGTTTGTTCTTATACTAAAACCACAAACCAGTACTAAAGTCATTGCATGTGTGTTCTTTGCCACAAACCACACATGGATCCACTAGTGGTCATTGCATGTGTGTTCTTTCCACAAACCACATATGGATCAACCAGAGTCATTGCATGTGTGTTCTTTCCACAAACCACACATGTGGACCCCCTAGAGTCATTGCATGTGTGTTATTTCCACAAACCACACATGGATCAACCACTAGAGTCATTGCATGTGTGTTATTTCCACAAACCACACATGGATCAACCACTAGAGTCATTGCATGTTTGTTCTTATACTAAAACCACAAACCAGCACTAGAGTCATTGCATGTGTGTTCTTTTACTAAAACCACAAACTTGCACTAGAGTCATTGCATGTGTGTTCTTTTCCACAAACCACACATGGATCAACCACTAGAGTCATTGCATGTTTGTTCTTATACTAAAACCACAAACCAGCACTAGAGTCATTGCATGTGTGTTATTTTCCAGAAACCACACATGGATCCACTAGTGGTCATTTCATGTGTGTTCTTTCCACAAACCACATATGGATCAACCAGAGTTATTGCATGTGTGTTATTTCCACAAACCACACATTTGGACCCACTAGAGTCATTGCATGTGTGTTATTTCCACAAACCACACATGGATCAACCACTAGAGTCATTGCATATGTGTTATTTCCACAAACCACACATGGATCAACCACTAGAGTCATTTCATGTGTGTTCTTATACTAAAACCAACACTAGAGTCATTGCAGGTGTGTTCTTTTCACAAACCACACATGGATCAACCACTAGAGTCATTGCATGTGTGTTATTTCCACAAACAAACATGAATCAACCACTAGAGTCATTGCATGTGTGTTCTTTTCCACAAACCACACATGGATCCACTAGTGGTCATTTCATGTGTGTTCTTTCCACAAACCACACATGGATCAACCACTAGAGTCATTGCATGTGTGTTATTTTCACAAACCACACATGGATCAACCACTAGAGTCATTGCATGTGTGTTATTTCCACAAACCACACATGCATCCATTTGAGTCATTTCATGCTTGTTCTTATATTAAAACTAGCACTTCCCCCAATGGATCCACCGTTAGACCGAGTCTTCTAGAAGGCACGCCATAACACAGTTGTTCTGCTTGACAATTGTTACATACCGTTTGATTGGGGCACTTAGACGATTGGGATGGTCTTCGCGAGAGCGATCCTCGAGTAGGCTATTCTGCCGCATGATTGTCCACGCTTGCTCTGTACAAACTGGCATATTGCGAGTGTTACGACTCACGAGTTCAGTGGGCCATATCCTAGTGTCACGTCCCCGTTACTTCTCTTCCTCCCCGTACTTCTCTTCCTTCCCCTCAAAGCCACTTTCCCCACTTCACTTCCATCCTGCCGTAGCCGCAAGCCGACGACATCCGCCAATTCTCCGGTCGCTACCTTCATGGTAAGAAATCATTTTACAATCTTGTGAACTTATCCTACACATTCCTTCTATTCGCCAATCTAACTGCTGATCTTTTTTCGATTTCTCGACGAACTTCAGTTGTGGCAGATGTGGGAGCCCAAGAATCTGGAGATCCTCGCGTGCAACTTCGCCATTACTCCTACCGCGAGCTCCCGCTCCACGAGCTCGCGTGCCCGCACGGCGCGTGCGCCTGCACGGAGCCGGGCTGCAACTACACCGGCCCGCCGGCAGAGCTCGTCGTCCACCTTGCAGATGGGCACTTGATCGAAGTGATTAGGATCTCGTACGGGCAAGCCCAACTTCTCCAAGAGCAGGTGCTGCCGTTCGACGGCATGCCGCCGCTAATTTTCGGGGTGGGGGCGACTGTTTCGTCCTGACCATCACCGCCGGTGTTCCGGGAACCAGAGCCGGTCCCACCGTCGTGGGTGCCGTATGCGGCAAGTAGGTCTCATGCGCCTGGCCCGTATACACGGTGCACATGTGGGCGAACGCCCAGCCGCCATCGTCGGATAGCATTCTTGTGCTAGCCGAGGCGCCGAGCTGCCCGACGCCGCGGGAGGTGGAGTATGTGGACCTAAGGTCAATCCTATGCATGCCATCTTAGTACCTTGTCGGTGCTAGACCGAGCAGGCAGATTTATTTCTACATTTGTATCAATAAGACCGACAGACAAATGTAGTACTTGTGCTGTCGTTACTGTTAGACTTAAGCGATGCTTCTCACGTGCTTAGAGCATACGTGTTGTGCGAATGTACCCTAGTTGTAGTTTTCAGTACTGCATAATACTTCGACGAGTTATTATATTGGTCCAATCAGCTTGTTGTTGTCATGTTGCAAAGTCCGCTTGCTCTGGACAGACCGGCAATACCGTGTGCTCCCGCTCCCGCATGTCAGTGTCACGTGTTCCGAGGGACCACCTGCCAGTGTCCTTCCCCTCGAAGCCACTGTCCCAACTTCTCTTCCATCCTGCCACTCCCGTCCGGTGGTTGTAATCTGATGATTTTCGTTGGATTGTTTACAAGTAATCTACGTTGATAATGCAACATGCAAATGGCACAGACACAATTTCTAAAGTGGAAGCACTCACCGGCTGCTATTGCACACATTTCTTAATATAGCTCGACAAACACATTACAATAATTATACTCGCATTAAACTCAACCAAAATTGCAACCATCCTAAACAACATCTAAACCCACATCACACAGCTGTCGTCGGAGTCCACCTCGATTGGTGACACCGCCGTGCCCTTTCCGGCGACATCCACTCCCGCCCGTGGCTTGCCCTTCGCCAAGGAGGCAACAATGGCGTTTTGCACAGCTTCGTCCCCATCGTCCTCCACATCAGAATCGACAATGACGAAGGCGACGAGGTTGGCGTGGACCGAGCGTCGTCACACCTGGCGGCTCCTGCTCGAGCGCGACGCCGCATCCGTCCTTCTACAGGTAGGAGGGGCCGAGCTAGCATACGTAGCGTCGTCGCTCCTCTCAAGAAACCATGGCCATTTGATACTGCGACGGTAGGATCTTGGGGTGGATCCGCCACGGCGAGCCCTACCGGAAGCGGTGGAGCGGATGGATCTGCCGGCGCGAGCCATGACAAGTTCCTACAAGGGAGTAAGATTGTGGGCCAGGCGTGTTTGGTTCCTGAGCAAGACCTCCCAGTGATATATAAGCGGGCAAGGTACCAAAAAATTCCTTCCAATGCGCGTGACAGGGGTTTTGAACCACGAAGGTGCGAGTTTCTTTTGACAAGTCCACACGCTAGGTCCCCCACCTGTCAGCCGAATGTGGACGGTAGGATTCTGCCCGAGTTATTAAGTAGGGATAAATCATGCTTCACCACTACCCTGACATCCAAAGTCTCCTCTTTCTTTTGCCCTCACTCCCCTCGCTCATGGCTTGCAGCTCGTGCAGTTTGTCTCGGGCAGAATCAGGGTCGGCTCAACGCCATCAGGCGGGTGCCCCCATCAGGTACCAGAGGGCGCCCTACGATTACTACCATGATATGATGTGTTTATGTGGTGAGAAGATGCCGAGATGGATTTCATGGACTGACAAAAATACTGTAGGAAATTCAGCAACTGCAGCATCAGAGCGGTAAGTTCATACTGTAGGTACAATGGTAACCCGGATCCGGAAAGCGTAATGTAATTCTTTTTTTTGTTTCCTTCGATCTACTACGCAGGAAGGGAGGGGGACTGGCTGTGACAAGTTTGTGTGGATCGAAAAGCCACTGACAGGTTTTCACAAAGAGCTTGTTCAGGATCCGCGTGATGCTGTGTGGGACAAGAAAGAGGAGATTCGTGCGATGGAGCGCGAGATCCAGGAGCTTCGCTAGGTGCAGGGGAGGCAGGGGCAGGGAGGTGGTGAGACGGACGGGCTCAAGATTAGGCCAGATAGTGGACACAATTTCCTCATTATCTGGGCATTATCTGTTGCATTTGCAGGTTATGTTGCCATGTCGTTGTCCAGCAACTGAAATAAGTTGCTGCTTCGTGGAGTGTAGCGGCCAGCTTAAGAAATTGTATTCTAGCCTAGAAACTTATCATAAGTGTAATGCCAGCAACAGGGATTTATTAAGCGCCTATAAATAAATCATGTCTGTGCCACTAACACCCATTGATTTTGGAGAGGATTTAACCTCTCAGCTATCACTATTGTTTAGATAGTAGTGGCACAGTCACAGTTTTGGATTCAACTAGTGGCCTTGGCCGTATCAAATCCTAAAGTCGCGATACATTTTACTCCGAGTACGAGAGGCAGATTGTTTCGCCCGACAAGTTCCACGCACACAACTCCAGAGTTTAACCGAACTACATATATAGGTTCAAGTTCAATACATCATTAGGCTGCTACACTGCTAGCCCTCTTTCTCTTCTTGGGTGCCAACTTTCTTCCTCTTTCCTTCACGTCCACCGGCTTCTTCATCTCCTGTCTTCTTCCTCTTCCCAGGTGCCAATTTTCTTACCTTCACGTACCCTGCATCTCCGGGCCGAGGGAAGTCAGGCCAATCAGCACCAGAATCTTGACCGGCATCATCACTCCACTCGTTTTGGTTTTCTTCCCATAGCAAAATCACTAAGTCGGCTGTCTTGTTTCTTACCTTGCGCTTCCTATAAAAAAACACTACATGGATTACTACCTTATATCTAAAGACTATAAACAATTTTTTTGTGTGAATGTACCATCTCATCTAGGTTTGGGAACATTAAGGGGACATCCAGCTGCTCTATGGCCTATAAGATGGCAGGTCTTGCATCTGTTTTTGCCCTTCTTTGTAGCACAGAAAGCCGAACCCTTCTTCTCGAGAAAATTCTTAAACCTATTCACCTGGGGTCTTCCTCTGCCCCTTTTTGTAACTGGCTGGCAAAGCTCGAAAGACAGTTGGACTTGAGGCCACTGAGATGGGTCTGTACATGGCTCGACGGATCCAGCGTACGCAGCTCTGAACTTTTCCATAGAGTAGTAGTCTGACAAATACTGATCCAAATGTGGTAGAGTTCTTTTCTTCACCAAGAAGGCCAAGGCGTGGTCTCAAGGTTTCCCGGTATGCTGCCACTCTAAGCAGGTGCATTCTCGTAGCTAGATGTTCACAACATCCCTTTTTCCACTCTTGGACATATCGACCACCTCACAGCTTCTGTTGGTTGACGGGAGAACCTTAAGATGAGCAAGTCCTCGGCTTCTCTTGTGCAGTTGCTGTACAACTGGCGGTAGCATATGTCCTCTAAGTCTCCTACCGATCTCTCTCCTTATATTTAACAGCTTCATGATCATACCACGTATGTTGTCCATCAAGATATGAACATGACGCACTTTTATGTCCTTCACCCAGTTATTTAGGCATTCTGCAAGGTTGTTATTTATGTAATCAACTTTGATGTGAGGGTTGAATTGACTCCTCTTCCATAGATGCGAATGATGGATGGCTAAGTACTCTAGAAGTTCAGGGGCTTCAGCAAAAATCTTGCTCATGAAATAATCGCTGCTACTAGGTTTGTAAACTCTAGCAGCAGGAAACATGTAACGAAATACGCTGCCTGCATAGTGTGAGTACAAGTTGAGCATCATATGGGCATGGCATTCTCTACCTTCAGCTCGCGGGAACACCTCCTTCACTGCATTCGTCAACCCTTTGCATGCATCCGTGGATATAGCCAATGGATCCATGTGGCCTATTGATCTCTTGAGCTGCCTCATAAACCAGACCCAGTTTTCCTCCGTTTCTGTTTCAAACAGCACGAATGCCACTAGGAACATCTAGTTGTGACCATCAAGTGCTGTGGCAGATGGCAGGCAGCCTTTCCATTTGCCAGTTAAGACAGTGCAGTCTACACTCATATACGGCCTACAACCGCCCTTGAATCCATCGATGCAAGGTTTAAGCGCCATGAAAAATCTTTTGAAATATATTTTACCACATTCTGATTCGGTGTCAATCTCCACAACACTACCCGGACGCCTAGCTTGTACCTCCGCCTTGAAGTTGTACAGCACCTGAAGCTATTGGTCCAATCCCCGTGCAAGACCCCCCAGAGATTTCTCCCCGGACAATGTTGTATTTAGAACCGAGGCTAGTCTGAATATTCTTCGCGGTCTCCTTAGGGTTATCCTTTAGTATGGACATAGATTGCATAGCCACCCACTCCGTATCAGCCATTGAGGATTTTAGTTTGCTTCCTGTCGGACACATGTGTGCAGGGCCCATTCTGTTCACCTGTAACATAGATTCATTTAAAAGATAAGCGGAGTCGACTAGTTGCTAGAAAGATATCGCACATCAATTGTAGTTATAGAGTGGAAAGAGAGAGAAAGAGAGTTATAATAGTTTGCTGCATTCATTGCCCCAATACCCTAATTGCAGTCGACGCAGGTAAGGATCTTGTTGTGATCCTCCATGGACAATGTACCTCGGCCCGTCCATTCATCCACGTTAACTTGCAAACGGCCTCATACCTCTCGGCAGAGTTCTTCAGTCGATAAACGTCGAACTCCCCCTTGATACAAAAATGCCGGAATGACATCCTAAACTCGGTGCTGACCGAAATTATAGGATACTCGTGGTCATGTTTCATTTCTTCTACTTCAACACCCAAATCATCGACTGGAATACCAGCCTCATCGTTAAGTTCCTCGTCTAATTCATCATCACCAGATTCTTGATCCTCTACAGTGACTGCTTCTTCATCTCATTCAGAATCTTCGCCATCATCTCTAATGCCTAGTACTGCACACATCATATTGACTCCCATGGGTGGGGCTGCACCATCGTCTCCACCCAGATGGACAGGAACATTTCCCCAGTCCACCTCACTGGCAACTCTGTTTTCTCCAAGACACTCGGTTGGTTGTGCTGCAACCACATGGGGTGGTCTTACGTTTGCACGCATCCCAGGTACTTCAGTGGAGAAACAGCAGTCAGAATCAATTTCATCTTGAGTGTACAGAACCCTCTTGCTCTTCCTGTGTACATCATCCTTCCTGATGTAATCTTTCCTGATGGTATCAGTAGGGCTTGACATCTGCATTCCATTCCCCATCGAACTAGGCCTTTTGCTGCCGCTCGTGGGTGTGATCTCCTTACTGCCTCCCCTCATGGGTGTTGGCTCCAGGGTGCTGGCATTATTGCCCGACCTCTGCGGCGTGTTCTTCTTTGAATTAGCCCTTTTGCTGCTACTATTGGGCGTGTTCTCCTTTGTGCTGGCATTATTGCCTAACCCTAGCGGCGTGTTCCGCTCCAAATTAGCCCTTTTGCCGCTACTATTGGGCGTCTTCTCCTTCGTGCTGGCATTATTGCTTGACCTCAGTGGAGTGTTTTGCTCCAAATTAGCCCTTTTACTGCTACTAGTGGGCGTGTTCTCCTTCGTGATGTCATAATTCCCTGACAGCGGCATGTTCCGCTCCAAATTAGTGTTTTTTCTGCTCCCACTGGGTGTGGTAGCCTATGTGCTGGCCATCTTCGCCTCTTTGCTACCACTCCTGGGAGTGTTCACCATCGTGCTAGCCCTCTTAGCATTTTTGTTGCTACCGTTCGGTGTGGCATTTTGACTGGATCTCAGGGGTGTACTCTGCGGCATGGTGCCTTTTGTCGTACGACTCTTGGGCATACTCTTCTCTGGTGTGGTCTCCTTGGTGACGTTCTTCTTAGGGGTGCCCTTTCTGGGGATGCTCTTCCTGCTCCTCTTTATGACGCTCCTCTGTAAGACTATCCTCTGTTCGAAGCCACCCTTAGTCGCACCAGCCCCAGTGATGCCATGGATCAGGTCATGCATGCCTTCTAAAAGTCCATCATCACTATTGTCGAGTTCCAATTCCTCTCCAACCGTGAGCACTACCAAGTGGAAGTAAACTTCACCTCTATAATGTTTCCTTGTAAACGGTACGACTAAATCGATGGTATCTTTGACTTCGATAGCCTTTTTGCTCTTGTAACCATAATATAACAAACGTGCTTCCTGGGAGGACCCCCACAGCACCTTCACATGTAACGATGCCATCAGGTCAGATAACTCTACCACTTCAGGGTCGTATCTGCCAAGGATTACTCAAACTCGTCATAGAATTTTTCTATGCCATCATCTAATTTTGCAGTATAATCTGCGACACCAACACGAACGATTACTTTGCCATCATCAGGTTCTTCAGGATAGAAACCTCCGAGAGGTTCGAGAGATGGAGCGGCACCATCAGACTCAGCCCCAATGCCACCGCCGCCATCACCAGCGTCATCGTTAGCTGGATCAACCTCGATGGAAGTAGCATGACCAGGAGCAAGGCAAGGGCCCTTAGCAGTGGGAACTACATTACATGGTGGACAGGCAGGGCCCCTTCTAACGGCAGCCATAATAGGATCAGCTGCTGCCATGCCACCTCGATGATCAGGAGCAGTTCCCACAACAGAAGTGTATCGAGTGCTAGCAGAGTCCATACCATGAGCTGGCTTCAGACCAGCAGCTCGCTGAACCCGAGCACGGGTTCGAGGATGAGAGAATGGTTCAGTCTTTCCAACAACAGTGGGGCAGCCTTCGGAAGCCTTAGTTTGCTCAACAGCGGCAGGGATTGGGTCAACAGCGTCTAGATCAACAACAACATGAGGACGACCAGTACCAGCTGATACCAGAGCACGGGTTCGGACAACTTGAGGACGGTTTCGAGGAGGAGCAGCACACAAGGCGGCGGTCTTGGCAACAACAGTGGGGCAGCCTCCGGATGCCTTAGTTTGCTCAACAGTGGCATCGATTGGGACGGGGACGACCAGTACCGGTAGATTCTAGAGCAGAGTTTTCCACAACGGCAATACGGGGACTCCTACAAGGAGGTTGGCTGACAGAAGCATGTCGCGGATGAGGAACCACATTTTGCTCAACAACAGCAGGGGTTCGAGTTAGACCTCCCTGTCCAATAATAGCTGGGCGACTCCCAGTAGCAGGACCTTCCTCATCCACTATGTTACACACCAGCGTAACCACGCAAAGCCTAACATGCTGTTTCATCAACCCAATTAGCTGACTGTCACACGCTATAGGAACCCTGAAGCCTCGTTCATCAACGATGCTGAAAGCGTCAGATCTGCTTCTGCCTCATTCAGCAAGTTCACGCACTGCAGCAACCAAACCAGGGACAGTGCATAACTGCACAGGCGCTACTTCCATCTTCAGACTCTGAGCCTGTTTCCACGTGCTCTTCCCATGTGCTAATTTAACGAGGTAGCCGCAGATGCTCACCAGAACCGTGTATTTGGGTTCAGCGGAGATCCTAGTTGACAGAAAATTAGAGACAAAAGATAAGAATTGTTTGTCAGCGTCGTTCTAGCAAACAATTCTATGTTCGATATATCTCTGTAATGCCAATAGCCAGCTAGCATTTATAGGTAGTGCGAATAGCAAAGAGAAGAGTAGCTCACCCGAAATTAGCCAGAAGTACTTCTTCCTCGGCAAATGGATCTGCCATCCTTCGCGCTGCTCAGCTCGTCGGCGGTAGAGACGGGCTAGATCGTCGCAATGACTGGCACGACATTTGGCATTAGAGCTCAGTAGCAGTGAGTAGGCGCAGAAGTCAAATGCCCGAAGAGATCATTCTGGTTGGAGAGGGGATTTCGACGCCGCCGGTGCTAGGGTTCATGCGAAAGGAGGAAGGGAGTGGATTTGTGAATTTGGTCAACGCACGATGCTCCTTTAGTATCTCGTTTCGCCTACGTGGTTGCCGCGTTGGCGCCCGCGTCACAGACAGATAACCGACATGTGGGTCCCGACCGTCTACTTCACGGGGCAGTTTCACGACATGTTTGGATTTGGCAGGGGTGAGACGAGTTTGCCTCGAAATGGCCCCTCTCGGTAGTTGGCGGCCCAATTTTTCGAAACGCGGTAATTTCAGGCAACTTAGGTACCGCCATGCGCTGGCCTGCCAACTTTGGTACCGCAGACAAATAATCCCCATGCCCGTGTGCCCCCGCTTGAAGGGACCGACCATGTCGAGGCCCCAAACAGCGAAAGGCCAGGTGATCGGTATGGTCTTGGGCACCAAAGCCAGCATGTGACTGAGCTGCCCGAAGCGTTGGCACCCGTTGCACACACGGACTAGCTGTTCGGCATCTTCGAGGGCAGTGGGCCAATAGAAGCCATGGCGGAACGCCTTGGCGACTATCTCTCTTGACGAAGCGTGATGCCCGCACTCGCCCTGGTGGATTTCCTTGAGCAGCTAGTAGCCTGTGTCCACGTCGACACACCTTTGAAAGATGTCGGATACGCTGCGCTTGTACAGTTCTTTGTTGATGAGGGTGTACGTGTGCACACGGTGCTGGATTTGCCTGGCCTCCACCTCATCGTCCGGAAGTTCCCTGTTGGCGATGTAGTCCATGAAGGGTTGTGCCTAGGATGGTATCTCCCGGATGGTGAGGATGCTTCCGCTCTCCGGTTGATGGTTGTCGGGGGGTTGTCCGGATGAGGTACCCGGGACGGTAGCCCCCGATCCATTTGATGAGTCGGCAACCCCCGGGTCTTGCGATCCCGAGGGTATTGACTTCCGGAGTTGGTGCGGGCCATCTTCTTTGGGGGCTCTGCTGGCTCTACGTCTGCTGCACCGTCAACCGGGGCACTTCCTGCCCAGATGATGGAATCCGACTCGGGGGACGGGTTGATGGAGGGCTTGCGCAAGTGCTCCAAGGAGACCCTAGGTGGGATCGCCTGCCTGGTGGATCCGATTTGTGCGAGTGAATCGGCGGCCTCATTGTTGACACGATGGACATCACGGAATTCACATCCGTCGAAGCAGGCGCTAAGCTTCTGTATGTGGAACCGGTAGAGAGACATGCTTGCATCACGGGCGTCCCACTCTCCGGATACCTGTTGCACCACTAGATACGAATCGCTGAAGCAAAGGATCCGGTTGACATCGATCTCTCTAGCTAGCCGAAGGCTGTGCGCCAGTGCCTCGTATTCGGCTACGTTGTTGGAGGCCTTGAAGTGGACCTACAGGATGTACTCCAGCAGGTCTCCCTTGGGCGAGGTGAGCACGATGCCGGCTGCCAAGCCCCCGAGCATCTTCGACCCGTCGAAGTGCATCCTCTAATGGTCCAAATCCGGAACAGGTGGGAGGTATTGGGTCTCCGCCCAGTCGACGAGGAAGTCCGCTAGAGCCTGCGACTTGATCCTAAGCCGGGGCTCGTACTAGATGGACTAGGCGGTGAGCTCGATGGCCCACTTAGCGACTCAGCCGGTGACATCCTCGTTACCGATGATTTATGAAAGGGGTGCGGTGCACACGACCTTAATCGGATGCTCCTGGAAGTAGTGCTTGAGCTTCTTGCATGGCAGGTACACACCGTAGCACATCTTCTGGTAGTGGGGGTTGTTCTGCTTGGAGAGGGAGAGAACTCCTGCTGAGGTAGTAGGCGAATTCGCTGAACCGGTGAGCCTTTTTCCTCGGGCGCTCCACCACCGGGCGACGACGACCACTGATGGCTGCTATATAGAGAAACATCGGCTCCTTGCTAGCCAGCATGGCTAGAACCGGCGTTGTGGATAGCATGCGCTTGAGGTCATGAAAGGCGCCGTCGGCCTGCGAGGTCCAGGAGAACGTGTTTGTCTTCTTCATCAGCTGGTACAATGAGAGTGCCTTCTCCCCCAACCGGCTGACGAAACGGCTAAGGGAGGCAAGGCATCCGGTGAACTTCTGGACTCCAAGTAGGCTCCTGGGCGGCTGCATCCTCTCGATGGCCGCAATATTTTCTGGATTCGCCTCGATCCCTCGCTACGAGACGAGGAGACCAAGTAGTTGACCGGATTGGACTCCGAAGACGCATTTCTCCGGGTTCAGCTTCATCTGGTATTGCCGGAGGTTGCCAAATGTATCTCCCAAGTCCTCGAGGAGGGTGAGCTTCTCCTTGGTCTTGATTACCACATCGTCCACATAAGCACTTCTGCATACAGCGCTAATAGGCAGCGCCTGCGTTTTTCAGACCGGAAGGCATGGTTACATAGCAGAAAGCCCCATACAGGGTGATGAATGATGTTTTTATCTCGTCAGCTGGGTTTAGCCGGATCTGATTGTAATCAGAGTAACAATCCAAGAAAGACAACAAATCGCAGACGGTCGTGGAATCGATAGCTTGATCGATACGGGGCAAGGCGAATGGGTCTTTCGGGCACACCTTGTTCAGGCTGGTGTAGTCACACATGCGCCATGTCTTGTACTTCTTCAACACCAGGACTGGGTTGGCCAGCCAGTCTGGGTGGTACACCTCCATGATGAACCCGGCTGCAAGGAGCTCGGTGATCTCGTCACCAATAATCTTCATCTCCTCCTCCGCGAACCGGCGCAGAGGCTGCTTGATCGGCTTGGCATCCGACCGCACATGAAGTAAGTGCTCGGCAAACTCCCTCAGCACACCTGGCATGTCCTTGGGTGACCATGCGAATATGTCCCGATTCTCACGGAGGAAGTCGACAAGCGCACCTTCCTATTTGCTGTCCAAGCCAGCACCAATGGTGACGAACTTGGTCAGGTCGGAGGGGTCTAGCAGAATCCTCTTCGTCTCCTTTGCCGGCTGGAAAGCTCCTTCTCTAGCCGGGTTGCTGCTAGCCGGCATTTCTTGCTGTGCCATGGCCACGTTGCTCATGATCACGCACTTTTCCTCGGCTATGATGAGGGCCTCTGCTAGCTTGGAGCCGGCTGAGGCGCATTCCATCGACCGCCTGAAGCAGCCGACGACGGTGATCACGCTGTTTGGTCCCGGCATCTTCGTCTTGAGACATGCGTAGTGGGTGACGACCATGAACTTGCCAAGGGCGGGGCGCCCGAGGAGAGCGTGGTAGGAGCTTGTCAGGTTTACCACTTCAAACCAAATCGGCTCGTGGCGGAAGTTCTCCTCGGTTCCGAAGATGACGTCCAACTGGATTTTGCCCAGCGGAGCGCAAGCCGGTCCTGGCAGTACGCCATGGAACATGGTGGTAGTCGGGCGCAGGTCGCGCTCACAGATGCCCAGCTTTTCCAGCAAAGACCGGTAGAGGAGGTTGAGGCTGCTGCCTCCGTCGATAAGGACGCTCGAGAAGCAGCAGGTGCGCTTGTTGGAGACGATGAGGGGGTCGAGCACCATGGCGTAGCCCCCAGGAGTCGGAAGCTGCTCAGGCTGGTCTTCCAGGCTCCAGGTGATGGGGGTTTCCGACCAGTTCAGGTACTGGGGGACCGGAGAGACAATGGCGTTAACCTCCTTGGAGCGCCGCCTATGGTTGTGCTTATCGTCCAGCTCCATCTCGAAGATGTGGTTGGCGGCGTGCGGTTGGGGGTAGCTGTTGTTGTTGTCGCCGCCGTTGCCGCTGTTACCATGATTACTGGCTCCCCTAGCCGGTGGTGGTGGTCCACCAAGAGGGGGCGGGGGAAGACGTTGATGGCTGCCCTGTCATTAGCTGGCCGGGTCCATTTGCAGTTCGGTGGTGTCGCGTGTGGCTTGAAATCGCTATGCCACTTGCACGGGCCGTCAAACATCTAGTCGAAGGTGAGACGTGGCTTCTGCCTTCTTGTATCATTAACCGGAGCATCGGGCGCGCCCTCCACAGCATTGACCTACCACGCGTGGTAGCGGGGTTTCTGCTGTCCGGCTTGGTGGTCCCCATGGAACCGGTTGTCGTTGCCGTGGCGCTTGGAGGATCCGGCTTCTCTAGCCGGATTGCTCGGACGGTCACGAGCCGGATCCCTGGGAGTCGGACGCCCGTCGGCACTTACTCGGAGAGGTTTCTTCATGGCTGCATCCGCCGTGGCGTACTGGTCCGCAACCGTCATGAGCTCCGCCATGGTTTTCGGCTCATCACACAGTAGACGGTGACCAAGCATGGTGCCTTCTCGGCACCCCTCGAGAAGAAGCCTATGGCCTGGCTCTCCAGGATTCCCTCGCAAGTGTTGCGTAGCTCCGTCCACATGGCGAGGTACTCGCGGTCCGTTTCGCGGTCGCCCTGAACACACAAAGCCAGGTCGCGTGGGCGGCCGGACGCTTGTACATGCCGTTGAAGTTACGGACGGACACCTTTTCAAAGTCTGGCCAGGCGTTGATGCTGTTGGGTGCGAGGTTGTTGAGCCATGTCCTCGCTGACCCATCTAGCATGAGGGGGATGTAGCGCACAACTGTGTGCTTGTTCCCGTGGGCGATGCTTACTGCCGTAGCATAATCGATCAGCCAATCTTCCGGCTTCATACTGCTGTCATACTTGGGGGTGTCCCTGGGCAGGGTGAATTTATCCGGAAACGGCTCATTCCGGATGCGGAGTCCGAAACAAACTGGTCCGGTGGAGTCCTCTTCCTCCGTAACGCGCGCTTGAGTATGGAGCTCGATGCGGTCACGGGCATCTAGGCGATCCGGGTTGGGCGCTCCTACTCGGCCCGAGAGACGGGAACTGGCGGGTCTTGGCGCTCCGGTTGGGGGAGGGGGAGGCAGTGGGTTGCTATTCACCGTTTTCTCCGGGCACGGCTGGCCCTTGTTGCCTGAACCGCGACGCTTGTTGCGGGCCTTAGCTGGCTGAGGAGAGGACGCCTGTTCGGTGTCGCGAGGCGTGCCCTTGCTGTTGACAGGCGGCTTGCTCCCCTTGGAGTAGCTGGGTCCTCCTGCATCTTCCGATTAGCGTCAGCCTGCTCGTCCGTGATTCGGAGGAGCTCCTGCACCCGAGCGTGCTGGCGGGCTTACTCCTCACCCTCTAGGTTAGGCAGTTCGTCTGCTGCGGCTCGCGCCGTGCGTAGATTCTTGATGGGCGTGCTGTAGGTGGGCCGAATGAGAGAGGGCACGGGATCCAGCTCGCCATCCTTTTCCAACCTTCCGCCTAGTTTGCTGCCCGGCGTTGCACCTGGCCGCGTCGGTTCGGCTCTGTAGTAGCCGGAGTGAAGCCGTGCGCGCGGTCATACTCGCGCCGGGTGATCTCAAGTTGCTTGCGGGTTGCTGCCAGTTCCATGGCCTCCTGGAGGAGAAGTTGTCTCTCCATGGCGAAGTTGGCCTCCGCCTCCTTCGGGTTATACCCGAGGTTAACTGGTGTGGGGAGCTGATCGATGGCCTCCTCCACCGGGTTCCGGGGCTACGGTGGCACGGAAGTTCCGCCCTCGTCCGTGCCCCGCTCCCGCGGCTGGCGAGGGTGGGAGTTGGAGCCGGCCATCATGACCTCGACGCCGCGGGGAGCGATAGAGGTGCGGCTTCCCAGAGGCTGCGGCTCCGCGACGAAGACTATCTCCCTAGGGAAACATTTCGAAACAGTGGCGACATAGACGGGGAGGTCGCTGAAAAGCAGGATGGAGCCGTTCAAAGGGAAGGAGGTTCCGGCGACGTAGGAAGCGTTGTCGATGACGCGGTCGAACTTGCCGAGCGTGAGCACCAGGCCGGAGGCCACGTGCTCACTGGCTGAGGTGCGGGGTCTCGTGCGGAACATGACTCCGTTCGAAGCCACCTCACCCCATGGTGGGCGCCAACTGTCATTGTATTGGGAACGACAGTACCTAAATAGGTTAGATAGAGGTGTGGGGACTAGCAGGGAAGCTATCGACGGCGTCCGTAGGAGGGATCGGATACAATCAAGTGTAGCTAGACATAGGAAGTACCTAGGTTCGGAGCCCACGTGATGAGGTAAAACTCCTACTCCTCGAGCTGTATCTTCTAGGTACTGTCTTAAATGCACTGAGACCAACCCTTTCTACTGAGGCCATGCCTCTCCTTATATAGGCAGAGAGGCAACGGTCTCACTGGCCAGTTCGGCTGGCGGGCCCCACAGGTGGGTCCCAGCCGGCTGGTCATCTATAGTATCCGGTACAACTATGTCCCATCAGAGTACGCGCGGTATGGTCGTCGTGGGCATAGGGAACGCCGTGCGAGCCTGTCGCCAACATCGGGCCACTATTCCCGCGTCACCCCGCGAAGTCTTCGGTATGGCCGAGTAGTTGCCAGTCTTGTCATTGTACCAGGGCGTACCACGCACTGTGCTGCACGTCGCCCTGTCCTCCTGATTGGTTCCGGCTACGCTGCTGTAGCCGGATGCATCTCGTCGTTTTGGCTACCGTGAGGTAGCCGGCTTGAGTTGCCTTGTCCAGCTGTGCTCAACCAGCCAGGCGTGATCCGACTGCCATATTTCTTGTCTGGTTGGGGTATCCGGAGGTCATCCCCCCGACAGGAGTCGTATCGGAGCAATGCCCAAATGTGATGGCCGTTAGAGGGGGCACGAATATTTAGGGTTCAGGGAGCAATGCCCAAGTTTGATTCCCATTATAGGGTGCAATAAGAATCATAGGGAAACTCCTTATCTATCAGGACATGTGTTGGTGTTCATGTTCATGAATGGACACCATGAGTTCTTTCCTTTCTGTATCTAGACATGTGTTTCTGCATTATGAGTTTGCCACTACTATTTGGTGACATGGGAAAAACCCACAACACACTAAACTGCAGAGAAACCTTATTTGTCTTTGAAATTGAAATTATGACAGTGCCTCTAGTCGATTCATAAAATGTTGATTAGTCCTAGATTGCTTCTTCCTTGAAATTATGAGAGTGCCACTAGTCGATTCATTTAATTATGGAAACTAATTAGCTTGTCCTGGTGAACTAAAAAACCATACTGTATATTTTTGTTGCAGGGAAAGAAGTGAATGCTCAACCAGGACCTAGCGACCTGCCTAAATGACAAGATAGCCATCCAAAGGGAGAAGCAGAATTCCTAGAAACTGGCCTTTGACCACCTGCGCGCTGAAGTCACGGTCCTTTTTGACAAGTGTCAGGAACTGAAGGAGGTACACGCCGACTGGGTGAAGCTTCACAGGGAAGGTCGCACCTCGGCTAGTAAGCAGACAGAGATCATGAAGGAAAATCGTATGGCTATGGACCAACTTCTCGAATCCGTGACGGAGCACTGGAACCTGCAGCTGGCGCATGAGAAAGTACTGAAGGAGCCGACCGATCTTTCAGAGGAAAACAAGCAGCTCTGGGCCAGGCTCGCTCGAACCCAACAGATGTCTATTTAGTATTGAACTGCCTGGTTTATCCTCTATAGTGGTGATTTTGTAAATGTGAACTTAACTCTTTGCACGATATGTGTGTTCGTCTCAAATTAATTTGCTCGAGGATTGAGTTTGGCTTAGTTAAGAAAGCGCAACTGCAAGTCTTACAATTAACTAGTTTCAGGCATTGGCACAACATAAATTATTCATCTCGAATTTCCTTTATCCTCTGTAGTCTGTCCTTGTTCACCCTCGTGCGCCTTCTTCAGTTCCTTCAACACATCCACAATGCAGTACTCTAGCTTTTTCTTGTCTTCCCTAAGCTGATCCCTCTCCTTTTCTGCATTATGAATTAGCAAACTGTGACTATCCTGAAGCTTCTTTGCAGTTCCAACAACCAAGCTCCCATTGATTCTGTAACATAGTTCTGACTACAAATTCTCGATTTCTTGTTCCAGCTCCTTATTTTGTACCGACAACTTATAATTTTTTCAGCTGCATCACAAGCATCAGTAAATCTCCCCAACCTTTCCAACTCATACATCTCCCATAACTGTGACAAACATTTCTTAAGTGTATCTGGCCACTCAAGATCCACCCACTCTACTGCTTTACACGCCGGGCCAACCTAAAAAACACACACTATCATGTTATGAACATACACGATACATTTTTCTTCATGTCACTATTGCACATAATGTAAACAAACCTGATTTGTATAGCCCAAAAACCTTCTCCTAGTGTTAATGCCTTCGAATGCAACATATCTCCTCATTTTTAGCCCATGGTCACATGGTACTTCTCCATCGAGATCTAGGCTCTCCCATTCGGAGTCATAGATTGTCCGTGGTACCTGTAGGGTCAACACAAAGCTGGAATTGAACACGATTGCATGTACATATGGACCTCAGATCGAGGGATTTACCAATGCCTAACCCTAGCCTAAGAAAACAGAGGAACTCACATCATGGAAGGAATACTCGATGTCGGAGAGAAGGCTATCGCTGCTCGACTTGTCATCCTCGTCGTTCCAAGACAGCATGGCGAATGCGTCGTCGCTGGTGACGGCATCGGCGTCGGTGAAGAGAGAGAGAGAGAGAGAGAGAGAGAGAGAGAGAGAGAGAGAGAGAGCAACCCTTCTACTGTTGCAACAATGACTAAATTGGCATGTTACAATAGTTTAATGGATACCATGCCCTTTCCCTGGATTACTGTCTCCTGCCTAATATGGTTTCTCTTCATACATTCTTATTTCAAATATTAAACTTGTACTCCCTCCATCCAAATTTCATTGCCTAAGGAAAACATACCAGTATATTACATCATCTAAAGAAACAAAATCATGCCAACTACAAGGTACTTATGCATCACTTGTTCAGTCATGGTTTCACAAAACATTACATTACAATCTCTCAACAAACATAATCACAAAATCAAGTATATTACATCAACTCAAGAAACGAAATCATGTCAACTACAAGGTACTTACACATCACTTGTCCAGTCATGGTTTCACAAAACATTACATTACAATCTCTCAACAAACATAATCATAGAAACAAGTATATTACATCAACTCAAGAAACAAAATCATGTCAACTACAAGGTACTTACGCATCACTTGTCTAGTCATCGTTTCACAAAACATTACATTACAATCTCTCAACAAACAAAATAACAGAAACAAGTACAGTACATCATCTCAAGAAATATAATCATGTTAACTACAATGTATTTATGCATCACTTGTCTAGTCATGGTTTCACACAACATTACATTAAATGTCCCAACAAACATAATAACAGAAACAAGAACAGTACGTCATCTCAAGAAACATAATCATGTCAACTACAATGTACTTATGTCTTATTACAACAAGAATGTTTTTAGTGAGTGACATCTCCGAAAATCTCAACAGCTCGCACAACATTATATCACAATCTCTCAACAAACATAATCACGGAAACATGGTATAAATGCAACATCATTCAATGTTACAAATACAAGTAGTGGAATCCCGCGGTCCATATGACAAGCCTAGGGTAGCAGCTCTCATCAAATCTCATCAACGTCGACCACCTCATTCTATTCAGCCACTACAGGGGCCTCTACATCCACTATAACATGTTCAACAACATTAGAAATGGTACCAAGGAAGAACACCTTCTTGGTTCGCTTCTTTCATGGCATAATCTGCATAAGATCATCAGTATCCAAAAACTCTATGAATTGCTGCTTCTATGATGCCACCACCGGATTTGTGCCATCTTCTTAGGCCAATACTAATTTCCTTACTGATCATCTCTCTCATTTTAGCAAGAGTTATGTTTTTGGAATCAACAGTGATCTCCACAGTACATGACGAAGCTGGCTTATTAACTCCCTCATCATGTTTTGCCATGTATGAATCCACCTCTAAGTGTATACTGAACTTATCTAGATCAGCATCTATTGGTCCGTAGTCTCTAGGAGCCGAAGCTATGGCAGCAAGATCTCCATAATTTGCATACATATCATCAATCATCGCTTCAACTTTCACCTTACGACCAGCTGCACAACACTCCCAAACCACCTGAAGCTCATGGGAGTGCTCAATTTGCATATAGGTATCATTCATGTTGCGCCACACCAATTTTGTCCTCTGTCTAGAACCCCAGGGAATCCTAGTGGCAAGCATATCTACTAGTTGCGATCAGACACAAACTCTTTGCAATTCACAAGCAGATGCACATCTTGCCCGAACATAACCCTCTCGCAACCAAAATATAGTTTGGAGTGTACTGGCGAACATGAACAGTGAACTCATATAGGTCCCTTGTATCAAAGTTGTGCCTAATTTGATTAAAAAGGGGAACCTTTCAGTTCATTTGATTCTATTATGCTATAACTAATCTACTTGTAAGATAAGGCACAGATAAGAAAAATTCACCTCTGTCTCTTCTCCCTAGTTTTTTTCTTTGAGATCTGGGTGTTGCATCCGTCCACCGGAGCTGAACAATCCGTCGCCGCCGTCCTTGCTTTTCTCTTCAACCCACTGCTCATAGGTACCTTGGGAGCAGAATCCTTGATGACCACCTCGCTAACCGGGGCTAAAGATATGCTTGCCCGTCTTGAGCCCAGACTCGGCGACGTAGCTACAACCTTCGCCTTGCAAGACATGTTGGGCCGCCACCATCGGATTCAGTGTCGGGGGAGGGAGAAAAAAGGTCCTCCATCGCTGGCAAATTTAGGGTCAGGGTCGGGGAAGGGAAGAAAAAGGACCGCCACCGCAACCAGATTTAGTGTCACGACATAGAAAAGTACAGTAATGGATTTGCCCCTATGACACATGCAGGGTGGCTAAGAAGAGTGATCGGCGAAAAAGGGGCACAACAGGAACTAGTGTAACAGAATATCCTGACTTAACGGGCGCGATTTGAAAATATTGGGTTTGGCCATTATTCACTCGAAACACCCCTCTCAGCAATTGGTGCCCCAACTTTTCATATCGCGGTGATTAAAATCAACTCGGGTACTGCGATGCACTGGAGTATCAACTTTCGGGCCGGAGAATGATATTCTCATGTGTGGACCATCAAGGTGTAGTTTTGAGAATAACCCATGCATTGATATCTAGAGACTCCATGTGTGTCAAACCATGATGGTTAGAAAGCCCAATGGGCCCTAGGAATATGGAACTGCCACATGGGAATGGTAACCATTGTGACAGAAGTTGCATCACCACACACCCAATGGAGTGTGTGTGGTCATGTGGATCATCAAGGTGTGCTTTTGATAATAACACATACAGTGATCTCTAGAGACTCCATTTGTCTTAAACCATGGTTAGAAAGCCCAAAGATCCCCTGGAATGCAACTGCCAAATGGGAATGGTGAACTAGTGTGATAGAAGCAGTTGCATCACCACACCCACTAGAGTGTGTGTGGTCATGTGGATCATCAAGGTCTGGTTTTGAGAATAATACATGCATTGATCTCTAGAGACTCCATGTGTGGCAAACCATGGTGGTCAGAAAGCCCAAAGAGCCCCTGGAGTATGCAATTGCAAGATGGGAATGGTGAACTAGTGTGACAGAAGTTGCATCACCACACCCACTGGAGTATGTGTAGTCATGTGTTGTTGGTGATATGCTATATGGGTATCCTCATAGCATGTCACCAATCCGCCTAACCCGGGTGGCCCTTAGTTGGTACCAAGGCCTATGGCTTGCTAGGCGGCCCAGTTAGACGGATCCTCAAGGGAGGCCCATGTTGGATAAAGGAAGGCTACGCAGGAGTCATCGACATACTCGGAGCCTTGGAGTACAAGACACGGAAGACTAGTTCGTATTAGTGTAGGACTCTTTACCTTGTCCGGCAAGGACCTTTCCCTGTAAACCCTAGGTCTTAGCGCCTTTATAAGCCGGCATGCGGGAGCCTTTAGGGCAGACAACCTCTTAGATTATTGCATACAACACGCAACACCTCGCACAGCGAACCTATCTCTGTAACTCGGTGTATTGCCATTATAGTGATTTATAGCAGGAGTAGAGTTCCACCACCATTGTGGGACATGAACCTGGGTAAGCTGTGTTACCTCGTACCCGCCAACTCTCAGCCTTACCCAACATCTATAAATATGCACTGTGAGGACCCCTCCATGGCGTCCTCGTCCGCAATACCATGACAGTTGGCGCCCACCATGGGGCAAGAGGCGCTTCGAGCTCTACACCGGGTGAGGTCCAATCTCTTTGTGGGAATCGGCGATACTGTAGCCATCAGCCGCGTTCTCTTCTCTGGCAACATCCCGATCGTCCCTCTAGATGAGTTCTGGGTGCCGGCGAAGATAAACCCCACGTGCTGCTCCATCATCCCCTTCGGAGACATCCACATCTTCATCAGCGAAACTGACTCCAGTCATAGCTCCCAGGAAGTCGTAAACTCGTCAAGCCCCGCACGGACCGCCTATGAGCAGGACACGTTCGCGGATCGATTTGGGCCATATCTCTCCTTGGAGTATGGTGGTTCGGATTAGGAAATTTCAAGGTCCACCCAAACCGCCCCTGTGCAGGATATAAAGGTGGTAGGACCCCGCAAATCCGCTTGGCTTCCCCGAGCATTAGAGATGCGCAGGTCACACTTTGTCGGTGTCGTCACCATCTTCGATCTAGCCAGATGTGTTCAAAGGGATAGCGAACCTCCCCACAAATACGTCGCTAGATGGATGAGGGCGAGAGAAACCCTAGAGGGCGACCACGCCGACGAGATCGTATACCACTTCGTGGAAGGGCTCACGCCTGGAACACTCCTCCGGCATAACCTCCGAAGGCGGCAGGCCACAGGCCCTCTCACCCTTGGTGAGATGGTTGCCATCATTAACGAATACACGGATGCCAATGAAGAGGCCATGACGAGAATCGCCATCGTAGCCGAAGGAGGAAACAACAATAACGGCTCGCCTCCATCACCCTCCACATCCGCCATCGCCAACACCGAAGCCAACTCCGACTCCGTCCTTGACGCGTTTACACGGACATCGGTTTGGATGCCGGTGGCTCAGATGCTAACTCGGAGGAATACGACACTGTTATGAGGGAGATCGAGAAGGAAGAGCACACCGAGAAGACCATCACTTCCCACCAGGTGCTAGTTGCCATTGGGAGCATGATGGAAGAAGACGGATAAGAACTGGAACGGGAGAGAGCTCCACCCACGCTAGCGGTCACCAGAGCAGCAGCAGCTAAGAAAGCCGCCGAGCCTTCGGCTCCGGCCAAGGCTATGCCTCCTCCGGTTATCCGCCCGCTACCGGCGCATGAACTCACCATGGCCCCTAGTACGGCCTGACAATCAAATCAGCCGCCAATGCCACCATCAATGTCCGCAGCTGGCAACACATTGGCCACTCCCACCGACAAAGTAATCTACAACGCACTTCTCGTTGAGCCAATCACCGTTGCCCATATGCGGAGAGTTATGGAGCTTGATGAGAAGCGTGCATAAATCTTGGCAAAGGCCAAGTGCATCACCGAGCAGGGCCCTAAGCTGGATGAAGACATGGTTAAGGCACAACAATCCATCAAGGCGGCAAGAGCTATGGAGGCCGAATACAAGCAATTGCTATTAAAGCAAAAGACAAAGAAGGTACCAGCTCACGTCGTCGAAGATCCCGGCGTTCGGCGAAGGTTGGGATATAATGGGTCTAAGGAGACAAAAGCTACCCTTACATTAATTCATAGGGGAGGCAGGTCATGCCAACTCCCGCCCTCAACATTGACGTCGCCAAGACCCTCCTGGAGCAGGATAGGTCGCCAGAAGCAGTTGCTCAGGTGTACGATCTTGTCACTAAGACATGCAAGCAACATGAAAAGGCTACCTCGCAGAGGCTTGAGTCCAACCCGGAGCTTTTCCAGTCAACCCTGAATAGCCGCAGAAGGCCAAAATCTCCCCGTGACGAGGGATCACATATAGGCTCCATAGAGCAAAGACGGAAGGAGGCACAAAATAGGACTGACGCTATCCCATATCCTCCGATCACGGATAAAAGCCTTGTCCCTGCCGGTCGCCACCTCCACCACCATCTCAGCATCACGAGGAACTAGAGTCGTGCCACCGCACAAGCATGCCACCTCCAAGGTGGACCTAGCCAAGCGTCATTATATGTGATCAGGGCGAGCAGCCTCGGCATGCCGGAGAGCGCAGCAGCAATGAAGGACACAGAGGCAGGTCCCATAAGGAGCCGCCATGTTCGACAAGCAACCGCGATAGGCGTGAGGAATCGATGGAGGGGCACAGCAAGAGAGCTAATACACCGCCTCCACCTCCGCCATCGCCACCTAGCAGCCATCATGGCGGAGGACACGGTGGATCTCATAGATCACGCCACAATTACCCTCCCCATGACAGAAAAGGGAAGCAGCCAGCACCGTACGATGCACGTACACGGCTGGACAAGATCCAAGAAGCTTGGGATCTCCCATACCTCGGGCCATGTTGTTTTGGGCTAGTGATCTTTGCCACAACTTACCCCAAGGGCCTCCGGATAGACAAGACCATAAAGCCATACAGCGGCACTGCCAGGCCAGCAACGTGGTTGCAAGACTATAGCGAAGCGAGCCACATCGCAGGGGGAAACCCCAATGTCACCATAAAGTACCTCCCACTCATGTTGACCGGCACAATGGATCGACGACTTACCAGAGAAATCAATATACAATTGGTTGGACATGCATGAAGCGTTTACCAAGAAATTCGAGGGTACGTACAAACGTCCTTGCACTGTTGGAGACCTACAGCGGTGTGTGCACAAAAAGTATGAAACCTCTCGTGCCTACCTCTCTCGCTGGCTGGGTATGAAAAATTCCTGCACATGGGTGCACAAACAGATCGCTATGGCCACCTTCATTGATGGTCTAGAAAAGGGAACTTTGCTCCGACATATGTTGCAGCGGAAGCAAGACAACAATGAGCTCAACCTCAACACAATGATCGCCATAGCTAGCGCGTTCGCCGCCGCTGACGACGACACGCGTGGATCGTTGCTAGCGATAGCAGCCCCTACCCAGGCCAGGAAGAACAACAATAACAAGCAGAAGAATCTGCCCGAAGAGAAGCAAATAGCCAACATGGTCGCAGCAACATTCACTGGCAGAGGCAATGGCGGACAATGTGGACGTGGTCGGGGGGCTAGCAGTGGCCAGCAGAGGAGTGACACTACACCCTTAGCTCCCCGTGTTCCCCAAACGTACAAAGAGTACCGCGATATGCCGTGTTTCGTTCATGTTGACACAAATGGCAAAGCCACCCACATCAACCGCCAATGCAAGTTTGTCAATGATCTCAAGGAGGACCCTGAGTCTGGCTACAAGCTAAGTCGGAAGAACAGACCCCGTGGAAAGGGCAAAGGGAAGAAGAAGGAGGAAGAGCCCAAGGAATCAAGTGACATGGACGAAGATGTGGACCCAAAATCTTCCGACAAGGGAGAGGATAAAGGGAAAAATCCCTTCTGAAAGAAGGCTCCATGTTACCACACCTTCCTTGGCTCCCCAACTATCCAGGCCCAGAAAACCTCTCTAAGGATACTGATGGCTACCCTCCATCTGGTTCCCTAGTATGTCAGGTGGTCGGAAGTTCCAATTACTTGGGATAGGAAGGATCACCCAGAACTTATCCCAACAGAGAACCAGTATGCCATGGTCATCAACCCTTTGATTGACGGCACAGAGTTCACCAAGTGCCTCATGGACAGTGGAAGCAACATCAACATCATGTACCTGGATACACTGAACAAGATGAACTTGACGGAGACCTAGCTATGGAAGAGCAACACCGTGTTCCATGGGGTTGTCCCTGGCCGACAAGCAAATTCACTGGGCTGCATCACCCTTCCGGTTGCTTTTGGCAATGTCAATAATTACCACCAAGAACGCATGACCTTTGAAGTGGTGCCTTTCAAGAGCGTGTACCACGTCATCTTTGGACGTGACATCTTCCACTCCTTCCTCGCAAGGTCAAGCTTTGTCTACAACAAGCTTAAGATTCCCGGACCAAATGGCGTCATCACCGTTGTCGGAAGCTTTACCAAGGCACGGGAGTGCGAGCTCAGTGAAGCTGCCTTCGCCAAAGTAGTCCTCTACGGTGAAGAGTTCAAGGAGATCCAGAACCAGGTCGATACCTTGAAGATGCCGGCTTCGAAGAAGCAGATTACTGCTGCCGAACCTGCTTTCAAGGCTGCCATCAAGACCAAGCAGGTGGAGCTTGTTGAAGGTGATTCCTCCAAGACAACCACCATTGGCACGGACCTGGATCCCAAATAGGAAAGCACGCTCGTCAAGTTCCTCCATGAGAATAGGGAGATATTTGCCTGATAACTTGCCGACATGAAAGGTGTACCTAGGGAACATGCCGAGCACAGCTTGAATATTGACCCTAATGCCAAACCGGTGAAGAAACCTCTACGATGCTTTGGTGATGAAAGACGAAGGGCTATAGGCAAAGAAATAGCTAGGTTACTAAGGCTGGCTTTATCCAAGAAGTTATTCACACCCAATGGGTGGAAATCCTGTACTTGTCCCCACAAAGGGAACCAATGGATTAAGAATGTGTGTTGATTACACCGGCTTGGACAAAGTGTGTCTAAAGGATCTGTTTGCTTTGCCTCGCATTGACCAAGTCATTGGCTCGATGGCTGGCTTGGAACTTTTGTGTTTTCTGGATGCCTATTCAGGATACCACCAGATCCGGATGCGAAAGTCGGACCAATTGGCCACTTCGTTCACCACACCCTATGGCACGTATTGTTACGTCACGATGCCCTTTGGGTTGAAAAATGCCGGTGCTACATACCAGCGGACGATGCAACATTGCATGCATGACCAAATAGGTCACAACGTACACGCTTACGTGGAAGACATCGCGGTAATGTCAAAGAAATCAAATGATCTTATCACTGACTTGTAGGAAACCTTCAACAATCTCTAGAAATACAACATGATGCTGAACCCCAAGAAGTGCATCTTCGGGGTACCATCCGGAAAACTATTGGGCTTCATCATTTCGCATCGCGGAATCGAGGTGAACCCGGGGAAAATCAAGGCCATCCTCGACATCAAACGCCCGACATGCCTGAAGGACATACAAAGGCTCATAGGCTGCGTTGCAGTAGTAAGCCGTTTCATCAGCCGACTTGGTGAGAAGGCTATGCCGCTCTACAAGTTGCTCAAGAAGGCGGACAAATTCACATGGACAGACGAAGCTGACGCAACACTTTAGGAGTTGAAGAGAATACTCTCCTCCCCACCAATACTTGCAGAACTGGTACCAAGGGAGCCTATGTTAGTTTACATGGTGGCAACCAACTGAGTAATCAGCATCGTCATCGTGGTGGAGGGCAAGGAACCAATGCACGAGTACCGAGTTCAGCGGCTCGTTTACTATTTAAGCGAGGTCTTGACGGAATCCAAGCAGCGTTACTTGCACTACCAGAAGAGAGCTTATGGAGTTTTCCTTGCTTCACGTAAGTTAAGGCATTACTTCCAGGAGCACCCTATCACAGTAGTGAGCAAAGCTTCATTGTCCGACATCATCAACAACAGCGACACTACAGGAAGAGTGGCAAAGTGGGGCATTGAACTTGCCGCCTTCAACATCACCTACAAGCGACGCGATGCAATCAAATCACAAGCATTGGCAGATTTTCTTGCAGATTGGACAGAACTGCAAGAAGACACTCCTGTGCTAGAGCCAGGATATTGGGTCATGCACTTTGACAGATCAAAGTTACTCAATGGTGTATTATTACAATCACCAACAGGAGAGAAGTTGCAATACGTCCTCCGGATCCACTTCAATGCTACCAATAACATGGCGGAGTATGAGGCCCTCATTCACAGACTTCGCGTAGCCAAAGATATTGGCATCAAGCGCATAGTTTGATGTGGAGATTTCGACTTGGTTTCCTAGCAAGTAGCTGGCACCTGGAACGCGCGGAACCCTATGATGTCGGCATATCGAGATGAAGTAGACAAAATAGCCAAGTGCTTCGACGACTATAAAATCAAGTACGTCAAAAGGGAGGAGAATGAGGCGGTAGATTTGCTGTCAAAGCTTGGATCAGCTCGTCGACCAATTCCGCCAGGCGTCTTCTTGGAACATTTACGGACTCCATCCGTGAAGGGAGCGCACCCCGAAAACCCAGATAGAGTGGATTGATTCGTTAATACAATAAAAGTGACCTCTCCGGCTTGGATGAAACAGTTCATGGATTATCTACAAGACAAAACTTTGCCCGCCGATGAAGTCGAAAGCCGACAAATAGTACGCAGAGCAAAAGGCTACGTCATCATTGACGTCCAGCTATATAAAAGAAGTACCACAGGAGTTTTTCTTCGATGCGTCTCCCAGCAACAAGGTATTGAAATCCTTAGAGAAATACATCTCGAAGATTGCGGGCATCACGCTGCTCCCCGATCGTTGGTGGCTAAGGCCTGCCGACAAGGTTTCTACTAGATAACTGCCATGGCGGATGCCAACATGTTGGTCAAAACATGCCTTGGGTGTCAGTTCTATGCAAGAAAACCAAGTGTTCCAGCTGAAGAATTATGAACAATACTAATAACTTGGCCGTTTGTAGTCTAGGGGCTGGCCATGGTGGGACCTTTGCAGACAGCACCCTGTGGATTTACACACTTGCTAGTAGCAGTGGATAAGTTCACAAAATGGATTAAAGCTAAGACCATTAGAAAGCATGATGGGGCAATAGCCCTAAAATTTGTCTGGGATCTAGTGCTGAGATTTGGTCTCCCGCATAGCATCGTCACCGACAATGGCAGAAATTTATCTCTTAGAGAAGTTGAGGATATTGTCATGAGAAAGGAATCCGCCTTGACCTAGCATTTGTGGAACATCCACAGTCAAATAGGCAACTTGAAAGGGCCAATGGACTAATTCTGCATGGAATCAAGCCACGCTTAGAGGCACAGCTACGTAGAGCAGCTGGAGCCTAGGCAGAGGAACTACCATTAATCTAGTGGGATTTATGAATAACACCCAATAGATCCACCGACTTAACTCCTTTCTTTATGGTTTATGGAGCAGAAGCAGTCCGCCCATCCGACATCGTCCATGATGCACCAAGAGTTTTCGCCTACAAGGAGGAGGACGTTGAAGAATCTAGATGACTATATGTGGACCTACTTGAAGAAGAGAACATGTTGGCATGCCAGAGATCCGCCATCTACTAGCAGAAGTTGGGTGGCTACCATAGTCGCTGCATAAAGCATCGCTTGTTTAAATAGGGAGATATGGTGCTTCGACTCAAGCAGGAGAAACCACACAAACTATCCCCACCTTGGGAAGGACCGTTCGTCATAAGCAAAGCATTGCTCAATGGTTCCTATTACCTCGTCGATATTCGCGAGTTGAAAGATAGGCCAAAAAATCGCCGACGCAGGCAACATGACTCCGATGATGATTACCCGGAGACAGATCGGCCATGGAACATAGCACAGCTATGTCCCTTTTACACTTAGCACATTTATATTATGTAATAAGTTTCTTGTATGATCAATGAAATAAATCATTTGGTTCACTCATTTTCTTTGAGTCTTTTACCTCCTTTAGTTGTTCATTTTTGGATATAAACCCTTTATGGGCAAGGTTGCATTTGCCCTTGTGAAAATTCTGCCTACATGCGTTAGCTTAAGTTTTCTGGTCTACACGTTTCTAAAGTTTTTATGTGGATTCTGGAGTAGTGACTTTTCGGCACTCAAAGCTATCGATTTTGTTCTTGGGTTCTTGACGGTGCTATTAAGCATCATCGCCTGAGAGCATAGTTCTATGTTGTGACTCTTCCGTCTCACGAAAGGTCAAGCATACAAACCATAATAATGGATAAGCCAGCACTTGCTTAAAAATATATACACATGCTGGAAAAAGATGAGTTGTAGGAAGCTTGAGTACAAGTTTTTCCGCCTTAGCCAAACATAAGTTTTTTCTGTATACACATTGCAGAGATACATTTAATACAAACATTGTTTTTCATGGCTCTGTCGTAGGGAGCTTTGTGGTGGCATCATCAGGAGAACCAGGCCGGGAGAGATCGTCAAACTCTGAAGGAGAGGAGCTAGACTCAGACAAGGCCATGTCTTCATTGAGGATCTTGGCAGGCACGAAGACATCCTCCTTGACCATCTTGGTAACTCTGGTGTCGAAGCCGGCGAGGGAGTTCCAAATAGCATCGCTATCGATCTCTTGCCCTTCCTTGTCTAGCTTGGGCATGCCGGAGGTTACCAAGTCGATGTCGGCATTGTCGTAGTGTGCCTTGACCAAGGACAAGGTCATCCTAGCACCAGCCCAGATACAAGAGGCTTTCTAGCCCTTGATTTTCTCGAGGGCTCGATGCAGGATTTCCACGAACTTGGTCGCTGAATCTGCCGCCTTGATATTGATGCCCAGAGGTTGAGCTATCTCCTTGGTTTGGGCAATGGCGGTGCTAACGAAGTTGCCGAAAAGAATCATATGTTCCTTGGGATCCGGAGCACCCTCACCTAAGTTGGCTAAGCCAATGGGAGGTGTGGTTTTCACAAAACACAAGGACCATGAGTATAAACAAGTCAAATGGTTGTCCAACTTATAGAAAAATGACCAAGACGGAGAAAGGTTACCGAAGATGCTTGTTTCCACTTGCTTGCATGTCTCCTCCAAGATATCGCGCTCCTTCTGGACTGCCTTGAGCATCTCAAGATTCCTAGCATTCTGCTCTTTGGCAGCTTGGTTCTGATCTTTGAGTTGTACAATTTCGTCCGTCAGGCGGTGCATATCGGCATCAGCAGATTCTTGCATCACCTTCATTGTAGCCTCATGGCCCTTGACGGCATCAGCCAGGTCCTTCTTCAGAATTTTGTTCTAATCATCGACCTCCTAGATATGCTTGGATTGCTCGACGATTCTCTTGGCCTTGGCAATTGCTTCTGTAAGGCGGAAATCAGAAAATGCTATCAGAAGATGGAAGAAATAATCCAATGAGAGAAGCAAGGAGTTGTTGTAGGAAACAGACTCTGGCTATTTTTGATTTGTTCCTTCAGGAATTTGGTTTTACCCTGTTCAAGGTCCAGTTCCTTCCGAAGAGCAGCAAACCTCTCATTGGCCGCTATCCTCCGTTTATTCTCATTCTGCACAAGATGTTAACATGCTTAGTTTCTCTAGAGAATCTAGTCGGAACTATCGAAGTTTCAACTAAACGCTCGGGGGCTACAGTACATGATTTTAAAGCAAGATAGTTTCCCTAGAGCATCTAGTCGGAACTATCTAGTTTCAACTAAAGGCTCGGGGGCTACACAGACAAAGTTCTACACTTAGTTCTTTGGAGCACTCAGGCCAATAACTATTGGATTATCCGCCTAAGAGCTCAGGGGCTACAGTGGGATATACTACACAAAGTAAAATAAGTGAAGTCCAAAGGACTTACGATGGAAATGATCCTAAGCTTGTTGGCCAGATGAGCATAAGAATCATGGAAGGTTCAGGCATTCTTATAGATTATATCGGCCTACTTGATGAGGTCATCGAGGCTCAACATCGGAGGAGTCACAACCAATGGAGAGGTTGAAGCCGGAGGAATGGATGAAGCCCTAGCTGTTTCTTGTGCCCTTAGGGCAGATGATGGCTCAGAGGCTCCCGCCTCGATTGTTGATTCCACGTCCACCTCTTCCACCACTTCGTTCCCTTTCTCGGTGGCATCCTTAGCCAGAGCTTCAACCACTTTAGAGGAAGTACTCTCCTACGTCTCCTGGCTGCTAGCAGCAACATCAGCCTCGATAGAGCCTGAGATATCAAGGATTGGACATCTGTCTCCATGGCGGAAATCTCAGGGATGACGGGGGATGACGGCCCAGCGGGGCCAGCAGAAGGCTTGGTGGCAGGAGTAGGGGAAGCAGTAGCGGGAGAGGGATTGGCGGCCACGTCCCTGGTCAACATGTCACGAATGATTTTTGACCCTCCAGCATCTCTGGAGGATCGCTTCAAACTAACACTGACTTTCCTCCTGAAATGTACAAAGTGTAAGTACAAGAGTTGAAAAAAGGTATGAGCTGAAAAATACAAGCCGGAGAATGAAAGTACTTACTCCATGGCAGGAGCCTTGGTGAGGGTAATGTTGGTGGACTTCTTCTTCTTCTCCGCCTCTAAGGCTGCAGTCGAACGTTTGGCGACTCCACTCTCCGATTTCTTCTGCTTGGCCTTTGGCAGCAGCGTTAGAGGTGGAGCTCTTCCGTTTTCGCGCTACTGGAGCTGGTTGATCCTTGGGGGCATCGTCGTCAGACACGACCTGGATATCCTTCAGCTTTGTATCGTAGACCTGGGAGTCAATTTGATCCACCGCCAAGGTCACCAGCTGGGATACAGAGGAGTGTTAGATGGACAACTTCAAGTCAGAAAAATCTTAGAGCATGTAACAAGTAACAAAGGAAACAGAAGCTACCTCTAGGCATGTACCGCAATCGAACATGTCATAGGTGATCTTGAAGCCACGCTTCTTGTCCTTCACCTTGATGATGTCCTTAAGCCGGAGCTTGATGGAGTCAGTAGAGAAGTTATCCCGCGAAATTCGCATGGGATCCCTCCTGTCTTGAGTGTACTTGCACGTCAGCTCAGTGCGGTGCTACAGAGGCTGGATCAGCCTAACGTACCAACACATGGCTAGATCCAAGCCCGTCAGACTTCCGTCTACGAGCCATTTGATCTGCCTTATGACATGATAAGCTTTGTCATCAGAGGGAAGGGAGGCTGGGGTCTGCCATGCGGGCACTTTGGTGGCAGCCCCATCGACAAAGTCGAGATAAGTCTCAAGGCGGTCAGGCAGATGGATATCTGGCCCGTAGAAGTATGTGCGCTGCTAGTTCTTGCAGGACTCATGACCATAGATGTCGGGGAAGCACCGGCTAGGTCGGATCTTGAAGCTAATGGTTCCGCAGATCCGTAATTTGTCCTTGGACTCTACGGACTCTCTCTTGACGGTGAAAAAATATACAAACAGATCTAATCTAGGCTTGATCCCTAGATATCCATCGCACAGAGCTACAAAGTTGCTAAGGACTAGAATGCTGTTGGGAGAGAGATTGTGGGGAAGTACCAGGAAGTGCCGGAGGACATCCAAAAGAAGAAGTCGGAGACTGGCAGGCTTACGCCACGTACCAGCTGAGATTTGAGGTACACCTTCTCTCCGGGTTGGGGAGAAGGGACCACCTCGTCGGCCGGTGCCGCCCGCTAGACTAACTCCTCCGCCGCGGGGAGATACCCCTTGGCGACCAGCTCCTGCAGATCTTCGGCGGAGAGATCAGAGCCTCTCCACACCGCCTTGTCGGAGTCGTTTTCTTCTTCAGCGGCTTCGAGCGTCGCCCATTCTTGGTCATCGTCGGTGGATTCTGTCACGGAAGAGACAAGAACGACCACCTCCTCCAGCGGGATGGTCACTCCCTTCGATGACTCCAGTGTAGCCTTGGGAATTGCTGCCGTGGAAGGAGCAGAGCTACTGGAGGCCATTACGATAAGGAAAAGTGGAGGAAGAAGGGCTCTGGCTAGGGTTTTCCTAGAAAAGCTTGAACGGTCGCGAGGCAGGAGGAAAATGAAGACTGGAAAGCATATGCGAGTAAAAGAGAAATAAACTGACCGCGGTGGAAATATATAAGCCTCGCGTCAAGATTCGTGCAAAGAGATCTGATGGATGGAATGTTGTCGACGTGGAAGTAAACATGCACGGTAATTTCGCCACGTCCTCCGTCTTTTGCTGCTTCACCGTTTCGGATTTCGCGTGCGTGAAAGTAGCTGATGATTAATTCTCTATTTCTGTGAGTTTCGAGGTAACATAGGTTGTAGCCTACGTCATCCTCCTGATAGTGGCAGTGAAGGGTCACATCCAAAGATTCCATCGACGACGGGGACTATCCGACTCTAGAAACGAAGACTCAAGGAATCTCCGACTACATTGCGAAGCCGGAGAGGATTGCAGGGTTCTTTGGGAGACCTTTAAGATATTGCTTGAAGGATTGCCGACATCACTTAGATGGGATATTCAGAGATCAACAAGCAAGACGACACAATATTTCAAAGTCCTCCGGGGGCTACTATTGGGGATACGCTATATGGGTATCCTCGTAGCATGTCACCAATCCGCCTAACCCGGGTGGCCCGTAGTTGGTAGTAAGGCCTATGGCTTGTTGGGCGGCCCAGTTAGATGGATCCTCAAGGGAGGCCCATGCTGAATAAAGGAAGGCTATGTGGGAGTCATCGACATACTTGGAGCCATGGATTACAAGACACGGAAGACTAGTTTGTATTAGTGTAGGACTCTTTACCTTGTCCGGCAATGATCTTTCCCTATAAACCCTAGGTCTTAGTGCCTTTAAAAGCCGGCCTGCGGGCGCCTTTAGGGCAGACAACCTCTTAGATTGCTGCGTACAACATGCAACACCTCGCATAGAGAACCTATCTCTATAACTCGGTGTATTGCCATTATAGTGATTTATAGCAGGAGTAGAGTTCCGCCACCGTTGTGGGAATTGAACCTGGGTAAGATGTGTTACCTCGTACCCGCCAACTCTCCGCCTTACCCCATGTCTATAAACACGAACTATGAGGAACCCTCCATGGCGTACTCGTTGGCAATCACATGGCATGTGTGGATCATCAAGGTGTGGTTTTGAGAATAACACATGCATTTATATCTAGAAACTCCATATGTGTCAAACCCTGGTGTTGAGAAAGCCCAAAGAGCCCCTGGAATATGCAACTGCCACATGGCAATGGTGAACCATTGTGACAGATGTTGCATCACCACACCCACTGTAGTGTGTGTGGTCATGTGTGGATCATCAAGGTGTGGTTTTGAGAATAACACATGCATTGATCTCTAGAGACTCAATGTGTGTCAAACCATGGTGGTTAGAAAGCCCAAAGAGCCCCTGGAATATGCAACTACCACATGGGAATGGTAAACCAGTGTGACAGAAGTTGCATCACCACACACCCAATGGAGTGTGTGTGGTCATGTGGATCATTAAGGTGTGGTTTTGAGAATATCACATGCATTGATCTCTAGAGGCTCCATTTGTGTTAAAACATGGACAGAAAGCCCAAAGAACCCCTGGAATGCAACTGTCACATGGGAATGGTTAACCATTGTGACAGATGTTGGATCACCACACCCACTTGAGTGTGTGTGGTCATGTCTGGATCATCAAGGTGTGGTTTTGAGAATAACACATGCATTGATCTCTAGAGACTTCATGTATGTCAAACCATGGTGGTTAGAAAGCCCCAAGATCCTCTTGAATATGCAACTGCTACATGGGAATGGTGAACCAGTGTTAAACAAGTTGCATCACCACACACCCACTGGAGTGTGTGTGGTCGTGTAGATCATCAAGGTGTGGTTTTGAGAATCACACAAGCATTGATCTCTAGAGACTCCATGTGTGTAAAACCTTGGTGGTCAGAAATCCCAAAGAGCCCCTGGAATATGCAACTACCAAATGGGAATGGTGAACAAGTTTTATAGAAGTGGCATCACGACACCCACTAGAGTGTGTGTGGTCATGTGGATCATCAAGGTGTGGTTTCAAGAATAACACATGAATTGATCTATAGAGAATCCATTGGTGTTAAATCATGGTCAGAAAGCCCAAAGAGCCCCTGGAATGCAACTACCACATGGGAATGGTGAACCAGCGTGATAGAAGCAGATGCATCACCACATCCACTGGAGTGTGTCTGGTCATGTGTATCATCAAGGTGTGGTTTCGATAATAATGCATGCATTGATATCTAGAGACTCCATGTGTGTCAAACCGTGGTGGTCAGAAAAGCCCAAAGAGCCCCTAGAATATGCAATTGCCACATGGGAATGGTGAACCATTGTGACAGATGTTGCATCACGACACCCACTTGAGTGTGTGTGGTCATGTGTGGGTAATCAAGGTGTGGTTTTGAGAATAACACATGAATTGATCTCAAGAGACTCCATGTGTGTCAAACTATGGTGGTCAGAAAGCCCAAAGAGCCCCTAGAATATGCAACTACCACATTGGACTGGTAAACCATTGTGACAGATGTTGCATCACCACACCCACTTGTGTGTGTGTGGTCATGTGTGGATCATCAAGGTGTGGTTTTGCGAATAACATATGCATTGATCTCTAGAGACTCCAGGTGTGTCAAACCATGGTGGTTATAAAGCCTAGAGATCCCCTAGAATATGCAACTGCCACATGGGAATGGTAAACCAGTGTGACAGAAGTTGCATCACCACATACCCAATGGAGTGTGTGTGGTCATGTGGATCATCAAGTTGTGGTTTTGAGAATAACACATGCATTTTTCTCTAGAGACTCCATTTGTGTTAAAACATGGTCAGAAAGCCCAAAGAAGCCCTGGAATGCAACTGCCACGTGGGAATGGTGAACCAGCGTGATAGAAGCAGTAGCATCACCACACCGACTGGAGTGTGTGTGGTCATGTGGATCATCAAGGTGTGGTTTTGAGAATAACACACACATTGATCTCTAGAGGCTCCATGTGTAAAAAATGATGGTGGTCAGAAAGCCCAAAGAGCCCCTGGAATATGCAACTGCCACATGGGAATGGTGAACCATTGTGACAGATGTTGCATCACCACAACCAATGGATTGTGTGTGGTCATGTCTGGATTATCAAGGTGTGGTTTTGAGAATAACACATGAATTGATCTCTAGAGACTCCATGTGTCTCAAACTATGGTGGTTAGAAAGCCGAAAGAGACCTTGGAATATGCAACTACCACATGGGAATGGTGAACTAGTGTGACAGAAGTTGCATCACCACACCCACTAGAGTGTGTGTGGTCATGTGTGGATCATCAAGGTGTGGTTTTCAGAATAACCCTTGCACTGATATCTAGAGACTCCATCTATGTCAAACCATGGTGGTTAGAAAGCCCAAAGAGCCCCTGGAATATGCAACTGCCACATGGGAATGGTGAACCATTGTGATAGAAGTTGCATCACCACACACCCAATGGAATCTGGGTGGTCATGTGGATCATCAAGGTGTGGTTTTCAGAATAAGACATGCATTGATGTGTAGAGACTCCATTTGTTCTAAACCAAGGTGGTCAAAAAGCCCAAAGTGTCCCTGGAATATGCAAGTACCACATGGGACTGGTGAACCATTGTGACAAATGTTGCATCACCACACCCACTATAGTGTGTATTATCATGTGTGCATCATCAAGGTGTGGTTTTCATAATAACACATGCATTGATGTCTAGAGACTCCATGTGTGTCAAACCATGGTGCTTAGAAAGCCCAAAGAGCCCCTTGAATATGCAACTGCCACAAGGGAATGGTGAACAAGTGAGATAGAAGCAGTTGCATCACCACACCCACTGGAGTGTGTGTGGTCATGTGTGGACCATCAAGGTGTGGTTTTGAGAATAACACATGAATTGATATCTAGAGACTCCATGTGTGTCAAACCATGGTGGTTAGAAAGCCCAAGGAGCCCCTGGAATATGCAAAAGCCACATGGGAATGGTGAACTAGTGTGATGGAAGTTGGATCACCACACACCCACTAGAGTGTATGTGGTCATGTGGATAATCAAGGTGTGGTTTTGATAAAAACACATGAATTTATCTCTAGATACTCCATGTGTGTCAAACCATGTTGGTTAGAAAGCCGAAAGCGACCTTGGAATATGTAAGTGCCACATGGGAATGGTGAACGAGTGTGACAGAAGTTGCATCACCACACCCACTAGAGTGTGTGTGGTCATGTTTAGATCATCAAGGTGTAGTTTTTAGAATAACCCATGCATTGATATCTAGAAACTCCGTGTGTGTAAAACCATGGTGGTTAGAAAGCCCAAAGAGCCCCTGGAATATGCAGCTGCCACATGGGAATGGTGAACCATTGTGATAGAAGTTGCATCACCACACACCTACTTGAGTCTGTGTGGTCATGTGTGGTCATCAAGTTGTGGTTCTGAGAATAACACATGAATTGATCTCTCGAGACTCTATGTGTGTCAAACCATAGTGGTTAGAAAGCCCAAAGAGCCCTTGGAATATGCAAGTACCACATGGGAATGGTGAACCATTGTGACAGATGTTGCATGACCACACCCACTTGAGTGTGTGTGGCCATGTGTGGATCATCAAGGTGTGGTTTTGAGAATAACACATGCAATGATATCTATATACTCCATGGGTATCAAACCATGGTGGTCAGAAAAGCCCAAAGAGCCCCTGGAATATGCAATTGCCACATGGCAATGGTGAACCAGTGTGACAAAAGTTGCATCACCACACCCACTAGAGTGTGTGTGGTCATGTGTGGATCATCAAGGTGTGATTTTGAGAATAACACATGCATTGATCTCTAGAGACTTCATGTATGTCAAACCATGGTGGTTAGAAAGCCCCAAGATCCTCTTGAATATGCAACTGCTACATGGGAATGGTGCACCAGTGTTACACAAGTTGCATCACCACACACCCACTGGAGTGTGTGTGGTCGTGTAGATCATCAAGGTGTGGTTTTGAGAATCACACAAGCATTGATCTCTAGAGACTCCATGTGTGTAAAACCTTGGTGGTCAGAAATCCCAAAGAGCCCCTGGAATATGCAACTACCAAATGGGAATGGTGAACAAGTTTTATAGAAGTGGCATCACAACACCCACTAGAGTGTGTGTGGTCATGTGGATCATCAAGGTGTGGTTTCGAGAATAACACATGAATTGATCTATAGAGAATCCATTTGTGTTAAACCATGGTCAGAAAGCCCAAAGATCCCCTAGAATGCAACTACCACATGGGAATGGTGAACCAGCGTGATAGAAGCAGATGCATCATCACACCCACTAGAGTGTGTATGGTCATGTGTATCGTCAACGTGTGGTTTCGATAATAATGCATCCATTGATATCTAGAGACTCCATCTGTGTCAAACCGTGGTGGTCAGAAAAGCCCAAAGAGCCCCTAGAATATGCAATTGCCACATGGGAATGGTGAACCATTGTGACAGATGTTGCATCACGACACCCACTTGAGTGTGTGTGGTCATGTGTGGGTAATAAAGGTGTGGTTTTGAGAATAACACATGAATTGATCTCAAGAGACTCCATGTGTGTCAAACCATGGTGGTCAGAAAGCCCAAAGAGCCCCTAGAATATGCAACTACCACATTGGACTGGTCAACCATTGTCACAGATGTTGCATCACCACACCCACTTGAGTGTGTGTGGTCATGTGTGGATCATCAAGGTGTGGTTTTGCGAATAACACATGCATTGATCTCTAGAGACTCCATGTGTGTCAAACCATGGTGGTTATAAAGCCTAGAGAGCCCCTAGAATATGCAACTGCCACTTGGGAATGGTAAACCAGTGTGACAGAAGTTGCATCACCACATACCCAATGGAGTGTGTGTGGTCATGTGGATCATCAAGGTGTGGTTTTGAGAATAACCAATGCATTTTTCTCTAGAGACTCCATTTGTGTTAAAATATGGTCAGAAATCCCAAAGAACCCCTGGAATGCACCTGCCACGTGGGAATGGTGAACCAGCGTGATAGAAGCAGTAGCATCACCACACCGACTGGAGTGTGTGTGGTCATGTGGATCATCAAGGTGTGGTTTTGAGAATATGTAACTACCCAAAGAGCCCCTGGAATGATTGTGGTCAGAAAGCCCAAAGAGCCCCTGGAATATGCAACTGCCACATGGGAATGGTGAACCATTGTGACAGATGTTGCATCACCACAACCAATGGATTGTGTGTGGTCATGTCTAGATCATCAAGGTGTGATTTTGAGAATAGCACATGAATTGATCTCTAGAGACTCCATGTGTCTCAAACCATGGTGGTTAGAAAGCCGAAAGAGACCTTGGAATATGCAACTACCACATGGGAATGGTGAACTAGTGTGACAGAAGTTGCATCACCACACCCACTAGAGTGTGTGTGGTCATGTGTGGATCATCAAGGTGTGGTTTTCAGAATAACCCATGCACTGATATCTAGAGACTCCATATATGTCAAACCATGGTTGTTAGAAAGCCCAAAGAGCCCCTGGAATATGCAACTGCCACATGGGAATGGTGAACCATTGTGATAGAAGTTGCATCACCACACAACTAATGGAATATGTGTGGTCATGTGGATCATCAAGGTGTGGTTTTGAGAATAAGACATGCATTGATGTCTAGAGACTCCATTTGTTCTAAACCAAGGTGGTCAAAAAGCCCAAAGAGCCCCTGGAATATGCAAGTACCACATGGGAATGGTTAACCATTGTGAAAAATGTTGCATCACCACACCCACTTGAGTGTGTGTGGTCGTGTGGATCATCAAGGTGTGGTTTTGATAATAACACATGCATTGATCTCTAGAGACTCCATGTGTGACAAACCATGGTGGTTAGAAAGCCCAAAGATCCCCTGGAATATGCAACTGCCACAAGGGAATGGTGAACAAGTGCGATAGAAGCAGTTGCATCACCACACCCACTAGAGTGTGTCTGGTCATGTCGATCATCAAGCTGTGGTTTTGCGAATAACACATGCATTGATCTCTAGATACTCCATGTGTGTCAAGTGATGGTGGTTAGCAATCCCAAACATCCTTGGAATATGTAATTGCCTCATGGAAATGTTGAACCATTGTGATAGATGTTGCATCACCACAACCACTGGAGTGTGTGTAGTCATGTGTCAATCATCAAGGTGTGGTTTTGAGAATAACACATGAATTGATATCTAGAGACTCCATGTGTGTCAAACCATGGTGGTTAGAAATCCCAAAGAGCCCCTAGAATATGCAACTGCCACATGGGAATGGTGAACCAGTGTGACGGAAGTTGCATCACCACACACCCACTAGATTGTATGTGGCCATGTGGATAATCAAGGTGTGGTTTTGATAAAAACACATGCATTGATCTCTAGATACTCCATGTGTGTCAAACCATGTTGGTTACCAAGCCGAAAGGGACCTTGGAATATGCAAGTGCCACATGGGAATGGTGAACCAGTGTGACAAAAGTTGCATCACGACACCCACTAGAGTGTGTGTGGTCATGTTTAGATCATCAAGGTGTAGTTTTGAGAATAACCCATGCATTGATATCGAGAGACTCCATGTTTTTCAAACCATGGTGGTTAGAAAGCCCAAAGAGCCCCTGGAATATGCAGCTGCCACATGGGAATGCCGAACCATTGTGATAGAAGTTGCATCACCACACACCTACTTGAGTGTGTGTGGTCATGCGTGGTCATCAAAGTGTGGTTTTGAGAATAACACATGAATTGATCTCTAGAGACTCTATGTGTGTCAAACCATAGTGGTTAGACAGCCCAAAGAGCCCCTGGAATATGAATGTACCACATGGGAATGGTGAACCATTGTGAGTGGTCATGTGTGGATCATCAAGGTGTGGTTTTGAGAATAACACATGCATTGATATCTATAGACTCCATGTGTATCAAACCATGGTGGTCAGAAAGCCCAAAGAGCCCCTGGAATATTCAATTGCCACATGGCAACGGTGAACCAGTGTGACAAAAGTTGCATCACCACACCCACTAGAGTGTGTGTGGTCATGTGTGGATCATCAAGGTGTGATTTTGAGAATAACACATGCATTGATCTCCAGAGACTCCATGTCTGTCAAACCATGGTGGTTAGAAAGCCCCAAGATCCTTTTGAATATGCAACTTCTACATGGGAATGGTGAACCAGTGTTACACAAGTTGCATCACCACACACCCACTGGAGTGTGTGTGGTCGTGTGGACAATCAAGGTGTGGTTTTGAGAATCACACATGCATTGATCTTCAGAGACTTCATGTTTGTAAAACCATGGTGGTCAGAAATCCCAAAGAGCCCCTGGAATATGCAACTCCCAAATGGAAATTGTGAACAAGTTTTATAGAAGTGGCATCACCACACCCACTGGAGTGTGTGTGGTTATGTGGATCATCAAGGTGTGGTTTCGAGAATAACACATGCATTATTCTCTAGAGAATCCATTTGTGTTAAACCATGGTAAGAAAGCCCAAAGAGCCCCTAGAATGCAACTGCCATATGGGAATGCTGAACCAGTGTGATAGAAGCAGTTGCATCACCACACCCACTGGAGTGTGTGTGGTCATGTGTATCATCAAGGTGTGGTTTCGATAATAATACATGCATTGATCTCTAGAGACTCTATGTGTGTCAAACCATGGTGGTCAGAAAGCCCATAGAGTCCCTGGGATATGCAATTACCACATGGGAATGGTGAACCAGTGTGATGGAAGTTGGATTACCACACACCCACTAGAGTGTATGTGGTCATGTGGATAATCAAGGTGTGGTTTTGATAAAAACACATGCATTGATTTCTAGATACTCCATGTGTGTCTAACCATGTTGGTTAGAAAGCCGAAAGTGACCTTGGAATATGCAAGTGCCACATTGGAATGGTGAACCAGTGTGACAGAAGTTGCATCACCACACCCACTTGAGTGTGTGTGGTCATGTGTGGATCATCAAGGTGTGGTTTTCAGAATAACCCATGCACTGATATATAGTGACTCCATCTGTGTCAAACAATGGTGGTTAGAAAGCCCAAAGAGCCCCTGGAATATGCAGCTGCCACATGGGAATGCTGAACCATTGTGATAGAAGTTGCATCACCACACACCTACTTGAGTGTGTGTGGTCATTTGTGGTCATCAATGTGTGGTTTTGAGAATAACACATGAATTGATATCTATAGACTCCATGTGTATCAAACGATGGTGGTCAGAAAAGCCCAAAGAGCCCCTAGAATATGCAATTGCCACATGATATCTATAGAGCCGAAAGTGACCTTGGAATATGCAAGTACCACATGGGAATGGTGAACCAGTGTGACAAAAGTTGCATCACCACACCCACTAGAGTGTGTGGTCATGTGTGGATCATCAAGGTGTGATTTTGAGAATAACACATGCATTGATATCTATAGACTTCATGTATGTCAAACCATGGTGGTTTGAAAGCCCCAAGATCCTATTGAATATGCACCTGCTACATGGGAATGTTGAACTAGGGTTACACAAGTTGCATCACCACACACCCACTGGAGTGTGTGTGGTCGTGTGGATCATCAAGGTGTGGTTTTGAGAATCACACAAGCATTGGTCTCTAGAGACTCCATGTGTGTAAAACCTTGGTGGTCAGAAATCCCAAAGAGCCCCTTGAATATGCAACTACCAAATGGGAATGGTGAAAAGGTTTTATAGAAGTGGCATCACGACACCCACTAGAGTGTGTGTGGTCATGTGGATCATCAAGGTGTGGTTTCGAGAATAACACATGAATGGATCTATAGAGAATCCATTTGTCTTAAACCATGGTCAGAAAGCCCAAAGAGCCCCTGGAATGCAACTACCACATGGGAATGGTGAACCAGCGTGATAGAAGTAGATGCATCACCGCACCCACTGGAGTGTGTCTGGTCATGTGTATCATCAAGGTGTGGTTTGGATAATAATACATGCATTGATCTCTAGAGACTCCATGTGTGTCAAACCGTGGTGGTCAGAAAATCCCATAGAGCCCCTAGAATATGCAATTGCCACATGGGAATGGTGAACCATTGTGACAGATGTTACATCATGACACCCACTTGAGTGTGTGTGGTCATGTGTGGGTAATGAAGGTGTGGTTTTGAGAATAACACATGAATTGATCTCAAGAGACTCCATGTGTGTCAAACCATGGTGGTCAGAAAGCCCAAAGAGCCCCTTGAATATGCAACTACCACATTGGACCGGTGAACCATTGTGATAGATGTTGCATCACCACACCCACTGGAGTGTGTGTGGTCATGTGTAGATCATCGATGTGTAGTTTTGCGAATAACACATGCATTGATCTCTAGAGACTCCATTTGTGTCAAACCATGGTGGTTAGAAAGCCCAAAGAGCCCCTGGAATATGCAACTACCACATGGGAATGGTAAACCAGTGTGACAGAAGTTGCATCACCACATACCCAATGGAGTGTGTGTGGTCATGTGGATCATCAAGGTGTTGTTTTGAGAATAACACATGCATTTAACTCTAGAGAATCCATTTGTGTTAAAACATGGTCAGAAAGCCCAAAGAACGTCTGGAATGCAACTACCACATGGGAATGGTGAACCAGCGTGATAGAAGCAGATGCATCACCACACCCACTGGAGTGTGTCTGGTCATGTGTATCATCAAGGTGTGGTTTCGATAATAATGCATGCATTGATATCTAGAGACTCCATGTGTGTCAAACCGTATTGGTCAGAAAAGCCCAAAGATCCCCTAGAATATGCAATTGCCACATGGGAATGGTGAACCATTGTGACAGATGTTGCATCACGACACCCACTTGAGTGTGTGTGGTCATGTGTGGGTAATCAAGGTGTGGTTTTGAGAATAACACATTAATTGATCTCAAGAGACTCCATGTGTGTCAAACCATGGTGGTTAGAAAGCCTAGAGAGCCCCTGGAATATGCAACTGCCACATGGGAATGGTAAACCAGTGTGACAGAAGTTGCATCACCACATACCCAATGGAGTGTGTGTGGTCATGTGGATCATCAAGGTGTGGTTTTGAGAATAACACATGCATTTATATCTAGAGACTCCATTTGTGTTAAAACATGGTCAGAAAGCCCAAAGAACCCCTGGAATGCAACTGCCACATGGGAATGGTGAACCAGTGTGATAGAAGCAGTAGCATCACCAAACCGACTGGAGTGTGTGTGGTCATGTGGATCATCAAGGTGTGGTTTTGAGAATAACACAAGCATTGATCTCTAGAGGCTCCATGTGTAAAAAATGATGGTGGTCAGAAAGCCCAAAGAGCCCCTAGAATATGCAACAGCCACATGGGAATGGTGAACCATTGTGACAGATGTTGTATCACCACAACCAATGGAGTGTGTGTGGTCATGTGTGGATCATCAAGGTGTGGTTTTGAGAATAACACATGAATTCATCTCTAGAGACTCCATGTGTGTCAAACCATGGTGGTTAGAAAGCCAAAAGAGACCTTGGAATATGCAACTGCCACATGGGAATGGTTAACCAGTGTGACAAAAGTTGCATCACCACACCCACTAGAGTGTGTGTGGTCATGTGTGGATCATCAAGGTGTGGTTTTCTGAATAACCCATGCACTGATATCTAGAGACTCCATCTGTGTCAAACCATGGTGGTTAGAAAGCGCAAAGAGCCCTTGGAATATGCAACTGCCACATGGAAATGGTGAACCATTGTGATAGAAGTTGCATCACCACACACCCAATGGAATGTGAGTGGTCATTTGGATCATCAAGGTGTGGTTTTGAGAATAAGACATGCATTGATGTCTCGAGACTCTATTTGTTCTAAACCAAGGTGGTCAAAAAGCCCAAAGAGCCCCTGGAATATGCAAGTACCACATGGGAATGGTGAACCATTGTGAAAAATGTTGCATCACTATGCCCACTGGAGTGTGTGGTCGTGTGGATCATCAAGGTGTGGTTTTGATAATAACACATGAATTGATCTCTAGAGACTCCATGTGTGACAAACCATGGTGGTTAGAAAGCCGGAAGATCCCCTGGAATATGCAACTGCCACAAGGGAATGGTGAACAAGTGCGATAGAAGCAGTTGCATCACCACACCCACTAGAGTCTGTGGGGTCATGTGGATCATCAAGATGTGGTTTTGAGAATAACACATGCATTGAACTCTAGAGACTCCATGTGTGTCAAATGATGGTGGTCAGCAATCCCAAACAGCCCTTGAATATGTAACTGCCTTATGGGAATGTTGAACCATCGTGATAGATGTTACATCACCACAACCACTAGAGTGTGTGTGGTCATGTGTCGATCATCAAGGTGTGGTTTTGAGAATAACACATGAATTGATATCTAGAGACTCCATGTGTGTCAAACCATGGTGGTTAGAAAGCCCAAAAGAGCCCCTGGAATATGCAACTGCCACATGGGAATGGTGAACCAGTGTGACGGAAGTTGCATCACCACACACCCACTAGATTGTATGTGGTCATGTGGATAATCAAGGTGTGGTTTTGATAAAAACACATGCATTGATCTCTAGATACTCCATGTGTATCAAACCATGTTGGTTAGCAAGCCGAAAGGGACCTTGGAATATGCAAGTGCCACATGGGAATGGTGAACCAGTGTGACAGAAGTTGCATCACCACACCCACTAGACTGTGTGTGGTCATGTTTAGATCATCAAGGTGTAGTTTTGAGAATAACCCATGCATTGATATCTAGAGACTCCATGTTTGTTAAACCATGGTGGTTAGAAAGCCCAAAGAGCCCCTGGAATATGCAGCTGCCACATGGGAATGCTGAACCATTGTGATAGAAGTTGCATCACCACAGACCTACTTGAGTGTGTGTGGTCATACGTGGTCATCAAGGTGTGGTTTTGAGAATAACACATGAATTGATCTCTAGAGACTCTATGTGTGTCAAACCATAGTGGTTAGAAAGCCCAGAGAGCCCCTGGAATATGCAAGTACCACATGGGAATGGTGAACCATTGTGAGTGGTCATGTGTGGATCATTAAGGTGTGGTTTTGAGAATAACACATGCATTGATATCTATAGACTCCATGTGTATCAAACCATGGTGGTCAGAAAGCCCAAAGAGCCCCTGGAATATGCAATTGCCACATGGCAATGGTGAACCAGTGTGACAAAAGTTGCATCACCACACCCACTAGAGTGTGTGTGGTCATGTGTGGATCATCAAGGTGTGATTTTGAGAATAACACATGCATTGATCTCTAGAGACTCCATGTCTGTCAAACCATGGTGGTTAGAAAGCCCCAAGATCCTCTTGAATATGCAACTGCTACATGGGAATGGTGAACCATTGTTAGACAAGTTGCATCACCACACACCCACTGGAGTGTGTGTGGTTGTGTGGAAAATCAAGGTGTGGTTTTGAGAATCACACATGCATTGATCTTCAGAGACTCCATGTGTGTAAAACCTTGGTGGTCAGAAAGCCCAAAGAGCCCCTCGAATATGCAACTGCCAAATGGGAATGGTGAACAAGTTTTACAGTGGCATCACCACACCCACTGGAGTGTGTGTGGTCTTGTGGATCTTCATGGTGTTGTGTCGAGACTAACACATGCATTGATCTCTAGAGAATCCATTTGTGTTAAACCATGGTTAGAAAGCCCAAAGAGCCCCTGGAATGCAACTGCCACATGGGAATGGTGAACCAGTTTGATAGAAGCAGATGCATCACCACACCAACTAGAGTGTGTCTGGTCATGTGTATCATCAAGGTGTGGCTTCGATAATAATACATGCATTGATATATGGAGACTCCATGTGTGTCAAACCATGGTGGTCAGAAAAAGCCCAAAGAGCCCCTAGAATATGCAATTGCCACATGGGAATGGTGAACCATTGTGACAGATGTTGCATCATGACACCCACTTGAGTGTGTGTGGCCATGTGTGGGTAATCAAGGTGTGGTTTTGAGAATAACACATGAATTTTTATCAAGAGACTCCATGTGTGTCAAACCATGGTGGTCAGAAAGCCCAAAGAGCCCCTTGAATATGCAACTACCACATTGGACCGGTGAACCATTGTGATAGATGTTGGATCACCACACCCACTGGAGTGTGTGTGGTCATGTGTAGATCATCGAGGTGTAGTTTTGCGAATAACACATGCATTGATCTCTAGAGACTCCATGTGTGTCAAACCATGGTGGTTAGAAAGCCCAAAGAGCCCCTGGAATATGCAACTACCACATGGGAATGGTAAACCAGTGTGACAGAAGTTGCATCACCACATACCCAATGAAGTGTGTGTGGTCATGTGGATCATCAAGGTGTTGTTTTGAGAATAACACATGCATTTAACTCTAGAGACTCCATTTGTGTTAAAACATGGTCAGAAAGCCCAAAGAACGTCTGGAATGCAACTACCACATGGGAATGGTGAACCAGTGTGATCGAAGCAGTTGCATTACCACACCGACTGGAGTGTGTGTGGTCATGTGGATCATAAAGGTGTGGTTTTGAAAATAACACATGCATTGATCTCTAGAGACTCCATGTGTAACAAACGATGGTGGTCAGAAAGCCCAAAGAACCCCTGGAATATGCAACAGCCACTAGAGTGTGTGTGGTCATGTGTGGATCATCAAGGTGTCGTTTTCTGAATAACCCATGCACTGATATCTAGAGACTCCATCTGTGTCAAACCATGGTGGTTAGAAAGCGCAAAGAGCCCTTGGAATATGCAACTGCCACATGGAAATGGTGAACCATTGTGATAGAAGTTGCATCACCACACACCCAATGGAATGTGAGTGGTCATGTGGATCATCAAGGTGTGGTTTTGAGAATAAGACATGCATTGATGTCTAGAGACTCTATTTGTTCTAAACCAAGGTGGTCAAAAAGCCCAAAGAGCCCCTGGAATATGCAAGTACCACATGGGAATGGTGAACCATTGTGAAAAATGTTGCATCACTACGCCCACTGGAGTGTGTGGTCGTGTGGATCATCAAGGTGTGGTTTTGATAATAACACATGAATTGATCTCTAGAGACTCCATGTGTGACAAACCATGGTGGTTAGAAAGCCGGAAGATCCCCTGGAATATGCAACTGCCACAAGGGAATGGTGAACAAGTGCGATAGAAGCAGTTGCATCACCACACCCACTAGAGTCTGTGGGGTCATGTGGATCATCAAGATGTGGTTTTGAGAATAACACATGCATTGAACTCTAGAGACTCCATGTGTGTCAAATGATGGTGGTCAGCAATCCCAAACAGCCCTGGAATATGTAACTGCCTTATGGGAATGTTGAACCATCGTGATAGATGTTACATCACCACAACCACTAGAGTGTGTGTGGTCATGTGTCGATCATCAAGGTGTGGTTTTGAGAATAACACATGAATTGATATCTAGAGACTCCATGTGTGTCAAACCATGGTGGTTAGAAAGCCCAAAGAGCCCCTGGAATATGCAACTGCCACATGGGAATGGTGAACCAGTGTGACGGAAGTTGCATCACCACACACCCACTAGATTGTATGTGGTCATGTGGATAATCAAGGTGTGGTTTTGATAAAAACACATGCATTGATCTCTAGATACTCCATGTGTATCAAACCATGTTGGTTAGCAAGCTGAAAGGGACCTTGGAATATGCAAGTGCCACATGGGAATGGTGAACCAGTGTGACAGAAGTTGCATCACCACACCCACTAGACTGTGTGTGGTCATGTTTAGATCATCAAGGTGTAGTTTTGAGAATAACCCATGCATTGATATCTAGAGACTCCATGTTTGTTAAACCATGGTGGTTAGAAAGCCCAAAGAGCCCCTGGAATATGCAGCTGCCACATGGGAATGCTGAACCATTGTGATAGAAGTTGCATCACCACAGACCTACTTGAGTGTGTGTGGTCATACGTGGTCATCAAGGTGTGGTTTTGAGAATAACACATGAATTGATCTCTAGAGACTCTATGTGTGTCAAACCATAGTGGTTAGAAAGCCCAGAGAGCCCCTGGAATATGCAAGTACCACATGGGAATGGTGAACCATTGTGAGTGGTCATGTGTGGATCATTAAGGTGTGGTTTTGAGAATAACACATGCATTGATATCTATAGACTCCATGTGTATGAAACCATGGTGGTCAGAAAGCCCAAAGAGCCCCTGGAATATGCAATTGCCACATGGCAATGGTGAACCAGTGTGACAAAAGTTGCATCACCACACCCACTAGAGTGTGTGTGGTCATGTGTGGATCATCAAGGTGTGATTTTGAGAATAACACATGCATTGATCTCTAGAGACTCCATGTCTGTCAAACCATGGTGGTTAGAAAGCCCCAAGATCCTCTTGAATATGCAACTGCTACATGGGAATGGTGAACCATTGTTAGACAAGTTGCATCACCACACACCCACTGGAGTGTGTGTGGTTGTGTGGAAAATCAAGGTGTGGTTTTGAGAATCACACATGCATTGATCTTCAGAGACTCCATGTGTGTAAAACCTTGGTGGTCAGAAAGCCCAAAGAGCCCCTCGAATATGCAACTGCCAAATGGGAATGGTGAACAAGTTTTACAGAAGTGGCATCACCACACCCACTGGAGTGTGTGTGGTCATGTGGATCTTCAAGGTGTGGTTTCGAGACTAACACATGCATTGATCTCTAGAGAATCCATTTGTGTTAAACCATGGTTAGAAAGCCCAAAGAGCCCCTGGAATGCAACTGCCACATGGGAATGGTGAACCAGTTTGATAGAAGCAGATGCATCACCACACCAACTAGAGTGTGTCTGGTCATGTGTATTATCAAGGTGTGGCTTCGATAATAATACATGCATTGATATATGGAGACTCCATGTGTGTCAAACCATGGTGGTCAGAAAAAGCCCAAAGAGCCCCTAGAATATGGAATTGCCACATGGGAATGGTGAACCATTGTGACAGATGTTGCATCATGACACCCACTTGAGTGTGTGTGGCCATGTGTGGGTAATCAAGGTGTGGTTTTGAGAATAACACATGAATTTTTATCAAGAGACTCCATGTGTGTCAAACCATGGTGGTCAGAAAGCCCAAAGAGCCCCTTGAATATGCAACTACCACATTGGACCGGTGAACCATTGTGATAGATGTTGGATCACCACACCCACTGGAGTGTGTGTGGTCATGTGTAGATCATCGAGGTGTAGTTTTGCGAATAACACATGCATTGATCTCTAGAGACTACATGTGTGTCAAACCATGGTGGTTAGATAGCCCAAAGAGCCCCTGGAATATGCAACTACCACATGGGAATGGTAAACCAGTGTGACAGAAGTTGCATCACCACATACCCAATGAAGTGTGTGTGGTCATGTGGATCATCAAGGTGTTGTTTTGAGAATAACACATGCATTTAACTCTAGAGACTCCATTTGTGTTAAAACATGGTCAGAAAGCCCAAAGAACGTCTGGAATGCAACTACCACATGGGAATGGTGAACCAGTGTGATCGAAGCAGTTGCATTACCACACCGACTGGAGTGTGTGTGGTCATGTGGATCATAAAGGTGTGGTTTTGAAAATAACACATGCATTGATCTCTAGAGACTCCATGTGTAACAAACGATGGTGGTCAGAAAGCCCAAAGAACCCCTGGAATATGCAACAGCCACATGGGAATGGTGAACCATTGTGACAGATGTTGCATCACCACAACCAATGGAGTGTGTGTGGTCCTGTGTGGATCATCAAGGTGTGGTTTTGACAAAAACACATGAATTTATCTCTAGAGACTCCATGTGTGTCAAACCATGGTGGTTAGATAGCCGAAAGAGACCTTGGAATATGCAACGGCCACATGGGAATGGTGAACCAGTGTGACAGAAGTTGCATAACCACACCCAATAGAGTGTGTGTGGTCATGTGTGGATCATCAAGGTGTGGTTTTCAGAATAACCCATGCATTGATATCTAGAGACTCCATATTTGTCAAGCCATGGTGGTTAGAAAGCCCAAAGAGCCCCTGGAATATGCAACTGTCACATGGGAATGGTGAACCATTGTGATAGAAGTTGCGTCACCACACACCCAATGGAATGTGTGTGGTCATGTGGATCATCAAGGTGTGGTTTTGAGAATAAGACATGCATTGATGTCTAGAGACTCCATTTTTTCTAAACCAAGGTGGTCAAAAAGCCCAAAGAGCCCCTGGAATATGCAAGTACCACATGGGAATGGTGAACCATTGTGACAAATGTTGCATCACCACAACCGCTGGAGTGTGTGTGGTCATGTGTGGATCATCAAGGTGTGGTTTTGATAATAACACATTCATTGATCTCTAGTAACTCACTGTGTGTCAAACCATGGTGGTTAGAAAGCCCAAAGAGCCCCTAGAATATGCAACTACCACATGGGAATGGTGAACCAGTGTGACAGAAGTTGCATCACCACACACCCACTATAGTGTATGTGGTCATGTGGATCATCAAGGTGTGGTTTTCATAAAAGCACATTCATTGATCTCTAGATACTCCATGTGTGTCAAACCATGTTGGTTAGAAAGCCGAAAGCGACCTTGGAAGATACAACTGCCACATGGGAATGGTGAACCAGTGTGAAAGAAGTTGCATCACCACACCCACTAGAGTGTTTGTGGTTATGTTTAGATCATCAAGGTGTAGTTTTGAGAATAACCCATGCATTGATATCTAGAGACTCCATGTGTGTCAAACCATGGTGGTTAGAAAGCCCCTGGAATATGCAGCTGCCACATTGGAATGGTGAACCATTGTCATGGAAGTTGCATCACCACACACCTACTTGAGTGTGTGTGTTCATGTGTGGTCATGAAGGTGTGTTTTTGAGAATAACACATGAATTTATCTCTAGAGACTCTATGTGTGTCAAACCATAGTGGTCAGAAAGCCCAAAGAGCCCCTAGAATATGCAAGTACCACATGGGAATGGTGAACCATTGCGATAGATGTTGCATGACCACACCCACTTGAGTGTGTGTGTACATGTGTGGATCATCAAGGTGTGGTTTTGAGAATAACACATGCATTGATCTCTATGGACTCCATGTGTATCAAACCATGGTGGTCAGAAAGCCCAAAGAGCCCCTAGAATATGCAATTGCAACATGGCAATGGTGAACCAGTGTGACAAAAGTTGCATCAGCACACCCACTAGAGTGTGTGTGGTCATGTGTGGATCATCAAGGTGTGATTTTTGAGAATAACACATGCATTTATCTCCAGAGACTCCATGTCTGTCAAACCATGGTGGTTAGAAAGTCCCAAGACCCTCTTGAATATGCAACTACTACATGGGAATGGTGAAATAGTGTTACACAAGTTGCATGACCACACGCCCACTAGTGTCTGTGTGATCGTGTGGATCATCAAGGTGTGGTTTTTAGAATCACACATGCATTGATCTCTAGACAGTCCATGTGTGTAAATCCATGGTGGTCAGCAAGCCCAAAGAGCCCCTGGAATATGCAACTGCCAAATGGGAATGGTGAACAAGTTTTACATAAGTGGCATCACCACACCCACTGGAGTGTGTGCGGTCATGTGGATCATCAAGTTGTGGTTTCTAGAATAACACATGCATTGATCTATAGAGAATCCATTTGTGTTAAATCATGGTCAGAAAGCCCAAAGAGCCCCTGGAATGCAACTGCCACATGGGAATGGTGAACCAGTGTGATAGAAGTAGTTGCATCACCACACCCACTAGAGTGTGTGTGGTCATGTGTATCATCAAGGTGTGGTTTCAATAATAATACATGCATTGATCTCTAGAGACTCCATGTGTGTCAAACCATGGTGGTGAGAAAGCCCAAAGAGCCCCTGTAATATGCAATTGCCACATGGGAATTGTGAACCATTATGACAGACGTTGCATCACGACACCCACTTGAGTATGTGTGGTCATGTGTGGGTAATCAAGTTGTGGTTTTGAGAATGACACATGAATTGATCTCAAGAGATTCCATATGTGTCAAACCATGGTGGTCAGAAAGCCCAAAGAGCCCCTAGAATATGCAACTACCACATGGGACTGGTGAACCATTGTGACAGATGTTGCATCACCACACCCACTTGAGTGTGTGTGGTCATGTGTGGATCATCAAGGTGTGGTTTTGCGAATAACACATGCATTGATCTCTAGAGACTCCATGTGTGTCAAACCATGGTGGTTGGAAAGCCCAAAGAGCCCCTGGAATATGCAACTACCACATGGGAATGGTAAACCAGTGTGGCAGAAGTTGTATCACCACATACCCAATGGAGTGTGTGTGGTCATGTGGATCATCAAGGTGTGGTTTTGATAATAACACATGCATTTATATCTGGAGACTCCATTTATGTTAAAACATGGCAAGAAAGCACAAAGAACCTCTGGAATGCAACTGCCACATGGGAATGGTGAACCAGTGTGATAGAAGCAATTGCATCACCAAACCCACTGGAGTGTGTGTTGTCATGTGGATCATCAAGGTGTGGTTTTGAGAATAACACATGCATTGATCTCTAGAGACTCCATGTGTAACAAACGATGGTGGTCAGAAAGCCCAAAGAGCCCTTGGAATGTGCAACTGCCACATGGGAATGGCGAACCAGTGTGACAGGTGTTGCATCACCACAACCAATGGAGTGTGTGTGGTCATGTGTGGATCATCAATGTGTGGTTTTTAGAATAAAACATGATTAGATCTCTAGAGACTCCATGTGTGTCAAACCATGGTGGTTAGAAAGCCGTAAGGGACCTTGGAATATGGAACTGCCACATGGGAATGGTTAACCAGTGTGACAGAAGTTGCATCACCACACCCACTAGAGTGTGTGTGGTCATGTGTGCATCATGAAGGTGTGGTTTTCAGAATAACCCATGCATTGATATCTAGAGACTCCATCACTGTCAAACCATGGTGGTTAGAAAGCCCAAAGATCCCCTGGAATATGCAACTGCCACATGGGAATGGTGAACCATTGTGATAGAAGTTGCATCACCACACACCCAATGGAATGTGTGTGGTATTGTGGATCATCAACGTGTGGTTTTGAGAATAAGAAATGCATTGATATCTAGAGACTCCATTTATTTTAAACCAAGCTGGTCAAAAAGCCCAAAGAGCCCCTGGAATATGCAAGTACCACATGGGAATGGTGAACCATTGTGACAAATGTTGCATCACAACACCCACTAGAGTGTGTGTTGTCATGTGTGGATCATCAACGTGTGGTTTTTATAATAACACATGCATTGATCTCTAGAGACTCCATGTGTGTCAAACCATGGTGGTTAGAAAGCCCAAAGAGCCCCTAGAATATGCAACTGCCACAAGGGAATGGTGAACAAGTGCAATAGAAGCAGTTGCATCACCACACCCACTGGAGTGTGTGTGGTCATGTGGATCATAAAGGTGTGGTTTTGAGAATAACACATGCATTGATATCTATAGACTCCATGTGTGTCAAATGATGGTGGTCAGAAAGCCCAAGGATCCCCTAGAATATGTAACTGCCCCATGGGAACATTGAACCATTGTGACAGATGTTGCATCACCACAACCACTTGAGTGTGTGTGGTCATGTGTGGATCATAAAGGTGTGGTTTTGAGAATAACACATGAATTAATATCTAGAGACTCCATGTGTGTCAAACCATGGTGGTTAGAAAGCCCAAAGAGCCCCTGGAATATGCAACTGCCACATGGGAATGGTGAACCAGTGTGACGGAAGTGCATCACCACACACCCACTAGAGTGTATGTGGTCATGTGGATCATCAAGGTGTTGGTTTTATAAAAACACATGCATTGATCTCTAGATACTAAATGTGTGTCAAACCATGTTGGTTAGAAAGCCGAAAGAGACCTTGGAATATGCAACTACCACATGGTGAACCAGTGTGACAAAAGTTGCATCACCACACCCACTAGAGTGTGTGTGGTCATGTGTAGATCATCAAGGTGTAGTTTTGAGAATAACCCATGCATTGATATCTAGAGACTCCATGTGTGTCAAACCATGGTGGTTAGAAACACCAAAGAGCCCCTGGAATATGCAGCTGCCACATGGGAATGGTGAAACATTGTGGTAGAAGTTACCTCACGACACACCTACTTGAGTGTGTGTGGTCATCTGTGGTCATAAAGGTGTGGTTTTGAGAATAAAACATGAATTCATCTCTAGGGACTCTATGTGTGTCAAACCATACTGGTTAGAAATCCCAAAGAGCCCCTGGAATATGCAAGTACCACACGGGAATGGTGAACAATTGTGACAGATGTTGCATGACCACACCCACTTGAGTGTCTGTGGTCATGTGTGGATCATCAAGGTGTTGTTTTGATAATAACACATGCATTGATCTCTAGAAACTCCATGTGTGTCAAACCATGGTGTTTTGAAAGTCCAAAGAGCCCCTGGAATATGCAACTGCCACATGAAAATGGTGAACTAGTGTGACAGAAGTTGCATCACCACAACCAATGGAGTGTGTGTGGTCATGTGTGGATCATCAATGTGTGGTTTTGAGAATAAAACATGATTAGATCTCTAGAGACTCCATGTGTGTCAAACCATGGTGGTTAGAAAGCCGAAAGAGACCTTGGAATATGCAACTGCCACATGGGAATGGGGAACCAGTGTGACAGAAGTCGCATCACCACACCCACTAGAGTGTGTGTGGTCATGTGTGGATCATCAAGGTGTGGTTTTCAGAATAACCCATGGATTGATATCTAGAGACTCCATCTGTGTCAAACCATGGTTGTTAGAAAGCACAAAGAGCCCCTGGAATATGCAAGTACCACTTGGGAATGGTGAACCATTGTGATAGATGTTGCATGACCACACCCACTTGAGCGTGTGTGGTCATGTGTGGATCATCAAGGTGTTGTTTTGATAATAACACATGCATTGATCTCTATAAACTCCATGTGTGTCAAACCATGGTGGTTTGAAACCCAAAGAGCCCCTGGAATATGCAACTCCCACATGAAAATGGTGAACTAGTGTGACAGAAGTTGCGTCACCACACACCCAATAGAGTGTGTGTGGTCATGTGGATCATCAAGGTGTGGTTTTGAGAATAACACATGCATTGATCTCCACAGACTCCATTTCTGTTAAAACATGGTCAGAAATACCAAAGAACCCCTGGAAGGCAACTGCCACATGGGAATGGTGAAGCAGTGCGATAGAAGCAGTTGCATCACCACACCCACTAGAGTGTGTGTGGTCATGTGTATGATAAAGGTGTGGTTTTGAGAATAACACATGCAATGTTCTCTAGAGACTCCATGTGTATCAAACCATGGTGGTAAGGGAGCCCAAAGAGCCCCTGGAATATGCAACTGCCACATGAGAATGGTGAACCATTGTGACAGATGTTGCATCACCATGGTTTTGAGAATAACACATGGATTTATCTTTAGAGCCTCCATGTGTGTCAAACCATGGTGGTCAGAAAACCCAAGGAGCTCCTAGAATATGCAACTTCCACATGGGAATGGTGAACCAGTGTGACAGAAGTCGCATCACCACACACCCACTAGAGTGTGTGTGGTCATGTGGATTATAATGATGTGGTTTTGATAAAAACACATACATTGATCTCTAGAGACTACATGATTGTCAAACCATGGTGGTTAGAAAGCCGAAAGAGACACTAGAATATGCAACTACCACATGGGAATGGTGAACTAGTGTGATAGAAGTTGCATCACCACACCCATTAGAGTGTGTGTGGTCATGTGTGGATCATCAGGGTGTGGTTTTGAGAATAACCCATGCATTTATATCTAGAGACTCCATGTGTGTCAAACCATGGTGGTTAGAAAGCCCAAAGAGCCCCTGGAATATGCAACTACAACATGGGAATGGTGATCCATTATGACAGAAGTTGCATTAGCACACACCCAATGGAGTGAGTGTGTGGTAATGTGGATCATCAAGGTGTGGTTTTGAGAATAACACATGTATTGATCTCTAGAGACTCCATTTGTGTTAAACCATGGTCAGAAAGCCCGAGAGCCCCTGGAATGCAACTACCACATTGGAATGGTGAACTAGTGTGACAAAAGCAGTTCCATCACCACACCCACTTGAGTGTGTGTGGCCATGTGGATCATCAATGTGTGGTTTTGAGAATAACACATGCATTGATATCTATAGAATCCATGTGTATCAAACCATGGTGGTCAGAAAGCCCAAAGAGGCCCTGGAATATGCAATTGCCACATGGGAATGGTGAACTAGTGTGACAAAAGTTGCGTCACCACACCACTGGACTATGTGCGGTCATGTGTGGATCATCAAGGTGTGGCTTTGAGAATAACAGATTAATTGATATCTAGAAACTCCATTTGTGTCAAACCATGGTGGTCGGAAAGCCCAAAGAGCCCTGAGAATATGCAACTACCACATGGGCATGGTGAACCATTGTGATAGATGTTGCATCACCACACCCACCGGAGTGTGTGTGGTCATGTGTGGATCATCAAGGTGTGGTTTTGAGAATAACACATGCATTGATCTCTAGACACTCCATGCGTTTCAAACCATGGTGGTTAGAAAGACCAAAGAGCCCCTAGAATATGCAACTGCCACATGGAAATGGTAAACCAGTGTGACAGAAGTTGCATCACCACACACCCAATGGAGTGTGTGTGGTCATGTGGATCATCAAGGTGTGGTTTTGAGAATAACACATGCATTGATCTCTAGAGACTCCATTTGTGTCAAACCATGGTGGTTAGAAAGCCCAAAGAGGCCCTAGAATATGCAACTGCCACATGGGAATGGTGAACCATTGTGACAGGTGTTGCATCACCACACCCACTTGAGTGTGTGTGGTCATGTGTGGATCATCAAGGTGTGGTTTTCAGAAACACACATGCATTACCTCTAGAGACTCCATGTGTGTCAAACCATGGTGGTTGGAAATCCCAAAGAGCCCCTGGAATATGCAACTGCCACATGGGAATGCTGAACCAGTGTGACAGAAGTTGCATCACCACACACCCACTAGAGTGTTGTCAACACCCGAATTTTTAATCCCAGATGCCTGTTATGCAATACCTCGCAATCCCAGGATTACCATTTTTCAACACATAACATATTGGATATCACAGTACATCATCCATTACAAACCATAATAAGGTCTTAAATAAATAAAGGATCCCATGATCTAGTCTTAATACAAACAAGCGGCAGAATAATAAGCATAGCGGTGGGCTCCATCTTCAGTGTCACAGGCAATGTTGACGATGGGAGATGATCCTAGTTGTCGTAGCCGTCCTGTTGTCCATCTTGCTGATAGTCCTCCTCATAGTCTGGCCACGGGAATAGCCAAGGACAAAGCCATGAGTACTCTTTAAGTACTCGCAAACTATCACTAACAAGTAAGGTAGTTCTAGTAGGAATACTAAGCTCTGGTTTATTTCCAAAAGCTAGTTGAGTTCAGAAGTAAAGAAAGCTAATTTAATCTTCTAAATCACCTAAGTGGGAACTTATTTTTCACAGTCACAACCCTGTTGTGGTCAAGTCAAAATCATAGATCACTTCACAAGTCATTTTGAAAACATCTGACAACAGAACAGTCAGGCCACTCCAACTGTCCATGACCGCGGATAAGGCTATTCTAATATTTTTACACTCTGCAGAGGTGGTACACTTTCACCACAAAATTTGATACATCCATCAGGGATAACCCTGAATTATCATACTTAGTATGCGGATAATCAATCATAAACTTTCCTTTACACACTCTAGTATAAGCACCTCTCCTATGAGCTTGGCCTCCCAGCCATGGCCATCTGCCATCCAGGGCACTACATCAAGAGGTAGCCTCAGCTCAAACCTCTCCCACGAGGGAACCCATACTAATGCATATAAACTTCCGGATAAGCCTTACCCAATTCAGGTATTGTGGTTGTACGCTAAAATTGGAATGGTATCGCATCCGAACCCAACCATCAGTTTTTATGAAGGGCTAAGGCTCATGCCTCAACATTTTCATCATCATAAACCATTTGTGTTTCTCAATAAATGTCAAAACATCTCAATAGAATGACTCATCATTCCAAGGTTTTCATAATCATTTTCACCAAGTATTCCCATCTAAGTGATCAAGTTTTATGCTTAGAACCAGCCACTAAGGTTAAGAGTGTTCACTAATGAGGGGTACTAATATTCAATCTCATGCCATAGAATGACATCTAAGTGTAACTAGATAGTCCAAGTTTTATACTCTTTATGCTATCTATATTAAAAGTAAAGAACTTTGGTAAAGTAAAAGAAAGTAAAGCTTGCAAGTAAAACTTGGGATTGGTATAATCAAATATATGACCAAAGCATTCTTAAGTCATTTTGCTTAGGTTCTCAAGCTTGCAAGTATTAACTTGCATTGTTAATGATGGCTTGCCTTGGTTGGTGCAGTGATTGAAATTCTCCTCGTCTTCTTCGGGGTAGAGCTCCTCCTCCTCGTAGACTTGGTCGGTACTATCGTCTATAAAGGAATACGGGGTACAAAATCACCAAACAATACTTATCTATTTCTATATAGCACACTAAGGCTCACACTTGATGATCTAGCATCATCACATGAATTAAAGAACTAGTTTCATTATTTTATTTGAGAAAAGTAATTTCTATCCATTGAATTTAATTAAGATTTAATATTCTCCAACTAGAATATGGGATCATATGGACACATGTCATCGCCACATATTCTAATACATGGGAATGTGATTTAAGAAGGGTTGGTCACATTTTATAAAGTTGAAGATTATTATTTAAGAGATTTAAAGTGACTAGAAATGCCCTAATAGTATTCTTTTGGTACTAGTCCAATGTCACTGCATGCAAACCTAAATATTTTTACATATTCAGATAGGTATCACCAAATGTGATTTTTGAGAGTTGGAATCAACTCAAAAGCTATTATGGTTGATCTTTTAAAAATGTTTGAATGTACAAAAGTCTCTGTCTTGTTATTTTTGCTATATGTGATCTATAACTCAAATTGATTTAAATCCAATGGGCTTGGATAGATATTTTAATTATCTTTCTAACAAAATTTGAACCATGCATTTTGGTGAAGTGAAACTCTCTGAATTGATTTTTGAATAAGTGGACAGAATCTAGTTTTAACTAAATTAGAAAAAGATTATTTGAATCGTTGGGCTACGCGCGGGAATGGAAATGGCCCGACCCAGCTGCACTGCACGGGTGCAACGGGCTGCTGACAGGGTGGTCCTACTCATCAGTGGCTGCTACTATGCGAAGCGGTACCGAGCGATCTGGGCGCTACGATTAGAATCTAATCTAACGGCTGAGGCTCGTCGTCCCCGGTGAACAGCTCGCCGGCGAGAACGAAACCTAGTGGCACGGTGGGGTTCTACGGGGGCTCACCTAGGCTCTAGCTACGGTCGGCGATGGGAGCGTTCGAGCTAGTAGACGACGGCGGTTCGAGGCGTGGTCGCGGTAGCTCCGGGGGCGGCTCCAATCCACGTCGCCTCTTCTCCTCTGCAGCCGCAAACTCCGGCAAAATTTCGGCGGATTGAGGCTCGCCTTGCTCTTGGAAGAGGTGTGGGGTGGTCAGTGGTGAGAGGGGAGTGGAATGGTGTGAGGAATGAGGCTGGGGGTGGCCTCTACTTATACTGCGGCGAGAGGGGAAATGCAGCATGGTCGGGCTCCATCGGCGACGCGTCTACAGGCTGCTATCGGCATGGCTGCGAGTGGCAGTCGACGTAGTGCTCCCTGGCAGTCCTCTCTGGCTTAATGGCGCGGCAAGGGGCGGTCGCATTTGGTCGGGAGCGTTCGTGCTCTTGGCGGACGGTGGCTACTGGTCACGCGGCAGCGAACGGGTATGTCTGGGCGGTTCCTGGGGTCATGGCGAAGCAGTGTGCGCGAGCTGCGGTCGAGGCGCAGTCTGTGCTAGCTGGTTGGGCGTGACGCTCTAGCATGTTCTCGGCATGGTGTAGAAGCTCTGGGCGTAGTGTTTCTGGGGTGGTCCACTGCCTGTCTTCGATCGTGGGGTGGATAGGGGGTGGCGGTTTGACCTTGGCTACCTCCTAGATATCATGTGCGATCTTGGTTGGTCTGCTGTGAGTGGCCCATGGTCGGCCGACATGGGGGGGTGCTCGGGTTGCAAAGCACTGGTTCATACAACAAGAATTGGTGGATCAATTGCACTTGTTGGGATTGGGGGAGACCAAGGGAGAGTAATGTGGAATTTAGTTTGAATGCTCACTGTTTCAAATAGTGAAATTAGGCCAAAATTTGATTTTTGTTGTAAGTGTGATGAAATGGCCGAAAGAAATAAAGTTTCTAAGTTTGGAATATTTTTGGTGAGTGATCTACACTCATGCTTGAGAGTCTCTGGTTGCTTTGGTTTGGCAAGGTGAATTGGTTTGAGTGGTTTTTGAAAAAGTGTGATCTTACCATATGAACTAGATTCAATTTGGCAATGTCTTTTAAATTGATTTGCAAATTGTTTCTATTGATTTTCAAAGTGGGCCTTGGTTCACTTTTACTTGGTCTAGCAAGGGGTGAAAATAAGTGGAATTGTTTCTGTTAGAAATCTTCTTCTAGGAACACTCAAAGTGGCCTAGTGGTTAACTTTGGTCAAAATGACCATTTTCCTTATTTAATCTTATTTGATTTCTTTCTCTTTGGATTTGGTTTGTAAATGGTCTAGATGATGTGGTGTTCACCTTTAAACCATTTCACAACATTTAGAACAATCAATCATGGCATTTTCAAACAATTCTACACTAATGCAAACACACCTGCATTCATATGCCTTTTTCTTAATAAAGGTTTTTCTAACCCTAAATTGGGTGATTAGGCACTTGATAACCTTGATGAAAGTTTTGGGATGTTACAAACCTTCCCTCCTTAAACAAATCTCGTCCTAAGATTTAAGAAAAACTAGGAACTAAAGAGATCTGGAAACTCAGTCCTCATGTAATCTTCTCGCTCCCAGGTAGCTTCTTCTTCCATATGATTGCTCCATTGGATCTTGAGAAACTTGATACACCAGGTCCTGGTGGTTCTAAAGGCTTCTTCTAAGATACGGATGGGCACTTCGTGATACTTCAGATCCTTGTTTATATCAATGGATGGGTGATCGATGTTCTTGAAAACTTTGGTCTTCTCCGGAACTTCTAGGCATTTGCGAAGTAACGAGATATGGAACACATTATGGATGGCTGACATCTCCTCTGGTAGTTCCAGTTGATATGATACTTCTCCTAGGCGATTCAGAATCTTGAAGGGTCCAATATATCTGGGGGCTAACTTTCCTTTCAGCTGAAAACGTTGCATTCCTTTTAACGGTGACACTTTGAGATACACAAATTCTCCGACATTGAAAGTCAGGTCTCTACATCTCTTGTTAGCATAACTCTTTTGTCTGGATTGGGCGGTCTTTAGGTGCTCACGGACTTTGTGAACCTTCTCTTCGGCTTCTCGTAGGATGTCGGGTCCAAAAATCTGGCTCTCTCCTACTTGCGACCAATTCAAAGGGGTACGACACTTTCTTCCATATAGAAATTCAAAGGGGGCCATTTGCAAACTGGCTTGATAACTGTTGTTGTATGAGAATTCTGTGAAAGGCAGACAATCTTCCCATTTCGATCCATACTCTAACACACGGGCTCTCAACATATCTTCTAAGATCTGGTTGACTCTTTCAGTCTGTCCATCAGTTTGCGGGCGATAAGTTGTGCTGAAATTCAACTTGGTTCCTAATCCTTCTTGGACTTTCTGCCAAAATCTCGAGGTAAATTGGGTTCCTCGATCCGACACTATGGTCTTGGAGGTTCTATGCAAACTGACGATTCTAGCAATGTACAACTCTGCTAGCTTAGAACTCTGGTAGGTTGTCTTGACAGGTATAAAATGGGCTACCTTGGACAATCTATCAACTATGACCCAGATAGAGTCATTTCCCCTTCTAGAAGTAGGCAAACCGGTGATAAAGTCCATTCCGACGGAATCCCATTTCCATTCCGGAATCTGCAATGGTTGCAATAGTCCTACGGGTCTCTGATGTTCCGCCTTGACTCTCTGACAGATATCGCACTTGGCTATGTAGCTTACGATTTCTCTCTTCATCTTGTGGCACCAAAATTGCTCCTTCAAATCTTGATACATCTTCATTCCTCTAGGGTGGATAGAATAAAGAGTATCATGAGCTTCTTCCATGATAACTTGCTGCAACTCCGAATCTCCTGGCACACAGATACGTCCTTTGTACCACAAAAATCCTTCGTTATCTTCGGTGAATCCAGGTACCTTCCCTGTACCGATACATCGTTTGATTCTGTCGATACTTGCATTTCCCTTCTGGGCTTCCTTGATTTGACTGATCAACGTTGGTTGAAGATCAATGCTAGCTAAAAATCCTTTGCTAACTAGCTCCTTTCTAAAATGCTCCAACTCCTCATGTAAACTTGGCTGGGTTTCTTTAATCATGGTGTTTAATCTACATGGCAATCTGCTAAGAGCATCCGCTACCACATTGGCTTTGCCCGGGTGATAGTGAATGTCAAGGACATAATCCTTGATTAACTCTATCCATCTCCTTTGCCTCATATTCAGCTCCTTCAGGGTGAAAATATACTTCAGGCTCTTGTGATCTGAATAAATCTAACAGCGGTTACCCATAAGGTAATGACGCCATGTCTTCAATGCTAAAACCACATCTGCTAGTTCAAGACCATGGGTAGGGTAGTTTTGCTCATGCTGCTTCAGTTTTCGAGACAGGTATGCTATGACTTTGCCTTCTTGCATCAACTCACATCCGAGACCAATCTTGGAGGCATCACAATACACATCAAAAGGCTTCTGGATATCTGGCATAATCAAGATTGGGGCTGAAATCAATCTTTTCTTGAGCTCTTGAAAACTCGCTTCACATTTGTCCGTCCATTCGAACTTCTTATCTTTCTTCAATATTTGGGTCATTGGTCTTGTGATGCTCGAAAATCCTTCAACGAACTTGCGGTAGCATCCTTCTAATCTGAGAAATGCGCGGACTTGGGTTTGAGAGGTTGGGGCTTTCCATGGTTCAACATCTCTGATCTTGGCGGGATCAACAGCGACTCCCATTGCCGACACAATATGTCCGAGGAATCCTACTTCCTTCAACTAGAACTCACATTCACTAAACTTAGCATACAACTGATGCTCTCTCGGGGTTTCAAGGATGGTTCTTAGAGGTAGCTCATGGTCTTCTTCTGACTTGGAATAGATAAGAATATCGCGGATAAAAACAACGATAAACTTATCTAGAAAGTTCGTAAAGATTCTTATTCATGAGATTCATGAAATAAGCGGGGGCATTGGTTAATCCAAAAGACATGACCGTATACTTATATAATCCATATCTAGTGGTAAAGGCGGTCTTTGGAATATCCGTTGCACGAATCTTGAGTTGGTGGTAACTAGTTCTAAGATCAATCTTAGAAAACACTCTGGCACCAGTCAATTGATCAAACAGATCCTCTATCTTGGGCAGTGCGTACTTGTTCTTGATGGTGACATCATTCAGCTTCCGGTAATCTGTGCACAAACGGTTACCTCCATCTTTCTTGTCCATAAACAAAACAAGCGATCTCCATGGCGATGCACTTGGTTGAATTAGTCCTTTCTCCAGCATAGCATCAAGTTGCTTCTTCAGCTCCACTAATTCAAAGGGGTTCATACTATAAGGTCTTTGAGCTATGGGTCCGGTTCCAGGAATTAGTTCAATGATGAACTCGATATCCTGATCTGGGGGCATACCGGGCAATTCATTTGGGAATATGTCGGGTATTCACAAACTACTCTGACCTGGTCTAGGGTTGGTTGGGCTAGACTCTTGTTGCATTTGAACTGACGGGGCAAGGTTTCAGATACATGCTCCACTGATACTCCCGAGCTACTGGTCATGGTTATGGCTTTCTTGGCACAGTCGATCAATCCTTTATGTTTTGACATCCAATCCATTCCTAGTACTACTTCCAAACCTTTGGTTCCAAGTACTATTAGGTTGGCATAAAAATCTATCTGATGGATTCTGATAGGTACAACCTTGCAAATTTTTCTAGCTTTGGTAGTTGAACCAGGTATTTGAACTATCATAACATGCTTCAGTTTTGTTGGTTGAATCTTACTAGTGCATGCAAATTCTTCGGTAACAAACGAGTGTGATGCTCCAGAATCAAGCAACACTCTTGCTAATACTAAGTTAACAGAAAACATACCCATCACGACATCTGGTTCTTCCTGGGCTTCTTCAACATTCATGTGGAATAGACGACCGTTGCGGTTGAGTGAATTCCCTAGGGCAAATGTCCTTCCAGGCTGAACACGGCGTTGCTGCTGAGATGGGGCATTCACATTGGTGGCAGCTGCAAGCTTCTTGGGACACTCGTTGGAGTAGTGACCCTTGACTCCACATTCAAAACAAGTAATCTAGGACTTGTCTTTGGCTGCAACAGGTACAACATTTCTTCCAGTCCTTGGGGCAGTATTGTTGTTGTTGTTGTTGGACTTGGGCGGTGCACGGTTGAAGTTGTTGGAGTTGCCGGTGTTATTGTTGTGGTTTCCTCTGAACTTCGCGTTTCCTCCGCTACGATTGGGGTAGCTTGGACGAGACATTGGGGGTCTATTGTTTCTTGGGGCATATCCTGCAGACGGTCTGGGGCGATACTTCTGGGTATTGTGGGACCCAGTCTGATGCATCATTCTGCACTTGCGGTTGTCATTGGCTTGGTTGATCTTCCCTTCAATCTGGATGGCGGAATCTACAAGCTCTTCGAGATCTTCAAAATGGATGTTGACTAGCACAGTCTGCATCTCATCATGTAGTCCGTTCAGGAATCTTTCCTTCTTCTTGGCTTCAATGTTGATCTCATCAGGGGCATATCTAGATAGCGACAAAAAATTGTCACGGTATTCAACTACTTTCATCCTGCCTTGCTTCAGTTCTCTGAACTAATCTCTCATTCTGGTGACTAAACCTTGCGGCACATGGGTGCGGCTAAACTTGATCTTGAAACCTTCCCACGTCTTGACCATGGTTCATAGTACGTGTGCTATTCCACCAGGCTCTTGCATCTCCTGCCAGATAGTGGGTGGCAAACAGTACTTTCTCGTTGGCGTCAACTCGTGCGACTTCCAGGTTGTTCTCCATTGTTTGCAACCAATCATCCGCATCCAATGGGTCTTCAGACTTTCTAAAGATAGGGGGATTGGTATTCTGAAAATTCTTAAGCTTGGATTTGATGATCCTGATTTCCATGGCCTTGATTATTGTGGGCCATCTGAGCTATCTGTTGCAGGGTGGCTAGGTTGGCTTGGCGCTCTGCTCTACTAGCTTCAGCTCTGCTCTACTAGCATCACAGTCGGAAACTAGTAACTGTAGAATCTGCAGCATCGGGTCCTGCGATGAGCTGCTTCCTCCGGTGTTTCCACGAGTCATCTGAAGATTGAGATAGATAAAGAGGTAAGAGGGAAAGTTCTAAGGTTCATGGTTTTGTTTTCAAAAGCTTTTAGACTTTGAGTTTGACTCAGGTTTTGCAACTAACTTCTTCTCATTCATTTATTCATTCAAGCACCCAATAGAAACACACACACCACAACATAAAAGGAAAACAGATGGTTTTAAGAACCATTGTCTAAACTAAGATACAGTGGGACCGATATAAATCATTCCTACGGTAGTGATCAAGTGCATCTACTCATCATTAATGAAGTCGGAGTCCTCATCATCGGTGTAAAAATCCATGGCATCATCTTCCAGGTAGTCATTGTCATCACTGAGGTATGAGTGAATATCTCCCTGGATGTATTCACCTTGTTCCTCTTCTTCTTTTGCTGCAAGCTGAGCTTCTTGTTCCTGGATGGTCTTCTCGAGGTCGGACACCTTCTTGCAAAGACGGGCGATGGTAAGATCCTTCTTCTCGCGTTGCCGGCGAATTGATTGGCGATCCTTGACAAGCAGGGCGAAAGTCTGGTCCTTCTTGGCGGCAATGGCAAGGTTGTGGTTGTGTAGGCTCGAGCATTGTCCAAGTCCCTCTTCCTATCATATAGTAGGAAGTCAAGATTCTCCACTTGGCGCTTCATCTCCGGATTACTTGGCATCTCCAATGGCATTCCCATAGAATCATGCCTTGCATAGTGAGAAATGCGAGTTCCCTGGATCAAGTTGATGTTCTATCCGCAAAGACGTGCGAGAGGTTTATGCATTGCACTGGCTAATCCATCTAGACAGTTGTTCTCTCTCGTGGTGAATTGAATTTTCTCGGAAAGGGGTGCTTCCATCTTGCCTCGAAGATCTAGAACTATAAGCCATTGTAGATCTCCTCCTGGGAAATCCTTGAGTTGAGCTCCGAAGAATACCGGATGCGGACGCTCAAGATACTCATACAGTGCATCAAGATCCCTCTCAAAGATCAGTTGGCCTTTGGTGCCCAACTGGTAGAACTTGCAATACTGAACTTCCATCTATAAGAAGGTAGGGTGAGTAAGTTAGTGAGGTGATCAAGTGTGTCAAATTTTATGTAGTAATATAAGAATTTTTGAGGAACATTTTTTTTTGAAAGAATCAAGGATAAGAGTGGGAATATGTTTTCATAAATACTCACTTCATTTGTTTTTGAAACTAAGTTTTTGTTTGGAGGTCCATTCTAACTAGGGTCTCTTATGGTCAGGATGGCTCTGATACCAACTTGTCAACACCTAGATTTTTAATCCCAGATGCCTATTATGCCATACCTCGCAATCCTAGGATTACCATTTTTGCGAGACATAATAGATTGGATATCACAGTACATCATCCATTACAAAGCATAATAAGGTCTTACACAAATAAAGGATCTCATGATCCAGTGTTAATACAAACAAGCAGCAGAATAATAAGCATAGCGGTGGGCTCCATCTTCAGTGTCACAGGTAATGCTGATGATGGGAGATGATCCTAGTTGTCATAGCCGTCCTGCTATCCATCTTCCTGATAGTCCTCCTCACAGTCTGGCCACGGGAATAGCCAGGGACAAAGCCATGAGTACTCTTTAAGTACTCGCAAACTATCACTAACAAGTAAGGTAGTTCTAGTAGGAATACTAAGCTCTAGGTTTATTTGCAAAAGCTAGATTTATCTTAAGCTGAGTTCAGAAGTAAAGAAAGCTAACTTAATGTTCTAAATCACCTAAGTGGGAAATTATTTTCATATTCACAACTCTGTTGTGGTCAAGTCAAAATCATAGATCACTTCACAAGTCATTTTGAAAACATCAGACAACGGAACAGTATGGCCACTCCAACAGTCCATGACCGTGGACGCGGCTATTCGAATAGTTTGACACTCCTCAGAGGTGGTACACTTTCACCAAAAAATTCGAAACATCCGTCAGGGATAACCCTGAATCAACATACTTAGTATGCGGATAATCAATCATAACCTTTCCTTTACACACTCTAGTATAAGCACCTCTCCTATGAGCTTGGCCTCCCAGCCATGGCCATCTGTCATCCTGGGTAGTACATAGGTGGAAAAACATCAAGAGGTAGCCTCAGCTCAAACCTCTCCCGCGAGGGAACCCATACTAATGCATATAAACTTCCGGCTAAGCCTTATCCAATTCAGGTATTGTGGTTGTACGGTAAAATTGGAATGGTATCGCATCCGAACCCAACCATCGGATTTTATAAAGGGCTAAGGCTCATGCCTCAACATTTTCATCATTATAAACCATTTGTATTTCTCAACACATGTCAAAACATCTCCATAGAATGACTCATCATTCCAAGGTTTTCATAATCATTTCACCAAGTATTCCCATCTAAGTGATCAAGTTTTATTCTTAGCACCAGCCACTAAGGTTAAGAGTGTTCACTAATGAGGGGTGTGGGGCCCCCAGATTAATACTCCGAGAATCCTTGTTATGCATACAACCACGATCCCATGATCAGTTAGTCGTGGCACATAACCGACAAGTATCAAAGTAAACATCCAAAACATATCGAATACATGTCATACGTTATTTCCCATTTTGGCTACATCGATCAACATCGACGGAACTTCATTAAGCGTAGAGCCCGAGCCATGCCTTAATCTATAGGCAACTGACTGGGAGAACGTCCTAGCTCGCATAGTCGTCCACTTCACCTCTTCTTGATATTTGACCAAGTTAATAGCCAGGGACAATGCCAGTGAGTACTTTGAATGTACACTCAAACCACCTTAAAATAATAGTAATAACAAGAGGATATGCATTATGGCTATGGTAGTAGGAGGGCTTCAAGAGGGGTTCTTTTCTAAATAGTCTCTCTTGTAGATATAGGATCTACATATCTTTGTTGAAAACCCTTGTAAACATTTTGGAAATCTTTTTAAAAGTTTTATAAACATTAGGACCGGGTCACCCATTTATTCCTTTCTTCCGGCCGTCCCATGACCAAACTCCTTTCATTCCTTTCTGACCATCCCATGGTCAAAACAAGTATCCTTTCCGACCATCCCATGGTCAAAACATTTCCAAAGCCATTTCTTTTCTGAAATCCCTTTTGAAAACAAAACCAGCACCGCTCTAAAGCAACCTTCCTAACCGTCCATGACCGTGGACGCGGCTATTCGAATAAATTTACACTCTGCAGAGGTTGTACACTTTACCCACACCATCCGGGTACACTACCCTGAGCTTCCCCGATCGTGGGTCGAGTAACCGATCAAGACTCTCCGGATGCCCACTCCAATATAAGTGCCTACCCTATGAGTGTTGTTCCCCTCAAAACCGGGACGTCGAGTACCTAGGACCAACCGGAGCGCATTTTGCACTTCCCAAGTGTTGCGCTTTCAATGAGGGGCTCATAGTAATGCGTGGAGGTCCATAAACACTTCGTTCCTTCTCCAGGTCGATGTCTCACATGGACCCTTTTGTGAGAAGGCCCACCCTCCAGGGATTTTTATCCCCTGTAGTTGTTGCGAGGCAGCTTATACCAGAATAGACAAACATCAAATCTAGCCATGTCCCATTCAAGAGTAATGTGGTTGCACAGAGTTAATTGTTCTAGCAAAACTGCAAAGAACCGGGTGCGTTTTCGTAAACCTTTTTCCTCCATCTTTTCTTCAGCCTTTGGTAAAACAAAACCATTTTCTTTCTCAACATCTCTTGGGAGGTCCCACCTCGCCAACGGTTTATCATAAAACATTTGGTAAAACTTTTTCAGGGGTCTTCCCATCCTCTAGCTTTGCTTTGGCCAAATCGGGGCTTCAAAGGGGTATGGTGTGTTACACCATCTACCACACTAGGTACAAGTAAGTGTCATCAAGGGGGTTGTACTTAAACCGTAGATAGAACATGCATAAGTAAAATAGTAGGACAAGGCTGATGAGCAAGAAGGTGATTGCCTGATGATCAACAATATGGAAATATGTCCCTGGACTTCTTCGTAGAAAACCATAATAACCAATAAAAACCATCTTCTTCTGCTCTCCGATATAATCGCAACTATCGTCGATAGGGGAACAGATGCAAACAAACAAAAGAGGCACAATCAATACAAGGCATACAATCACCAATACCATTTAGCAAGCAAGCAATTGAATAAACTCCAATTAGGGTTCAGTAGTTTTAGAGAGGTTTGGATTTAGGAGGTTGCGATGGCCTTGGAGAAGGGGATGAAAATCCCTTAGGATTTATAGTCTAGAAACTACCTAAAAGATGGATTTTGGAACAAGACCATATTCTGTATGATACCATTGTATAAAAATGATACCTACAGGTAGATGTTGATAAAATGAAACCAACAAAAGTGGTTTCACTAATTTATCACTTTTCTTTAAATAGTTATGATTTTCCTAGTGAAATAACTTCTAGTTTTAGGGAATAAATCACCAGAAAAGTTCTGGAGCTCCAAAATTTATTTCCTTGTAGGATTTTGTAGAGATTTATGTACTAAATCACTGAGAGTTGGAATCACTCCAAACTAATTAACATAATGCCCTTAATAAATCATCAAACGAAGTTCTGTAGCCGTTTTGTCTTTTTCCCCAAAATTAATTCCGTAGAAGCTCTTGAGTTGATTTCAAAGGCATGTGGTAGGCATTTAGAATACCTTTCTTTAGGAATTGGGTTCACTCATTTTGGAGTTGTCAAACTCCTGGAGTGATTTATTTAGTGTAAAATGGGTAAACAGAATAGTTTAATTCACTATAATTCAGCCAGGACTCAATAAAATCTGAGATGCTGGTGTTTGATAGATATTTGCAAACCATATCACTTAAAGTTGGATTTGTCTCAAAAAAGTTTAGGGTTTGGCCTAGGGAATTTTAATAAGTGATAAATGGAGGGATTTTGTTATTTTTGCTACACTAAGAATATTGCTCCACTTGGCATGAGTCCAAAGCTATGAGATAGGTATAGGCAGTACCTACCAGGGGCAGTTGGCTTTACTCCAAATGGAGTTGTAAAACTCACAGAGAGAAATTATTAGTTAATAAGGTACATCTCAGAGTTTGATTTATATTTTTTAATCTAGACAACCTTTGGACAGACTAGGGATACTGCATGTTTAAGAAAACATTTGAGGACTCTCAAAAATTTAGATCCAGGCATTTGGATCGTGTTTACATTTTCTAATGGATTTACTCTAGATAGGTACATTTATGGATCTGGAATTTAAAAGAAAAAGAAAAGGGCAGACGGGTAACTAGGCTGGATCTGGGGGTGCTAGGCCGCGCAGTGGCAGGCCGGAGGCGCTGGGCCGCCACATCCAGAGGGGTGATGCGTGGGAGGCCGCGAATGAACTTGGCAAGCAGGGCCCGACGGTCAGTGACAGTGGTGGCGCGAAGGGGTAAGGAGGCCTGGTGGTCATCCGATTAAGTGGAGATGGACGGCTCTCCGCCGTCGTCCTCAGACGAAAGGGCGCCGCCGCGCGGAAACCCTAGGGGCGGCGGGGCTCGCCAGGGATGCTTACCAGGGGCTCGGGAGGTGACGAGGAGCAGCGGAGATGAAGTGGTGCTTGACGGCGAGTAGATCGAGGGGTGGCATGGTCGGGTCCATGCATGGGAGGGTGCTCGCGCGACGGTGCCCGAGCGATACCTCATCGAAGCTCAACGCTGACGATGGAGGGGACGGTCCTGGGCAAGAAAAATGCCATGGTTAGATAGAGGAGGAGGATAGGGTCACAACAGGGTGACATGCAGGAGAAGGGGAGCTGAGGATGGGGAGCCTTGCTCGAATCTCTGAGAGAGGCCGAGAGCTCTCTCTCTCTCTTCTTCTCGGGCAGGACAGGACAGGGGAGAAGGAGTGGAGCTTGGGGGAGGTGAGTGGAGGGGAGAGTGAGCAAATGAGGCAGGGAGGGGTGTTGGGGGTGGTCTCTGGCCTTTATACCGAGGGGGAGGGATCTAGGGTGAGAATTCCCACTTTGGACATGGGGAGGGATAGAGCTGGCCAGGGATTAGCCTAGAGGATGGTGGGAAGGGGTAAGAGAGGGATTTGGTCGGGCAGAGAGGGGTAGGGCAGCTGTGGCCATTAAATATGGCAAATCTTGTAAGATGTGGTTGTCTCTCTCTCTCTACTAGTCCAAGGGTAAAATGGGCAAGTGCTGGTGTGGGGCTTGGTCTTGGTTTAGCTCAAGTTTGTTGTTTTTGCATGTTTTTGATCACAAGGGAGCTTGTGAAGGAGTTTAGAATTTGCATTGGAAGAGATGGGGGAGATAGTACTGGTGGATGGGCATGGTCAAGGTACACTCCTAGGATTTATTTGGGATTTTAACAAGGTGTTTTAGTCCTCTTAAACCAATTTATTCAAGACGGGCAGAAGTAGATTCTAGAAGATCATTTGATAAATTTACATTGGACAACCTCTCACACCAAAAACCAACCTTATCCAATGTAAATTTATCAAATGATCTTCTAGAATCTACTTCTGCCCGTCTTGAATAAATGGGTTTAAGAGGACTAAAACACCTTGTAAAAATCCCAAAAAAATCCTAGGAGTGTACCTTGACCATGCCCATCCACCAGTACTATCTCCCCCATCTCTTCCAATGCAAATCTCTAAACTCCTTCACAATCTCCCTTGTGATCAAGAACTTGCAAAAACAACAAACTTGAGCTAAACCAAGACCAAGCCCTCCCCAAAGCTTGCCAAGCACTCCTCTCTAGCCACCACTACTCCCCTGGTCGTGAGCACCGTAGCTCCACACTAGCACTTGCCCATTTTACCCTTGGACTAGTAGAGAGAGAGAAAACCACATCTTACGAGATTTGCCACATTTAATGGCCACATCTGCCCTACCCCTCTCTGCCCGACCAAATCCCCCTCTTACCCCTTCCCACCATCCTCTAGGCCAATCCCTGGCCAGCTCTATCCCTCCCCCATGTCCAAAGTGGGCATTCTCACCCTAGATCCCTCCCCCTCGGTATAAAGGCCAGAGACCACCCCCTAGCACCCCTCCCTGCCTCATTTGCTCCCTCTCCCCTCCACTCACCTCCCCCAAGCTCCACTCTCTCTCCCCTGTCCTGTCCTGGCCAAGAAGGAGAGAGAGAGAGCTATCGGCCTCTCTCAGAGATTCGAGCAAGGCTCCCCCTCCTCAGCTCCCCTTCTCCTGCATGTCACCCTGCTGTGACCCTCTCCTCCTCCTCTCTCTAACCATGGTCTTTTTCTTGCCCAGGACCGTCCCCTCCATCATCGGTGTTGAGCTCCGACGAGGTATCGCTCGGGCACCGTCGCGCGAGCACCCTCCCAACCGTGGAACCGACCGTGCCGCACCTCGATCTGCTCGCCGTCAAGCACCGCTTCATCTCCGCTGCTCCTCGTCGCCTCCCGAGCCCCTGGTAAGCTTCCCCGGCGAGCCCCGCAGCCCCTAGGGTTTCCGCGTGGCGGCGCCCTTTTTTCTGAGGATGACGGCGGAGAGTCGTCCGTCTCCAGTTAATCGGATGGCCACCAGGCCTTTTGACCCCTTCACGTCACCGTTGTCACTGACCGCCGGGCCCCGCTTGCCAGGTTCAAGCACGGCCTCCCACGCGTAGCCCCTCTAGATGTGCCGGCCCAGCCCCGCCGGCTCGCCTCTGCGCATCCCAGCACCCCCAGATCTAGCCCAGTTACCCGTCTGCCCTTTTCTTTTTCTTTTAAATTCCAGATCCAGAAATGTACCCATCTAAATTAAATCCGTTAGACAATGTAAACAAGATCCAAATGCCAAGATCTAAATTTCTGAGAGTCCCTAGATGTTTTCTTAAACATGCAGTATCCCTAGCACGTCCAAAGGTTGGCTAGATTAAAAATGATAAATCAAACTCTAAGATGTACCTTATTAACTAATAATCTCTCTCTGTGAGTTTTACAACTCCATTTGGAGTAAAACCAACTGCCCCTGGTAGCTACTGCCTATACCTATCTCATGGCTTTGGACTCATGCCAAGTGGAGCAACATCCTTACTGTAGCAAAAATAACAAAATCCCTCCATTTATCACTTATTAAAATTCCCTAGGCCAAACCCTAAACTGTTTTGAGTCAAATCCAACTCTAGGTGATCTGGTTTGCAAATATCTGTCAAACCCCAGCAGATCAGATTTTATTGAGTCCTGGCTAAATTATAGTGAATTAAACTATTTTGTGTACCCATTTTATACTAAATAAATCACTCCAGGAGTTTGACAACTCCACAATGAGTGAACTCAATTCCTACAGAAAGGTATTCTAAATACTTACCACATTCCTTTGGAATCAACTCAAGATCTTCTGTAGAATTAATTTGGTGAAAAAGACAAAACGGCTACAGAACTGCCTTTGATGATTTATTAAGGGCATTCTGGTAATTATTTTGGAGTGATTCCAACTCTCAGTGATTCAGTACATAAAAATCTACAAAATCTTCCAAGGAAATAAATTTTGGAGCTCGAGAACTTTTCTGGTGATTTATTCCCTAAAAGAAGAAGTTATTTCACTAGGAAAATCATAAATATTTAAAGAAAAGTGATAAATTATGAAACCACTTTTGTTGGTTTCATTTTATCAACATCTACCTGTAGGTATCATTTGTATACTATGGTATCATACAGAATATGGTCTTGTTCCAAAATCCATCTCTTAGGTAGGTTCTAGACTATAATTCCTAAGGGATTTTCATCCCCTTCTCCAAGGCCATCGCAACCTCCTAAATCCAATCCTCTCTAAAACTACTAAACCCTAATTGGAGTTTATTAAATTGCTTGCTTGCTAAATGGTATTGGTGATTGTATGCCTTGTATTGATTGTGCCCCTTTTGTTTGTTTGCATGTGTTCCCTATCGACGATAGTTGCGATTATATCGGAGAGTAGAAGAAGATGGTTTTTATTGGTTATTATGGTTTTATAAGAAGAAGCCCAGGGACATATTTCCATATTGTTGATCATCAGGCAAGCCACCTTCTTGCTCATAAGCCTTGTCCTACTATTTTACTTATGCATATTCTATCTACGGTTTATCAAAAATGCATTGTTTTACTATATGTTGATGTATATATATATTGTAGTGGTTTGGCCCCTCCAAACTATTATACTTTTGTACTATTAAGTACGACCCCCTTGATGAAACCTACTTGTCCCTAGTGTGGTATATGGTGTAACAGACCATACCCCTTTGGAGACCCCGATTTGGCCGAAGCAAAGCTAGAGGATGGGAAGACCCCTGAAAAAGTTTTACCAAATGTTTTATGATAAAACCTTGGCGAGGTGGGACCTCCCAAGAGATGTTGAGAAAGAAAAAGGTTTTGTTTTACCAAAGGCTAAAGAAAAGATGGAGGGAAAAGGTTTACGAAAATGCACCCGGTTCTTTGAAGTTTTGCTAGAATAATTAACCCTGTGCAACCACATTACTCTGGAATGGGATAGGGCTTATGAAAATTGCATTGTTTCATTATATGATGATCTATATTTGGTAGTGGCTTGACTCCTCCAAACCATTACACATTTGTACTACTAAGTACAACACCCTTGATGCTACCGACTTGTCCCAAGTATGGTAGATGGTGTATAACACCATACCCCCTTTGGAGACCCCGATTTAGCCGAAGCTAAGCTATAGGATGGGAAGACTCTTGAAAAGTTTTACAAAAAGTTTTATGATAAAACCTTGGTGAGGTTTGACCTACCACGAGAAGTTTAATAAATAAAAAGGTTTTCATTTTACAAAAGATGCTGAAGGAAAGAGGAGGAAAAATGTTTCACCGGTTCTTTGCAGCTTTAGCCATAACAACTTAACCCGTGCAACAACATTACTCCTATATGGGAAGGGGCTGGGCTTGAAGTTTGTCTAGTCTAGTATGAGTTGCCTCGCAACTACTACAAGGAATGTCGATCTCTGGAGGCTGGGTCTTCTCCTGTAATGGTCCATGAAGTGTCGACCAGGTGAAGAAACGAATGGCTGTAGGCCACCAGCCATTAGTATGAGCCTCTCATTGAAAGCACACACTTTGTTTAGTGAAAAAGGCCCTCGGTTGGTCAATGGTACCCGACGTCCCAGTGTTGAGGGTAACGACTCATAGGGTATGCACTTATACTAGAGTGGGCACTTCGGAGGTCTTGACCGGTTACTCGACCCATGATCGGTGTAGATTAGGGCAGGGTATCCGCATGGTGTGGGTAAAGTGTACAACATCTACATAGTGTAAATCTATTCGAATAGTCATGTCCACGGTTATGGACGGGTTGGACAAACTACTGTAGAGTGGTGCTGGTTTTGATTTCAAAAAGGATTTAGGAAAAGCAAAGGATTTTGGAAATGTTTTGACCATGGGATGGTCAGAAAGGATAAAGGTTTTGACCCAGGGATGGTCGGAAAGAAAGGAAAGGAGTTGGTCATGGGCTTACCGGAAGGAGGAACTAATGGGTGACCCAATCCTAGTGTTTTCCAAACTTTTAAAAAAGGTTTCCAAAATATCTACAAAAGTTTCAATGAAGATATGTAGATGCTATATCTACAAGAGAAACTATTTTAGAAAATAACCTCTATTGGAGCCCTCATACCACCATAGCCATATTGCATATCCTCTTGTTATTATTATTCTCTTAAGGTGGTTTGCGAGTACATTGATACTACTCACTGGCATTGTCCCTGGCTATTAACTTTGTCAGATATCGAGAAGAAGGTGATGTTGATGACTCTGCCAGCTAGGACGTTCTCCCGGTCAGTTGCCTGTAGGTTAAGGCATGGCTCAGGCTCTACGCTTGATGATTTTCCCGCTGATATTGGATGATGTAGCCATAAAGGAAAATAGGGTATGACATGTATCCTCTTAAGCAATGAATGTTTACTTTGATACTTGTCAGTTACGTGCCACGACTAACTGATCATGGGATCGTGGTGTATGCATAACATGGATTCTCGGAGGATTAATCCGGGGGCCCATAGAGATAGTACAAAATTAAGAAAAGGCTAAAGTGAATATGATCAATAAATTCTACCATAAATCTAGTACTAATTGTCCAAGGACAAGAAGTATTGGGAATAATCTTCCTGGGGTAGTTCACAAGGATATCCAAGATCATATTCACATTAAGAAGTATATAACAAAGTATAAGAATTAAGTTTGACGTTTCAAAAGAGAATCTTGGTAGCTTCCAATAGTCACACAATCACTAGTGATTAGAGTAACTTGAAGCTATTGGTTTCCATGTGGATATAGAGATACAAATATGAGGAAACACATACCAAGAAACACTCTCACAAACAAGATCCAAAAGATGAGAAACAAAGACATTGATCTTGTTTGAGAAAATGTGTCACATAGGAGCTAAATAATTATCAATATCAATTCTAAGTGACACAACCTTGAATTTTCACATCCTCTAGGATTGTAATATGCACTAAGCATATGACTCCCCCATAATGTGATACAACCATAAAACTCAACACAAGGCAAAATGATCCAAATAGAGATAATTAATGGACATTATAGAACTTAAATTTCTCATGAGATACATACCACATAGAAACTAGATAATATTGCTAAATCAATACTAGGTGGTATTCCTCATGTACACACATTTTTAGGATTGTGACATGCCAAAGCATAACACTCCCCCAAAATGGGATAGTCCATTAATCTCTCACAAGAGCCAAAAGTATACTAATTGAATTCAATAACAGCTCCAACACAACACACACTCACACATGGTGTGCAAACCAACAAACACAAATATACTTGATAACTCAAGATAAGAAAATGGTAAGCACAACATATACAACAAACATACAAGGTACAAAACCAACACATGCACAAGGGGCGAGTAACTTTCAATGTAATGAGTTAAGCACATGTTACCGCAAGAAGGAACATTGCAAATATGATAGAGTCAATATAATCCACATGACTTGGCTTGACAAATATAATAGATGAAGATCCCTCAATTCTTCATGATGAAACAAAGTCTCCATTGTCCTCCAAAATCACCTATTGATCAAGTTTTGGCTTGTTGGTCCGCAACCAAGTTGGGTCCTAAGAAGTTAGTCACAATAGGATTGGCAACCCAAATGGTTCTTTTTTCACACCACTTTGGGTACCAACATATTTGGCAACACATTGCCAACCTCATCCTTACGAAGTGAATAAGCATCATCAATCATAATAGGGTTGGATGAGGAGTTACCAACGGTGCATGAGGAAGAAATGTTCCCCTTCTCATGGAGAATATCATTTTGTGGCTCAAAAGTTGGGCCGCCTAGGCAACGTGGTACCCAAGTTGATTTAATCACCACGATTCAAAAACTTGGGGCGCCAATTGATGAGAGGGGTCTTTCGAGTGAATGATGGCCAAACCCAATATTTTCAAATCGCGCCCGTTAAGTCAGGATATTCTGTTACACTAGTTCATGCTGTACCCCTTCTTCGCCGGTCACTCTTCTTAGCCACCCTGCATGTGTCGTAGGGGCAAATCCATTACTGTACATTCCTAACTCTCGACACTGAATCTTGCTGCGGCAGTGGCGGTCCCTTTTCTTCCCTTCCCCGACCCTAAATCTGCCGGTGGCAGAGGACCTTTTTTCTCCCTCCCCCGACACTGAATCCGATAGTGGCGGCCCAGCATTTCTTGCAAGGCGAAGGTTGTAGCTACGTCGCCGACTGATTCGGGTCCGTCGGGGCCCAAGTCTAGGGCTCAACGTGTAGCAGCGGCGAGGTCTTCAGCCCCGGTTAGCGAGGAGGCCAGCAATGATTCTGCTCCCAAGGTACCTACGAGCAGCGGGTTGAAGAGAAAAGGAAGGCCGGCGGCTGATTGTTCGGCTCCGTTGGGCGGATGCAGCACCCAGATCTCGAAGAAAATACCCAGGAGAAGAGCAAGAGGTGAATTTTTCTTATCTATGCCTTATCTTGCAAGTAGATTAGTTACAGCATAATAGAATCGAATGAACTAAAATGTTCCCCTTTTTAATCAAATTAGGCACAACTTTGATACAAGGGACCTGTATGAGTTCACAGTTCATGTTCGGCAGTACACTGCAAAACTTGATTTTGGTTGTGACAGGGTTGTGTTCGGGTAAGATGTGCATCTGCTTGTGAATTGCAAAGAGGTTGTGTCTATTTCGCAGTTGGTAGATATGCTTTCCGCTAGGATTCCCTGGGGTTCTAGACAGAGGACAAAATTGGTGTGGCGCAACATGAATGATACATATCAGCAAATTGAGCACTCCCATGAGCATCAGATGGTTTGGGAGTGTTGTGCAGCTGATCGTAAGGTGAAAGTTGAAGCGATGATTGATGTTATGTATGCAGATGCTGGAGATCTTGCTGCCAGAGCTTCTGCTCCTAGAGAATACGGACCAATAGATGCTAATCTAGATAAGTTCAGTCTACGCATAGAGGTGGATTCATACATGGCAAAACTTGACGAGGGAGTTAATAAGCCAGTTTTGTCATGTACTATGGAGATCACTGTCGATTCCAAAAACATAACTCTTGATGAAATGAGAGAGATGATCGGTAAGGAAATCAGTATTGGCCCTAAGCAGATGGCAAAAATCTGGTGGTGGCATAATAAGAAGCTGCAATTCATAGATGTTTTGGATACTGAAGATCTTATGCAGATTATGCAACGAAAGAAGCGAATTGTGGGCCCCTCGGATTAATCATCTGAGAAATCACTGTTATGCATACACCACATTCCCATGATCAGTGAGCCGTGGAAAATAACTGACAAGTATCATTACAACATCCGAGACATACCGAATTACAAGACTTACATAAATGTTGTTATGGCTACATCAATAATCATCGGCGGAACTTCATCAAGCATAGAGCCTGATCCATGCCTTAACCTACAGGCAACTGACTAGGAGAACGTCCTAGCTCGCATAGTCGCCAACATCATCTTCTTCTTGATATCTGACCAAGTTAATAGCCAGGGACAATGCCAGTGAGTACTTTGAATGTACTCGCAAACCACCTTAAATAAGTAAAACAACAAGAGGATATGCAATATGGCTGTGGTAGTAGGAGGGTGTAAAGACCCAAACCTGGCTTGGTTTGAATCCCTATGATTACAGTGCTAGTCCCTGGATCGAATAGCTAGCAACCACAGTTTAAGATGTAATATTAAGATACAAAGGTCATATTACATCGCATGATCCAGAATATGAATACTTTATTACAAACCTATAGCCATAGGCTATCTTATTACAAAGAAGCAGAATACAAGTAAAACACGGAGTCCTTCATCTTCATGTGCCATAGGCAAACATGTTGGGTGCAGACTCATAACCTCTATCATCAATCCATACTCATCAATAGAATAACCTGCAACATGATAGGTTGCAACCACAAAGGGTCAATACTTTGAATGTATTGGCAAGTGTCACAAGTTTGTGAATATAAGTTGGACTATCACTACATGCACATTTGGCTAACTAGATCTTAGGCTCATTTGCAGAAAGCAATATGGTTTTATCCTATGTTTGTAAAAAAAATAGTTTTGATCTTTCAATAACTTTCTGAACTCCTTGGCAAACTCCAAGTTCTTCTAATCTCTTGTTGTCACCATTAAGTTTTACTTTGAGAAATTAGAATGTCGAGATCTTCCATAGCTTCAGGCCTTAGTTGCTCAGAGTTGTCCATAACCGGGGACATGGCTAAGTACTTAGAATTTAATCTTCTGCAGAATTGTACACTTTACCCACAAGACACAATATCGTCTTGACGCCACCAGTGGCCGCTGGATTAGTACTCACCAAGATGGAGTACCGGCAGATCGAGAATGTGACAAAGTCTTTCCATAGAAGTCCTCCCAATACATAATGCCAAGACGCCTACTGTGCACCAATGCAAGGATAAACCTCCAATGCATAATTCTAGTTAACCTGAAGAGGTACCAATGCATGGGTCTCCCACTATGTAATTGACTAGGCTAGAGCCCATTTGGCATGTGGTTGTACACGAAAGCCACTGTATGAGAAACATGTTCAATCTCTAAGTTCCTGGGTGGTATTCTTCTAGTGCACACACAAAAGAGATAGCCATAGACATGGTTCCCTTCATTTCCACCTTATTCTCAACTGAGTATCCACACTCCACCCAGGTGATTCATTGAGTCTTTCTTTTATTATATAAAACATATATTTTTTTCCAACACTTCATATAATCACAATATGGTATATTCCACCCCGAATCTATAGCAGGGCTAAGCATACTACAACTACAGTATTTCCACTAAGGGATATATAAAGGATATCCTAATAGGATATAGCATAGCATAGTATCATAGTAGTCATATCATGCATACTACAAAAATCCACTAAGTGTAATGAAAAATAGTAGGACATGGATGATAGTGCCACTTGCCTTAGTAGTTGGTGGTGTTGGTACACTCTTTGCAGTAACACACTTGACAATCCACACAATCTATCAAACAAAACAAACAAGACAAAACATGCACAAAGTCAACACTAATGGCAATACAAAATCATGCAAAATATGCAAGCATGTAAGCATGGAAAATACTAAGTGTTTTCTGAACATTTTACAATTGCAAGATTACAAATGCAACCATTTGTGCAATTGTAACAATTAGCAATAATTTCTAGCATTTGGAAAGGCTAGACTCACTAAATAATTCCCATGCTATTAGGGATAGTCAACCAAATTTATATTTTGGTCTCACTGGACAGAGGGTTCAATTTGCCATCCATAGCAAAAAGATTCACCCAAAAATAATTTACAAAACAATTTTTATGGGTAAAATACTCCTAAAAAGGTTTTGCCTAAAATTCAAATTTTCCAGAATCAAAAGTGTGAAACAAGGCCTCTATAATAAAGGTCTTATTTTTCTGAATCCATAGACACCAAATTTGTATTTTTCTGATTTGTGGATCAAAAGTTATTGAATTTCTAAGTTTAAGATTTATTATGTCTATTTTCTAATTTATACAAATAGCCTAGGCGACGTGGCGTGTTCTTATTGGCCGGTACCTTTTCGGGTGGATCAACTGCTGCGGGCCGTTGGATTTTAAGTGGCAACGGGCGATCCAGATTAGCCCGTACCGTTTTGCTAAGTGATCTATCTAAGCCGCTGGATTAAGATCAGACGGTGCTCAGCGTGTCGACCATAGACTGGCGGCGACGGTCTTGCGGCGACGCTTCAGACGGTGGTGCTCCGGTGGTTCTAGAGGGGCAAGGAGACCGTGGACTATTACCAGCGATCGCCGTGGTCGAGGTGGTCTAGGGGATGCTCGCGGTCGATGAAGGGGCGCTCAGATTCACCGGGAATTCCTTGCCGGAGTACTTGCCGACGGCGGAGCTCATGTCTCCGAGGCGGTGTCGTTGACCTGGGTCTCGAGCAGACAAAACAGGGGGTCAGAGGAGTACGCCTGGTCGTGTAGGAGCTGGTTGTGGCCAAAAGAGGGCGGCGGGAACCTTGCCCTTACCGAAAAAACCGTCGGACGGTGGCGGCAGAGGGAGCTCGCCGGACTTGGTCCGTGTCGTCGACCTAGAGCACGAGAAGGCACATAGCCAGGGTTAAAACACGCGCCAGGACATGGAGAAGCTAACATGGCAGAGGGGAAGGTGCGGGGCAGTGAGTTCTTGCCAGAATCCTCGCCGGAGCTCGTCGGTGGCCGCAGTGGTTCGAGCTCGATTCCGAGCAGCCTAGTGGCTCCGGGGTTGTGGGGCTTGAGGGAAAACTGAGAGGAGGGAGTGGCGGTTAAGAGGCAGGGCTCGGAGTGGAGAATTAATTGCATAAGCATTTAATTCGAGCCGATTTGGAAACGCAGAGGAGGAGAGGGCTGTCATCACGGTGGAAGAAGCTGAGGTGGCGTGACGTGGCGGGTGGCCGAGCCGTCAGTGAGGGGGGTGAAGAGGGGGACGGTGAGAAACAGAGGGGGAAAGGGGAGTGCCGGGTGGGCTTAGTGGGCTAGGGTTTGGGCCGAGCTGTTGCTTCTGTTTTTTTTCTACAGTTTTTCTTGTTCTTTTTTCTTAAATATCTTTTGATTTAATGATCCAATTTGAATCAAACAAATTTCTAAAAATTTGTAAAACTCAAATTAGGTTTTTAGGGCATTATAGAACACATTTACTTTCTAACTCAAATTTTTCTAACCAAATTTATTCAATTTGGTTTTAATAGCTAATATTGCCTTTATTAAATATATTCTCACAATAATTCATATCTTTTTATCCATGGCTCCAAATTGGATGAAACCAATTTCTATTGTTTTATTATTTTGCCCTTTATCTTTTTATCTCTCATAGGAGTTCTTTGTGTAATATAAATATGGAGTATATCCATAGTATTGTATTGTTCTTAGTGTTAACAAATAATTAGAGTTTTAGGGTTTGAGATATTTTTCACTTCTCTTAGGTTTTTAAAATGCAACCAAGTCAAGATGCTCATGCATGCTTCATGATTTGGGATTTTAAAACATGCACACCACTTACAAACAAAAACCATTTTATTTGGCTTGGGTTTTGGAGGCATTATATTTAAATGTTCCAAAAGTTTTTGTTCCTTCTGAATTTCAAAGAACTTGGTTCTTTATTTTGTTTAAAATTTTCACATTTCAAAATTTGGAAAATATTGGGATGTGACAGAGGGCTCCAATAGAGGTTCTTTTCTCAAATAGTTTCTCTTCTAGATATAGCATCTACATATCTTTGTTGAAAAAATTTGTAAACATTTTGGAAACCTTTTTGAAAAGTTTTGGGAAAATGTTAGGACTAGGTCACCCATTTGTTCCTTTCTTCCGGTCGTCCCACGACCAAACTCCTTCCTTTTTCTTCCGACCATCCCATGGTCAAAACCCTTCTCCTATTCGACCATCCGATGGTCAAAACATTTCCAAAGCCATTTCTTTTCCGAAATCCTTTTTGAAAACAAAACCAGCACCGCTCTACAGCAACCTTCCCAATCGTCCATGACGGTGGACGCGGCTATTCGAATACATTTACACTCTGCAGAGGTTGTACACTTTATCCACACCATCCGGGTACACTACCCTAATCTACACCGATCGTGGGTCGAGTAATCGATCAAGACTCTCTGGATGCCCACTCCAGTATAAGTGCCTACCCTATGAGTGTTGTTCCCCTCAACACCGGGACGTCGGGTACCAAGGACCTACCGGAGCGCATTTTGCACTTCCCAAGTGTTGCGCTTTCAAGTAGGGGCTCATAGTAATGCGTGGAGGACCATAAACCCTTCGTTCCTTCTGCAGGTCGATGTCTCACATGGACCCTTATGTGAGAAGTCCCACCCTCCAGGGATTTTTATCCCCTATAGTTGTTGCGAGGCAGCTTTTACCAGAATAGACAAACATCAAATCTAGCCATGTCCCATTCCAGAGTAATGTGGTTTCATAGGGTTAATTGGTCTAGCAAAACTGCAAAGAATCGGGTGCATTTTTGTAAACCTTTTTCCTCCATCTTTCCTTCAGCATTTGGTAAAACAAAACCTTTTTCTTTCTCAACATCTCTTGGGAGGTCCCACCTCACCAAGGTTTTATCATAAAACCTTTGGTAAAGCCTTTTTCCGGGGTCTTCCCATCCTCTAGTTTTTTCTTCGGCTAAAACAGGGTCTCCAAAGGGTATGGTGTAGTACACCGTCTATTCTACTAGGGACAAGTAGGTGTCACCAAGGGGGTTGTACTTAATAGTACACAAGTGTAATAGTTTGGAAGAGCCAAACCACTACCATATACATCAACATATAGCAAAACAATGCAATTTTAAATAAACAGAAGATAAGACATGCATTAGTAAAACAGTAGGACAAGGCTTATGAGAAAGAAGGTGGCTTGCCTGATGACCAGCAATATGGCATAAATGTCCCTGGACTTCTTCTTACAATACCATAATAATAACCTTAATAACCATCTTCTTTTGATCTCCGAGATACTCGCAACTATCGTCGTCAGGGAGCACACATGCAAATAAGCAAGAGCACAATCCATACAAGGCATACAAGCACCAATACAATACAACAAGAAATTGAACAATATAGGTTTACAAATCAGTAGGTATTAGGAAGAATGGATTAATAAGATTGGCCTTGTCTTGGAAAGTGGAAGAAAATCCCTTAGGATTTATAGTCTAGAAACTACCTAAGAGATGGATTTTGGAACAAGACCATATCCTGTATGATCTCATTGTATAAAAATGGTACCATCAGATAGGTATTGATAAAATGAAGCCAGCAAAAGTGGTTTCACTATTTTATCAATCTTCCTTGATTTAATAAGCATTTTCTAGTGATTAAAACTCTAGTTTTAGGAAATAATTCACAAGAAAAGTTCTAGAGCTCCAAAAATTATTTCCTTGGATGGTTAAATGGGGTTTGATGTACTGATCCAAATAAAGTTGGTATCATGTCAAAATAATTAACAGAATGCCCTCTAGAAATTCCCAAATTCAGTTCTGGAGGGTTGTTGTCTTTTTCACCAGATTTAATCTACAGGGACTTTTGATATGAGGAAAGGGGAAATGGGTAGGTATTGAAAATACCTTCCAGTAACAATTGGAAATACTAATTTTGGAGTGCCAAAGCTACTGTAGTGATTTATCTAGAGAAACAACCATAAGAAGAAGGCCTTAATTCATCAAAATTACTCAGAGTCTCCATAAAATTTGATCTCCTGGATTTTGGTAGAGCTTGGTGTACCACACCACAAAGAGTTGGAATAGGGTCAATACATTTCATATATTGGCCTAGAGAATTTCCTAAAGTCATAATTTGATGGATCTTGTTATTTTTGCTACAGGGGTTTAATGGTTCCACTTGGAGGAAGGCCAAGGTCATGCGATAGGTATAGGGAACACCTACCATAGACAATTGGATTTATTCCATTTGAGTTTACCAAACTCCTAGAAATAATTTACTAGTGTTTTGGATACTTTTTGGTAATTAATATACCAGGAAATAATGAGATAAAAATTTGGGCAAGTGGTCCATACTGCATGTTAGGGAAAACATGCATGCATCTAGGGAAAATTTGATCTGGGCAGTTTCATCTTGTTTTCATTTTTGTTTCGAATTAAACCTAGAAGTTTAAAATAGCAGATCTCGGAAAGAAAAATAAAAAGGGGAAATGAATTTTTACCATGACAGCCCATGCGGCGTCTCAGCGAGCGGGAGAGGCGGGGTCCAAATTGCTGGGGCGGGGCCCAGGTGTCAGCGGGCCGATGGGGCGAAAAGTTAAGGAGCGATGGTAGCCGCTCGATTAGATCAAAATCGACGGCTCCCGGCCTTCTTGCACCTCGTGGACAGGGCACCGTGGCAGTAACCCTAGGCGGCGTCTGGGTAGCGGCGGGGGCTTACTAGGGGGATCGCCAGCGACTAGGAAGCAGCAGCGGAGACGCGGGGCACGACGACAGTCATGGGGATGGGCGAAACAGTAGGGTTCGCTTCAGGTAGTTGTCGCGTGCAGTCCCGCGGTGGTCGTAGCTCGAGTGCTCACCGGAGTGCGGGCCTGAGGTGCATGCATGCAGGAAGGGCGACATTAGAGAGGTTATTAGTGCCCTGGGGAAGGCAGGATGTGTGTGGTTACCATTGTAGAGGACTCGTGAGGAAGGAGCTTCATCGAAGAGGTTCCTCTCGGCCGTGCTTGACGGTGACGGCTCCAGGGTTCCTACAACGGAGGGAGGAGCAGGGGGAGGTAGGTCAGAGGTAGGTAAACTCAACTAGAACACATGCAGGGGAGAAGCAGGGAAAAGGCAACCTCGAGCTTGAGTTTGGCAATGGACGAAAGGCCTTCCTTCTCTCCTCTCGTGCAGGACAGGGCAGGGAGGAAGAGGGGTGCCTAGGGGAGGCAGGTGGGATTGATAGGAAGCAAATGAGGGGCAGGGGAGGCACGGGGTGGACTCTGGCCCTTTTTATTTGGGGTAGATGGGTTCATGGTGGACTAAGCTTATTCTAGGCTAGGGTTTGGTCCAGGGCTCTCCCATTGGCCAGGATGGGCGGTGGAGGGAGGTGAGGAAGGGTCCTGGTCATGCTGAGTGGCAGAGAAGGCTGGAGGTGGCTGCTGTACTGAATAAGAACGAGTGGAGACAAGACATGTCCATGTCTCCTTCAAAGCCAAGAACAAAGGACAAGAAGGAAAGGTGCTGCTACAGTGTATTGGTACAGTAGCTCGACCAGGGGAGTGTCCTGGTGCTGAGGAGTAGTGGAGAGCAAGTTTGGATGAGGTTTGATGGAGTATTTGTGCAAGGTTCTCATATATCCCACTTTGTCATTCTTGATGATCATCAAGTAAGTCTCAAATCTTGATCTTAGCAACATGAGGTAAGCGCGCTGGGAGGTAGGTGAGGTCAAGATACACCTCCAGGAATTTATTGAGATTTTTCAGATGATTTTTAGTGCATTACTGATCAATTAATCGAAAAGTGCAGAAGTGGTTTATAGAAGCTCATTTGATAAATTTACATTGGACATGTGGAGTTTTTGATGTGAGGTGATCCCAAATGTGAATACACACTTAGGGGAATTTTCCAAAGATTTATGTGGCTTAAAAGTATTTAAAACATTTATTATTCCATTTTTGCCATTTAGGAAAATAGGCAAAAAGAAATAATAAAACTCTTCAAAAATATTCATTTTTGAAGTGGGATGATAGGGTATGATATATGGATCTCAATTGAGCCAAAAGTTGAGGAAGTGTTTTGGCAAAAACCAAACTTTCCTTTGTGGATGAAGTTTTGGGGATTTTGTCTATTAAAGGAATTAAATAGATTTGGGGCCATAATAATTATGGATAATTATTGATAAATCTTGATGATCAAGGTAGATGATGTATACAAGGTGTGGAAAGCATTTGCAACCATGTTATTGGAGAATCCAAGTTGATTTTTGGTGGAATACCCTAGATTAAGGATCTAGGGTGATGTTAATTTCATACTATCAAAACATGGGTGTATCTTGGAGCTCAGAGCTCCCATTAGAGCATGGGGTATATGGATAGTTAGACCAAGTCATGTAGATTTCAATGGTGTAGGGTTTTGAGCTTGATCCTGCTTGAGCTCACCAAGACAGGCTTTGAAACTTTGAAATAAATAAGGCTGCCAAAGCAGATTATCAACTAGCCTTCAAAACCTTGTGGGTTTGAGAAGCACAAAGATCCGCTTGGAACAAGTGAAGTAGATATTGATAGACCTATATGAGTAGAACACAACCATGAAAATAGTTGGTCCATTAGAGGATGGATGATGGTCTGAGCTTTTGTCCAAGTAGGCATGTTGACTAGATTTGCAGGAATAGTTATTTTCTTGCCTGCAAAACCATCAAGAACAAGTGGGTTGGAGGATGATATAACCAAGTGAAAGAGTGGGCCTTGGTAGTCCTTAGGATGGTTAAAAATATGGTTCATATGCATTTTCAAAAATGCACAAGGGTTGAGAAAGGGAGGCATTCAAAAAGGTGATGTTGGAAATAGTTTTCCAGACTTGGGTTGAGGGTTTTTGACTAGAATGTGGGTGGTGATGATTTTGATGGGTTGCAAGGTACCAAAGCATCACCAAGTGGATGTGGTTGAGGAGTAGATTGAGTAGAAGGGATCCATGCTTGATATTGGTCTTCATTGACTTGGAAACTTCTAGAATGGATATCTTCAGAATTGATCTGGTTAAGGGTTTTAGATGATCACCTAGTATCTAGAGATTAGATCCTGCTTTGTACTATTGCTTAGGGTGTGATGATTTGGAAGCATCTTGATCCTAGTGATGAGCTCCTAGAGTAGCTCATACTATCTCCTAAGCAGACAAGTCAAGCAGCAGATCAAGGCAGCTCATCTTATAAACTAAGCAAACCTGCTACCAGGGTTACCATCAAGCTTTGCTTGAGGTGAGGTTGGTGCATTTTGAAGAGGTTGGATTTTGAATGAGATGAGAGTCCTTGGTATCTCTACCAAGGGTAGAATTCCAAAAGCTTTGAAAGGAGGTTTTGGGTAACCTAGAGATAAGAATGGTTGAGGGTTCTGTCTGGAAAACATAAGGATATTATATTATATATCTCTCCATAGTTTTGTCAATAGATGCTACTAAAATAGTTTTGGTTTCATAAGCATCTTGGCTCAGGTTTTGAAATGCCAGAACATTTGAGAATATGGAAATTAAGCCAAGAAAGTTTTGGAAAGTAGCTTTTGTCAACTGGTGGTGAGGTAAGGAGTATCATATGGTATACACTCACATGCACAAGCACAAAAAAAACAAGCAAACACTGCACCAAAATACAAGAAATTTGTTTTTCCCCTTGATTTTTGCAATGTGGACAACTAATCAGGGTTGCTGAAATTTGGATGTTACACGAACCAGGAAGGTGTTCTTCCTTGGTACGATTTCTGATGTTGTTGAATAGGTTATAGTGGATGTAGATGCCCCTTTAGTGGCTGAACAGAATGAGTTGGTCAACGTTGATGCGATATGATGAGAGCTGCTACCCTAGGCTTGTCATATGGACCGCAGGGTTCCCCTTCCTGTATTTGTAATATTGACTGTTGTTGCATTTAGAGCGTGTTTCTGTGATTATGTTTGTTGAGAGATTGCGATATAATGCTATGCGAGCTGTTGAGATTTTCGGACATGTCACTCACTGAAACCATTGTTGTTGTAATCAGACATAAGTACATTGTAGTTGACATGACTATGTTTCTTAAGATGACGTACCGTACTTGTTTCTGTTATTATGTTTGTTGGGACATTGTAATGTAATGTTTTGTGAAACCATGACTGGACAAGTGATGCATAAATACATTGTAGTTGACATGATTATGTTTCTTGAGATGATGTATTGTACTTGTTTCTGTTATTTTGTTTGTTGAGAGATTGTAATGTAATGTTTTGCGAAACCATGACAGGGCAAGTGATGCGTAAGTACCTTGTAGACGACATGCTTTTGTTTCTTGAGTTGATATAATATGCTTGTTTCTGTGATTATGTTTGTTGAGAGATTGTAATGTGATGTTTTGTGAAACCATGAAGTGATTATGTTTGTTGAGAGATTGTAATGTAATGTTTTGTGAAACCGTGACTGAAGAAGTGATGCATAAGTACCTTGTAGTTGACATGATTTTGTTTCTTTAGATGATGTAATATACTGCTATGTTTTCGTTAGGCAATGAAATTGGGATGGAGGGAGTGCAGGTTTAATATTTGAAATGAGAATGTGTGAAGAGAATCCATATTAGGCAGGAGACAGTAATCCAGGGAAAGGGCATGGTATCCATTAAACTATTGTAACATGCCAATTTAGTCAATGTTGCAGCGGTAGAAGGGCTGCTCTCTCTCTCTCTCTCTCTCTCTCTCTCTCTCTCTCTCGCCGACGCCGACACTGACGCCGACGCCGTCACCTGCAATGATGCATTCGCCATGCTGTCCTTGAACAGCAAGGAAGACCAGTCGAGTAGTGACAGCCTTCTCTCCGACATCGAGTATTCCTTCCATGATGTGAGTTCCTCTGTTTCTCGGGCTAGGGTTAGGCAATGGTAAATCTCTCGATCTGAGCTCCAAATGTGCATGTAATCATGTTTGATTTCATCTTTGCGTTTACCTATAGGTACTGTGGACGATCTACGACTCCGAATGGGATGGCCTAGATCTCGATGGAGAAGTGCCATGTGACCATGGGTTAAAACTGAGGAGATATGTTGCATTCAAAGGCAGTAACAATGGGAGAACGTTTTTGGGCTGTACAGATCAGGTTTGTTTACATTATGTGAAACTATGACATGAAGTAAAATGCATCGTGCATGTTCATAACACTATAGTGTGTGTGTTTTTAGGTTGGCCCGGTGTGTAAAGCGGTAGAGTGGGTGGATCTTGAGTGGCCAGATGCACTTAAGAAATGTTTGGCACAATTATGGGAGATGTATGAGTTGGAAAGTTCGGGGAGATTTACTGATGTAAGTGATACAGCTGAAAAAAATTACAAGCTGTCGGTACAAAATAAGGAGCTGGAACAAGAAATCGAGAAATTGCAGTCAGAGCTAACTGACGGAATCGATGGGAGCTTGGTTGTTGGAACTGCAAAGAAGCTTCAGGATAGTCACAGGTTGCTGATTCATAATGTAGAAAAGGAGAGGGGTCAGCTCAGGGAAGACAAGAAGAAGCGGGAGTACTGCATTGCATATCTGTTGAAGGAACTGAAGAAGGCGTGCGAGGGTGAACAAGGACAGACTATAGAGGATAAAGGAAATTTGAGATGAATAAATTATGTTGTGCCAATGCCTGAAACTAGTTAACTGTAAGACTTGCAGTTGCACTTTCTTAACTAAGCCAAACTCAATCCTGGAGCAAACTAATTTCAGACGAACACACATATCGTGCATAGAGTTAAGTTCACGCTTACAAAATCACCACTTCAGAGGATAAACCAAGCAGTTTAGTACTAAATAGACATATGTTGTGTTCAAGCGAGCCTGGCCCGGAGCTGCCTGTTTTCCTCCCTAAGATCGGCCAGCTCTTTCAGTACTATGTCATGCTTCAGCTGTAGGTTCCAGCGCTCCGTCATGGATTGGAGAAGTTGGTCTGTAGCCATATGATTTTTCCTTCAAGATCCCTTTCATGATCTACGTCTGCTTCCTAGCCGAGGTGCGACCTTCACTGTGTAGCTTCGCCCAGCCGGCATTTAACTGCTTCAGTTTCTGGCACATGTCAGAAAGGACCGCAAGTTCAGCGTGCAGGTGGTCAAAGGCTAGTTTCTGGGAATTCTGCTTCTCCCTTTGGATTGCTATCTTGTCATTTAGCCAGGTCGCCAGGTCCTGATCGATCTTTCGCCTCTTTCCCTGCAACAAAAATACATAGTATGGTTTGTTCAGTTCACCAAGACAAGCTGGTTAGTTTCCATAATTAACTGAATCGACTAGTGGCACTGTCATAATTTCAAGGAAGAAGCAATCTAGGACTAATCAACATTTTATGAATCGACTAGTGGCACTATCATAATTTCAATTCCAAAGACAAATAAGATTTATCTGCAGTTTAGTGTGTTGTGGGTTTTTCCCAATATCACCAAATAGTAGTGGGAGAGTGGTAAACTCATAATGCAGAAACCCATGTCCAGATACATAATGGAAAGAGCACATGGTGTCCATTCATGAACATGAACACCAACACATGTCCAGATAGATAAGGAGTTTCCCTAGGATTCTTATTGCACCCTATAATGGGAAGCAGACTTGGGCATTGCTCCATGAACCCTAAACATTACAAAAGGAGTGGAGGATGAACTGATATTTGTGTCCCCGCTAACGGGAATCAGACTTGGGCATTGCTCCGATATGCCTCCAGACATGCCCTTAGATCCTCGTTCTCTTTTCGAACACTCTCGAGTATGGTGATCCCTCTGCTCATGTCCTTCTTCATCTCCTTCACTGCATCCAGGCAACGGTTCCTGTCATGGTAGGCTCGGATGGTAGCCTTGGTGTCCTCAACACGTCCTCTGAGTGCCTCGCTGGCTTCGTCCTGCAGGAGAATGCACCTTTCCATGAGATTCTTCTTCTCCTCCACGAGCTCGTTGATTATCTTGATGGCCTATTCTTGCCTGTTCAAGTTACGGTCGAGCACTTTCTGCATCCTAACAACGTCACATGCAAAATCTAGAGAGATCTCCTTCTACACAGATAATTGCTTGCGTAGGCTCTCATTAGCTTGGGTGAGGGAGCGTGCAAGCTCATGTTGGTTGACAATCTTGGAACTGATCGCGGCCACCTTGTCATAGTACTCGGCCTTCGATCGCTGCATCGTTCATGTTAATTGAAATAGGAATTCTATAATTACACTCCAAGTTCCAGGTGAATACTAAGACAGATCAAAAAATTCCCCGTTGAATCTATTGACCGCATTGTTAAAAAATGGACCTAGAGATCTATTCATGACCACGATAAACTAATCCTAATCACAAAAAATCCATAGTGAATCTATGAACAGAGGTATTAAGGAAAGACCAAGAGATCCAGTCATATTCATGAAAACTAATACAACTGGCAAAAGAAGAAGAAAAACCAATGCGGGGCGGACAGGATCTAAGAAATCCACATCACAACTTGGAAAAATAATAGCGTGGAGATTTGCTACCTCGCTGAGACATGGAACAGGGCCGAACGGGTCCTGCAACACCTCCGTCGTGGTGGATTCGGGATCCACGGCCGGCCTGTAATACATAGAAGAAGAAGAAAAACAAGAAGAAGCTGAATAAGATCATGATGGAGAGGGAGATGGAGAAGAAGTAGAACAAGAAGACCGTACCGGGAGGAGCCCTCGCCTGCTAGAACATTCGGCGCCATTGTCAGGGGAGATTGGGCCTCGATGAGAGGGTGGGCTTGAGCGGCTTGTAGAGCAAGAAGTGCCTCGTGGCGATTTCTCTCCCTTTTCTCTGCGAGGATCGTCAACCGGCCTCTCCCCCTCCTTAGTGGAGCCATGGCTTGCAGGGTGAGGGTGGCGGCGGTAGGAGGAAGGAGATAGTGCTTAGTGTGGGAGAAGAGTCAAAGAGTACAGGCCGTGGTCCAGTAGTACTAGTACTATTATACAAGACCACCGTGTATGGTCTACCTTCTCAAAGAAGCTAGGGAGGCAGGGGTAGGGAATCGATGGGACTTGTCTTTATTGCGATGGACACTTCAATGGTCTTCGGCGCCGCCCAAAATCCAGTATATAATAAGGGGAGTGCGAGCCGGGTGGTCATCACGGGTATCGGAGCTCACATCCCGTGTGCGTGTGTCATGTGTTGATGGGGCAATGACGCGTGCAACTGCTGCACGATCATGTCGGCACATTGAACTCCGTCGAACTCCATGTGACAGTCACGCACGGGATATTAACGAGTCTAGAATATGCTGTGCAACTTTTGTTGTGATCAATTATGTTCAGTACGTGAGATATTACATTTTTTTTTGATAATCGACAAATGCATGCGTGAACACGACGCACGAAACCGCTGCTCATCCTTGATCAGATCGGCACCCCACTCTGTGTACCCGCCATTGACCATTCGGAGCAACTACCTCAAGCACGATGCCCCCTCACCCTGGCAATGGTAGGTCCAAGCCGTCCTTTGACCGTCCTACGTCCCCAGCTCTTCGATGCATCGTTTGCGCTCGCGAGTCACCTGCTGAGGCAGCATGTCATGTCCGACCGCGCGAGGATCCATCGAGATCGGCACTCGAGGACACCACGACGTCGAAGCTCGTACCGGCTGCACAGGAGGAGCATGGTGTACTTGCAGCGTCGGACGAGCGCAAAGCAGTAGCCAGGACGGGGGTACGTGTTACACCGACAAGTACGGACAAGAAGAGGAACGAGAAGAAGACCAGGAAGAAGAGAGGAGATAGCTATTTGGACGAGTCCGACTCGGCCAACGAGGAGGCGTTCATCGATCAGTTGGAGGCAAAAGCAGAGGAGAGTGACGTGGACCCATGGGACTACGAAGAGGAGGAGGAGGACTTCGACAAGGAGATTGCGCGTTTATTCGAGGAAGGGGCGGTGTTGAGTCGTCATAGGAGGACACCGACGGTGGCGATGGCACGGACCATGGCATTGACGAAGACGAGGATGAACCGAAAGACGAAGACGATGGCTTCTTCGAAATATTGTCATTTATTTTATTTAGATAGATGGATTTTCACTTGTTTATGGAGGCAAAGTGTCGGTGGAACGGATAGAGAGGTGGCACGGATTGACCATGCATAAAAAAGTGGAGAAGGGAGGGGTTATCCTGCCCGTTGGATCACATAGGATCAATGGTTGGTGGAGACGATCCGCGTGACATCTGTGTCAGCCAATCAGGGTGTAGCACCCAGAGTGAGCACACGTTTGGGATCTCCACATGTTTGGGATTTTGTGAGATTTGTGACCGAGAGAGAGGGCAAATCTATTTTCACAATCTGCCTATGGATCCACTAGTGTCATTGCATGTGTGTTCTTCTCATTAACCACGGCTAGATTCATTGCATGTGTGTTCTTTTCACAGACCACATATGGAACCACCATTGTCATCGAAATGTGTATTCTTTAATTAACCACAACTTGAGTCATTTCATGATTGTTCTTTTCACATACCACATATGGATCCACTAGTGTCATTGAAATGTGTGTTCTCTTCAAAGACCACACATGGATCCACCAGTGTCATTGCATGTGTGATTTTTTTACTAACAATAGCCAGAGTCATTGCATGACTATTATTTTCACATACCACATATGGACCCACCAGTGTCATTGCATGTGTGTTCTTTTCACAATCCACCTATGGATCCACTAGTGTCATTGCATGTGTGTTCTTTTTACTAACAACAACCAGAGTCATTGCATGTGTGTTCTTTTCACATACCACACATGGATCCACCAGTGTCATTGAAATGTGTGTTTTCTTTAGAGACCACACATGGATCCACCAGTGTCATTGCATGTGTGCTCTTTTTACTAACAACAACCAGAGTCATTGAATGTGTGTTCTTTTCACATACCACATATGGATCCACCAGTGTCATTGAAATGTGTGTTCTTTTCACAATCCACCTATGGATCCACCAGTGTTATTGCATGTGTGCTCTTTTTACTAACAACAACCAAAGTCATTGCATGTATGTTCTCTTCAGAGACAATGTCATTGTATTGGGAACGAAAGTACATGAGAAGGTTAGATAGAGGTGTGGGGACTAGCAGGGAAGCTATCGACGGTGTCCACAGGCGAGATTGGATACAAGCAAGCGTAGCTGGACACAGGAAGTACCCAGGTTCGGAGCCCTCGTGATGAGGTAAAACTCCTACTCCTGCCTGATCTGACTATGAGGGATATACGAACTACAAGTGCTCCTCGAGTTGTATTCTCTAGCTACTGCCTTAACTACACTGACACCAACCCTTACTACTGAGGCCTTGCCTCTCCTTATATAGGCAGAGAGGCAACAGTCCGACTGGCGGGCCACATAGGCAGGTCCCAGCCGACTGGTCATCTACAATATACGGTACGATATCTCCCATCGGAGTGTGAGCGGTATGGCTGTCGTAGGCATAGTGGACACAGTGCGAGCCTGTCGTCAGCACTGGGCCACTATTTCTGTGTCATCCCCACAAAGTCTTCGTTATGGCCGAGTAGTTGCCAGTCTTGTCATCGTATAGGGCGTACCGCGCACTGACTCGCACGTCGTCCTGTCTCTTTGATTGGTTCCGGCTACGTTATCGTAGCCGGCTACTTCTTGCCGATCTGGCTACCGTGCGATAGCCTGCCTGGTCTGCTTTGTCCGGCTGCATCTGGCCAGCCAGACGCGATCTGACTGCCATGTTTCTTGTCCGGTTGGGGTATCTAGGGATCATCCCCCTGACACTAGCCCCCGAGCGCGTGTGGATTCCGCCCTTAGGCGAAATGTGTGTGCACTCCCTCTTGGTTTTGAATTTGTGACCGGCTACGCCTGGCAGTTACGCTACCTGTGACGTCAGTGCTGACGCCGGCCACGCGCGTGATGACCCACAAGTATAGGGGGTGTATCATAGTATTTTCGATAAGTAAGAGTGTCGAACCCAACGAGGAGAAGAAGGTGCTGGCTAGTGGTATGGATCAGGAATTCTCTGCAAATACTTAGCAAACGGATTTTAGGGGTTTTCGATAAAGCAAGTAAACAAAGTACGAGTAAATAAAAGACAGTAGGAATAAATACAGCAAGTGGCCCAATCCTTTATGCAGCAAAGGACAAGCCGATTGTATTTCTATAGATGACCAAACGTTCTCGAGGACACATGGGAAGACTGTCAAGCGCTTTCGCTTCATATAGTTGATTAATCTTCTTTAGCTTGCTAAGTGTTGTGTGGGTGAACCTGCTCCATCCAAGACTAATACATACTTGTGATTATACCCCTTGCAAACATCCGTAAGTACAAGAAAGTAATTAAGATAGAAACCTAACCACAACTTTAAACTCTAAGACCCTTACATCCCTTGTGCAATGGTTTCTTAACGGGGGTTCAGGTTTCTGTCAATCCGGCAACCCCTACGATTAGTAGCCAAATACACAATGCATTCCCCTAGGCCCATATAGGTGAAGTTTCATGTAGTCGATGTTCACATGACACCACTAGAAGAAGTACACCACAACTTAAATAACAATCTATTGAATCTTTCTCAACGCAACTCCACTACTAACAACAAGACTTCTCCCATGTCCTCAAGAACAAAACGAACTACTCACAAGACATCATATGGATCATGATCAGAGATGGAATACTGATGTATAACAATCTGAACATAAACAATAATTCAATGGTTCACTCAATAGCATCAACTACAAAGATTAATCAACACCGGGAAAGTTTCCCCTATGAACTATGCAAGATTCAACGCAATTGTTACAGCAATATGGAGATGGTGATGAGGGTACTGATGGTGGTGATGATGATGATGATGATGATCCCGATGAAGTCCAGCTTGATGATGGTGTTGATGGCGATGATCTCCCCTCTCCGGGAAGGAATTCCCCTGGCAGAAATCTGTTTGCCGGAGAGATCTTTCTCTCTCGGTGTTTCCGCTTCAGAGGCGCGGAATCTTTGTGGTTGCTCCCCAGTCTTAGGGTTTCGTGGGGATGATATACGCCAGGGGAGAGGCTGGAGTGGGCCAGGCCACACCACCTCGGGCACTAGGCCTGCGCCATGCTGGGGTTGTGGGCCCCCTGTGGCCCACCTCCACTCCATCTTCTGGCATCCTGAGTCTTCTAGAAAAATAGGATTTTCCGTATATTTTCCCGGAATTTCTGATCTTCGCGAATTTTGCCTCAAAACAGCGCCTTTTCCATCAGAATCATGACTGCAGCGGTCCATGCTCCAAAGTCATCAACCATGCAAAAATAGATGAAATAACATAAGTATCACCTCTCAATACGAAATATATCAATGAATAATAGTGAATTAAGACATAGAATAGTGATGCAAAATGGACGTATCAACTCCCCCCAAGCTTAGACTTCGCTTGTCCCCAAGCAAAACTGAGCTCAATAAACATGACCTCAAAATAATACGAACAAGAAGCACATTCATCAAATACATAGATCATAATAGAAGACAACTCACTATTATGTAACTCAACTTGTAATAAGTAAAGGAAACACAATAAAGATACACAAAGTGAATCATGATTGGTAATGGCAAACTTAGCTCTTGGTCGAAGAATAGTTGATAAATTGCTGAGTTCACAAATAGCTGGTTTTCAAAGAAAGCTTTCAAAGTAGTAAACTTCAAGATAAGAGCAATGTGCAAAGCAAGGAACATAAGACACATGATTGAATAAATCATCATATGAATGAATGAAACACATTAATTCAAAATACTTGGTGATATAGAGGGGAGTAGGTTTACTGACTCAACTACAAAGTAAAAGAAAGGCCCTTCGAAGAGGGAAGCAGGGATTGCAAGTCTCATAAAGAGCTCCCAAAAATTATGGTACTTACTAGCTTTCAGCTCTCATTGCCCCTATCATAGGCATCTTTAGGTGATTAAGGTTAAAGTGACACAACTAAGAGGATATGCTTGACAAGTTATAAGTTGAAATCTCATGCCCCTTACTTATGAGTACCGATTCTCATGCTACTCAACTTCAGTCACGAGCAAGCTCTTGTCATTGTAAATATGTGCGTATCATTGATAACCACCAACGGGGTACCCCTTGCACATGACACAAGAGCTATCCCATAATCAAAATGACAAGGCAAGCAGACAGTGAGCATCTCAGCGATCTTTTTATTTGCTATTTGCATAGGTTTTTATTGAGGATGCTTCATAGAATGCTCACTATAGTTATGCTGCAAGTTTCCACCATGATTAGGCATGTCTTAGGCTAGCGGCCCAGGCGTTTTTCTAACACACATATAAACTCTATGATCTTACAAGTTCCACTTTTATTTCACACCGCCGGCATCCATAAGAAAAGAACATGATATCAACTAGGTACAAGTACCAACGAAGTGTTGAAAGCGGTCCCCATGATACATGGTTCTGCTAACTTAAACTCATAAAGCGCAAGCATATACGCAACAACGAAGGACCCAATGGTTCAAGTTTATTAAATGCAAGAAAGTAAAGTGTGCCATCAAGTTCGTGAGAGCTTTAATCACTAATTTTCACATAACAAGTTTAATTTGGGAGGTAGATAAAACAAGAATTTACTTGGAATAGCAATAATGCTACTAGGTAGGTATGGTGGACACAAATGGCAAAGGTTTTGGTTTAAAGGAGGCGGATGCACGAGAAGAATACCCTCTCAGTACAGGTTTTTGGCTAGTAAGGCTGGGTAGCAAGTACAAGAGTTGAAGGCAACAAACAAACGTACAAATGATAAAGACAAACATGCAATCTTCCTTGGAAGCACAAAAGATCTTAACTAGAGAATACTAGACTTATGAGCAAATCAAGAAAGAAAGATGATGAAATTATTTTTCTCTAGAGTACTCTTATCTTTTTCTTTCAACTCAAAAAAAGGTTTTGCTACTAACCGATCCAAGTTTGCCAAAACCAACTAAATTAACTCAATGATCCCAAAGTGCTACCAATACTAACAACAAGATCAATCATATAACCACGAATTGAAAACTATCATAAGCTATGCAAAAGAGTGAATGATAGAACTTCTCAGTAATATTCCATAACAGAAACTCACACCAAGGGATACAAATCTAACGAGAGAGGGGACACTTCCATAATTCAAACCATACTACAAAATAACTCCTCTATTCATGATATGACTCTACTAATAAGGTAAAAAGATAGAAGATAGTGATATGATACTGCGGCACTCCCCCAAGCTTGGAACAAACCAAGGGGATGCCAAACCTGATGACGAATTACTCCTTAGGTGGTGGTGGTATCCTCTCGATGAGCTCTCTGATCAATTTCCCCAAGTCCTCGATATCGAAAGGGAGATTACGAATCAGCTGTGGGTTTTGCTCAATGCGGCTCATGATCATGTCGTGTTGAGAATTCCAGCTCTTGCTACTCTTTCCCCACTCTTCCTCCTTGAAGTCTTCTTTTCCTGCATGGCTAGAACGAGGAAAATCCCAATTGGAGGGTAATTTCTCCTTGGGCATATTCTGGTATTGATGCTCATGGATAAGGGTATGGAAAGGATTCCTAGTGCGTGGAGGAAGTGACCGTGGAGCCAAACTGTGAAGAGGAGCCTTCCCCCCAGTCTACATCCGTGCCGTCCTTCTAACCTTGGCAGGTTTCACCACTCCAATGCTTGCAATGGTGGTGTCGGTATGCGGACGTTGGCCTTGCTCCTCTTCACCTTCACTCTTGATCTCCTTGTCCTTCCCGGGGTCTTGGAGGTCTTCCTCCATGGGCTCCTTCCCTTTATCCTTGGCGGACACCATTGTGCTTCTATGCTTTCAAAGATTATGTCCTGACAGAAACAGATCAAAACAAAAACACGATGAAAACATGATATCCAGACCTCGAGGGATCCGGGGGGGTTATATATTACGAAGTTTCATATCAAAAGGAAGGTACTGGGAGAAAATGAGTCAGAGGCGGAGTCCTGGGTGGCCTCACGACCTGGTGGCATGGCCAGGGGTGGGCCCGCGCCATGGGGTGGTGTGGGCAACCCTGGCTCTGTTTTCGTCCCTTTTTTCGCTTCGTAGCTCTCCTTATTGACTAAAAACTGCAAAAATATAGTTGGATTGTACTTTCGCGGAACTTTTCTTACCAGAACTATTACCTATTTGAATACGGACTCTATAGGTCTCTGAATTTGGTATCTAGTAGATCCTTCCGGAGTCATCTCTTGAATATCATCGATATCTTCATCTTCATACACTTATTACATGAGTCATAAAACCCTTCTCTTCCTTATGACACCATTGTCTCCACTTCCTGGAAATTTCTTTCACACAAAACTTCACACAGTTCTTATTAGCAACATTAGTATAAGTGAAGTGATAAAACCTTTTGAGTCCAACTTCAACTGAAAACCATCAAAACAAAAGCTACTGTAGCAACTCCTTCCGAAAACCCAAAAATAATTCAAAAAGGAAATCGAATAAAGAAGCAAATGCAAAAGTGGCTAAATCTGTCAAAACAGACCAGCAGGTAAAGATCATTTTTTTTCGAAAATCTTCTGTTGCTCAAATCAAAAAGTGCAAAACCAACGAAAGTTAAATAACAACCTGGGGAAAAAGCACAAAATATTATAGCTCAATCCGACATACAGAGATCTCTCACGATTTTTTATGGTGAATCACAAAAATCTGTTTCGGGACAGCAAGTTCCCCAAATCTTACTTCTCTCTCATTAGAGGTTGATCTTGACACAAAAACCAAACAAAACAGATAAGGAGTGGTTATTACCGAAGTAATAACTTCCAAGACTCAAAGAAACAAAAACAAACTGAAAACCAAAACAAATTGGGTTGTCTCCCATAAAGCTCTTTCTTTATAGCCTTTAAGATGGGCATGATAATTTTGAAGACGCTCTCATAGGGATATGAATTGAAGTGAAAGAGAGCATAAGAAGCAAAACACACACATTTAAGTCTAACCCACTTCCTATGCAAGCGAATTTTATAAACAAACAAGTTATTGAAACCAGAGGCAACTTGCATAAGAAGGCAAAAGAAGTGCAACATAAAAAAATTCAGCATAAAGCGAGGAAACTTGATATTATTGAGATGCATAAGAACACTTTTCCCTCTTTCATAGTAACTTTCAGTATCATGCATAAACTTAACAATATATCTATCACAAGGACCATCATAGCAATGATCACTTATTCTAACAGAAAACATAGGAATATTAGCTCTCATAACACTACTATGTGAAACAATATTAGAGGTATCCTTACAAAGGATAGTGTGTCCCTCTTCCTCATATTTAGTGACAAAGTCTTTCACACTTGCTATTATAGGTTCATCAACCATTTGTTTATCAGTTTCAACAGCTTTATTCATACTTTCATTAACCATACTAGCTATCATAGAATGCTCCTTTACCTTAACTGGAAAAGGCATTTTCTCAATATAAGGTTTAGGTAAAACATGATTAGCAATATAAACTTTAGTATTCCTTGTAGGAACACTTTTAGCAACATCTTTATAAGGTTCATGATACTTATTCCACTTCTTTTTAGGCACTTCAATGTAGGAAGCAAAAGCCTTAAAATAAGAAGCAATAGCTTGAGAGTCTAGACCATAAGCATTTTTAATATTTTGAAAGTCATTAGTTCCCGTAAAAGATTCAATGCATTCATATTCATAATTTATACCTGACTTTCTACCTTTGTCATTCTCCCAAGCTTCAGCATTGTCTTGAATACGGTCCAGAAGATCCCATTTAGCTTCTTTTCCATACGAGTGAATGATCCAGCACAAGAAGCATCCAATAAATCTTTATCATGTAGAGGGAGCCTTGCATAAAAGTTATTGATAATAATATTGTTGGGGAGCTCATGAATGGGACATTTGAGCATTAGTAACTTTAATCTCCCCCAAGCTTGAGCTGTACTCTCTCCATCAAGAGGCCAAAAGTTGTATATTTGATTCCGATCTTTATGAATCTCACTAGGAGGATAAAACTTTGAATAAAAGAGAGGCACTATTTCCTCCCATTCCAGAGCTTGACCATTCTTCAGCAGCTTATACCATTCCTCAGCTCTTCCTTTCAGCGATAATAAGAATAACTTCTTCTTAACTTGATCTGTAGTAATACCTGCACACTTGAACAACCCGCATAATTCGTGTATAAAGATTAAATGATCACCTAATGGATGCTTCCATCCCCAACATAGTAATTATCCATAACACGATCAATAATTCTTGTAGGTATTTTGAAAACATCTTTCTCAGCAGGTGGTGGCTTATCTACTACCTTAGCAGTGGTAGTAGCATTACCAAATAAGAAACTCAGTGAATTATCCATAACGAAAATAAAGCAACTAGCAGAAGTAAACAATACTCACAGTAGAAGTTTCCTTTACCAGTTCCACTCTCCAATAGTGCTTCACTCCCTGGCAACGGCTCCAGAAAATAGTCTTGATGAGCCACAAGTATAGGGGGTTTATCGCAGTATTTTCGAAAAGTAAGAGTGTGGAACCCAACGAGGAGCAGAAGGTTCTGGCTAGTGGTATGGATCAGGAATTCTCTGTAAATACTTAGCAAACGGATTTTTAGGGGTTTTCGATAAAGCAAGTAAACAAAGTACGACTAAATAAAAGACAGTAGGAATAAATGCAGCAAGTGGCCCAATCCTTTATGCAGAAAAGGACAAGCCGGTTGTATTTCTATAGATGACCAAACGTTCTCGAGGACACATGGGAAGACTGTCAAGTGCTTTCGCTTCATATAGTTGATTAATCTTCTTTAGCTTGCTAAGTGTTGTGTGGGTGAACCTGTGCTAATGTACCACCCCATCCAAGACTAATACATACTTGTGATTATACCCCTTGCAAACATCCGTAAGTACAAGAAAGTAATTAAGGTAGAAACCTAACCACAGCTTTAAACTCTAAGACCCTTACGTCCCTTGTGCAATAGTTTCCTAACGAGGGTTCATGTTTCTGTCACTCCGGCAACTCCTACGATTAGTAGCCAAATACACAATGCATTCCCCTAGGCCCATACAGGTGAAGTGTCATGTAGTTGACGTTCACATGACACCACTAGAAGAAGTACACCACAACTTAAATAACAATCTATTGAATCTTTCTCAACGCAACTCCACTACTAACAATAAGACTTCTCCCATGTCCTCAAGAAGAAAACGAACTACTCACAATACATCATATGGATCATGATCAGAGATGGAATAATGATGTATAACAATCTTAACATAAACAATAATTCAATGGTTCACTCAATAGCATCAACTACAAAGAGTAATCAACACCGGGAAAGTTTCCCCTATGAACTATGCAAGATTCAACGCAATTGTTACAGAAATATCGAGATGGTGATGAGGGTGTTGATGGTGGTGATGATGATGATGATCCCGATGAAGTCCAACTTGATGATGGTGTTGATGGCGACGATCTCCCCTCTCCGGGAAGGAATTCCCCCGGCAGAAATCTGTCTATCAGAGAGATCTTTCTCTCTCGGTGTTTTCCGCCCTGCAGAGGCGGTAGAATCTCTCTGTGGTCACTCCCCGAGTCTTAGGGTTTCATGGGGATGATATACGCCAGAGGGGAGAGGCTGGAGTGGGCTAGGGCGGCCACACCACTCCCTGGCGCGGCCTAGGCCTGCCCGCGCCATGGGGTGGTGTGGGCCCCCTGTGGCCCACCTCCACTCCATCTTCTGGCATCCTGAGTCTTCGAAAATAGGATTTTCATATATTTTCCCGGATTTTCTGATCTTCGCGAATATTGCCTCAAACAAAGACCTTTTCCATCGAATCCGACTACAATGGTCCATGCTCCAAAAGTCATCAACCATGCAAAAATAGATGAAATAACATAAGTATCACCTCTCAATACGAAATATATCAATGAATAATAGTGAATTAAGACATAGAATAGTGATGCAAAATGGACGTATCAGCCAAGACGCGCCATCATTGCTTTCTGCGGCGGCGCGATAACCTTCGCTGTCGCCTGAAATGCGGCATGGCGCTTTGCCCGCCGGCCCAGATCTTCAGGCGTACCGTGTCGGCACACGGGATTCGGGCAGCGGTTGGGTTGGGGGTTGCCTGGATGAATGCCACATGGCGCTATGGACGGTTGCTCTTCCAGCCCTTTAAAGGGACGCTGCGGGGGGGGGGGGGGGCAGTTCCTTTCTTCTGCTCCCCCGCTTCTAGTTGCTCTCTTCCCTTTTGCGCTCCTGCCCTCTGCGCTCTTCCTTTGCTGTCGTTGTAGCCCTGCTGCGCCGCCCGTTCGTCGTTATCGGTGGTATGGGCCACCGCCACTCCTCCGCCACCGCGTCTTCCTGTCAGCCGGAGATAGCAGCCGAGCGCGGAGCCTGGTGTGGCTCCTCCGTCACAGAGGACCACATCCAGAAATACCGTGCTACTCGTGTCCTTCCGCTGGAGGAGGAAGTAGCGGTGTGGCTAGCGCTGGCGGGAGAGGTGTCGCCGCACCCGGCGGAGGGAGAGCGGGTCATCTTCCTTTCGCATCTGGTGCGCGGGTTTGCCTAGCCGGTGCACCCGTTCTTCCTCATGTTCTTGGCCTTCTTCGACCTCCGCCTCCACCATCTCGGCGCTAAAGCAATCGGAACGCTGGCGCACTTCATGGTGTTCTACGAGAGCTATCTCGGGATCCAGCCGGATCTCGGGCTCTTCTGCCGGCTCTTCCGAGTCCGGCCACAGGTGCAGTTTACGAAGGGGCCGCTAGTCGTCTGTGGCGGCGCCTCCATCTACTCCCGCGCGCAGACCGGCTACCCGAAGTTCTGGCTACATGACACGGTATGACTATGGCAGCAGTCGTACTTCTACGTCAAGAACGTCACCAACATGGACCGGATCAACCTTCCGGCCTTCCAGGATGTCGAGTCCAGCTGACAGCACTGGGAGCTGAAGATTTATGGCGACAAGGCGGAGTCGGACGCGATGGTGCAGCGCATGCGCTCCCTCATCAACTGCCGGCTAACTGGCCTGGACATCACCCTAAGCTGGATGTCCCGGCTGATGATGCCGTTGCAGCAGTGAGCGCACAGGATGTGCTTCTACTCCGGCCGGCTGGACCCGACCCGGCTGTCGCGCCGTGATCCCGCTACAACAACCTGAAGGAGTGGGTGTGGACGATCACCAAGGAGTGGCTGCCGGAGGGCTGGACCTTCAGCCTGGCGCCCTACAACCAAGACAACCGCGCGCCCCGGGTAGGTCTTTTTAGCCGGAGTTTTCTTTCGTATTTCTTGCCCTTCTTTCTTGTTTTATCCGACTAATCTCTTTTATTCGGCAGATCTTCCCTTGCATTCTTCGCGAGGAGGGTGAGGCCCCCCTCGAGACGTTTACGCCTGACTTGCCCGAGCCGCATGCTCGGCAGTCTGGCAAGGAGTCGGACAGGGACAGGGATGCCTTCCCTAGCTAGAACGACGAACCGGTCGCCGACCCCCACGCGGAGGTTGACGAGGAAGAGGAGGCCGCGCCAGCCTCCGATCCGGCGCAGCGCCCTGCGACGGACGGCGACGCTAGCGGGAGCGGCTCCAGCCGTTCCAGCTCCAGCCGACCTGTCGCGGAGGATCCGGCCCACAAGAGGAGCCGGACCAGCGCCCTTCCGCCGAGTCGCCTTGGCCGGAAAAAGGGGTCGCCCCCGGTTGTGCAGGGGTACGCCCTTCTTCCATTTTCTTTCACAATCTTATATTTGCTTTTCTTTCCTTCTTCCCCTCTTTTGTCTTCTTAGCACGCTAGTCTCCTTTGGAGCCGCGAGCCAGGCGCGAGCACCGACCGGGTCGCCACCCCGCACTCCGACCACGTCTGCCAACGCCCCTTCTTCTTCCGAGGCACCGCCTCCTCCGCCGCCTCGAGCTGAACCGGCTGCCTCAGCCGGAGCGGAGGGTCCTCAGCCGGACGTGGTGGTCTAGTCGGAAGCGGAGGGTCCTCTGCCGGGTGGCTCATCCGTGGGCGCGTGGGGGGCCGCAACCGGCAAGGAACTCGTGGTTGTCAGTGACGACAACTCCGACGACGAGCTGGGAGAGGAGTGGAGGACATCGGTGGTTGCCGCGAAGGAGTCCCTGGCTGCCAACGCCGTGGATGACGACGCCTCCTCTGCCGCCTCGCTGACAGATCTCGCTGCCACCCTCGAACTGGCGGTGAAGGAGATCCGGCTGCTGGAGGCCGCAGCCGGCGGGAACCGGTCCTTGGAGCAGAAGCTTACAGCCGCCAATGGAACCTCCTAGAGTAAGTTTTCTTCATCCGGCTTGCCTTTTTTTTTGCTGATAGCCGGTTTTGTCGCAGCTATCCTCATGTGTGCTCAGCGCGAGATCGATCGCTTGAAGAAAGCGAACGACCGGTTGAGCAAGTCCAAATCCACTCTGCGGCTGCAGAACAAGGATTGGCACGCGAAGGTAGACGGTCTGGAGGCCACCGTCAAGGAGCACGACACCTCGCTCGCTAGCCAGATCGAAGCCTTCAACCTTCTCGAGGCCCAGAACAAGGACCAAGAGAAGGAGATCAAGTGGCTGGCGACGAAGGAGAAGGCTCTGGTGGAGGAGCTGATGCAAGTTGGCCACATGGCTAAGGGTACGTTCCCCTTTTCCGTCTCCCTTTCCTTCCGGATCCGGTAGCCGGATCTGAATCTCTTTTTCTTACAGTGTTTTATCTCGGCATAGACCTGTTGGCATACAACCGGCTGCAGGAGAACTGGCCGGGAGCGCAGCCGACCACCGAGGAGCTCGTCATCCTTCTGAGCGAGGAAGCTGCCAAGCTTCGTCAAGTGGCGCGAGACATCTTCTCGTTTCTGTGGCCGAATGCTCCGGTTCCAGAGACGATGGCCCAGCTGGCTACGAAGGTGGGGGAGGTGCCGGCTACGGTGGACCGACTGCGGGACTTGGCGGCACAAGGTGGGGGAGGTGCCGGCTACGGTGGACCGGCTATGGTGGATGGCTTTGGCCCTCATGCTCTCCTGGTACAAGGACGCCCGCGTCAAGAAGATCGACGGAGGCTTCCGTGCTGGCACCGACCTTGCCGCCATCCGCCAGGCTCATCCAGAGCTCTGGGGCTCCGCCATCAAGATCGCTGACTACGTCGACCCCGACGAGGTGCTCACCGACTCGGAGTCCATCGGTACTCCTGATGCGGAGACTTCAACACAGCCGGCTGTGGGGGCCAGAACTGGATCGAGCGTCGCGCCGCCTCCTCCGCCTGAAGCTACCGCCAGCCAAGATGCTCCTCACGGCAAGGGTCCTGCCGCTTAGCTACTGCCCCGGGATGTCGGGTGTATTTGTTTGTCTTGATTTTCCCTGAACTTGTCTATCTATACTGGCTGCCTCTGGCGCCGGGTAAACTTATGGGAGCTTCGCCTCCTTTTTTCCTTGAATGTTAATTTTGAACTGGCTTCGTTTCCCTTCAACTTGTGTACTTCGCATTTTCTTTCAATATTTCGCCGATTGACTTTATCCGGCTGACTTCGCCCGGCTACATGCCTTTAGCCGGGGGAATTGCACCTCCAGTGGGGGCGCGTTAGTGCACCCACTGAGTGTAGCCCCCGAGATTCGTAGAAGCTAGCATAGCTAGGTGCTTCGAATCTTCCTCGTCTTCCCAAATCTTCTAACTCTTATCCGACTAGATCCGTCTTAGTCGGTTGCTTTCGCTGGCTGAACACCTTCAGCCGGGGGAACTAACATTCCAGCTGAGCGCACTCCACTGGTGTAGCCCCGAGATTCGAGTAGTGGCGAGCAGTGCTTCAATCTTCTTTGTCTTCTTCTTGCTCGCCTTGCCCTCACCGGACTCGAACGGCCATTAAACGCCTTTAGCTGGTCGGGAACTACAAGATTCCACTGGGGGTGCGCGAACGCACCTAGTGGGTGTAGCCCCCGAGATTTGGAGCGCTTGATGAAGGCAAGGATTTCGAATCTTCTCCTCTTTTCTTCCTGAATTCCGACTCAAGGTAGTCGTACAAGAATATACATGCACATACATTCTCACATGTTAATAGGTTAATCAGCCAAACTGTAGCCGGAAGGCGGGTTTGTTTTTTGAAAACTAGCTTGCGCCTTTCTGGACACTTGGTCGTTTTCCCGTGTGCTCTGCTGTTTTTGCTGCGTCCTTGCCGGGCAGCCGAGTTGCGTTCTGCAGCCGGAGTCGAAGGGAGCTGACAGTACATCGCGCACGGTACTGACGGCTTAGTAACCGGATTGCCTTAAGCTAGTTGCGGGGCCGGGACACCCGATCTGTCACGTCTCCTCCTTGTTTTTCATGTGGGATGCCCCGGGCTTTTGCTCTTGCTAGCCGGACAGCCGGGTTGCGGTCTGTAGCTGAGACGAAGAGTGGGCCTCTGACATCATCTTACACTACTCAGTCGGTTCGTTAACTTAGCAGATCAGGCCAGCCGGCAAGCCCCTGGGTAGGGGTTGCCGGAGCCGGAAAATCGGAACCGGAAAACATATGCAATACACATTTCTAGCAAGGAGCCCCCGAGCGTCTCGTAGGGGTCTGCATTTTCATTCATAGGGTTTGCGGCATACATACACTGCCTGGTGACTAGGTGTAAAATGGGCGCAGCAAGGCCGCGTTCCAGGGATGCTCGGTCTCCTCGTCTGATTTGTCCATCTTGTTCTTACGCGGCTGCTACGTGTCGATGAGGTAGTAGGAATCATTGGGCAGTGCCCGGCTGTGATGAAGGGGCCCTCCCAAGGTGGCGATAGCTTGTGCATGCCCTTCGTATCTTGCACTAGCTGGAGGACCAGGTCGCCCTCGTGGAACGCGACTGGGTGGATCCAGCCTGAATGTTAGCGGCATAGTCGTTGCTGGTACAGGGCCGACCTAGACAATGCCAGCTCACGGGCCTCCTCCAGGAGGTCCACACCGTCCTCCTGCGCCTCCTGGTTAGCCTTTTCGTCGTAGAGGAGCTTGCACGGGGAGTCGAACTCGATGTCTACGGAGAGGACGGCTTCCGATCCGTAGACCAGGAAGAACGGGGTGTAGCCAGTTGATCTATTCGGCGTGGTACGGAGGCTCCATAGCACAGCCAGAAGCTCCTTGATCCAGCATCCAGGTGACCGCTCCAACGGCTCGATGCCGGCTAGCACCAAGCCGTTTGCCCTTTTGACCTACCCATTGGACTGCGGGTGCGCGACGGAAGCCAGGTCCAGTCGGATGCCCTTGTTGCTGCAGAATCGGCCAAAGGCCCCATCGGCGAAGTTCGTGCCATTGTCGGTGATGATGCTATTGGGGTAGCCGAGCCGATTGATGATGTCGGTGAAGAAGGTAACGACTGTCGCCCCATCCAGCTTCTGGATGGGCTTGGCCTCGATCCACTTTGTAAATTTGTCCACCGCCACCAGCAGATGGGTCATGCCCCCTCGTGCTCGCTTGAAGGGACCGACCATGTCGAGGCCCCAAACCGCGAAGGGACAAGTAATCGGTATGGTCTTGAGTACCTAAGTAGGCATGTGCCTGAGCTGCCCGAATCGCTGGCACCCATTACAAGCGTGGACCAGCTGCTCAGCGTCCTCAAGGGCGGTGGGCCAATAGAAGCCATGGCGAAATGCCTTGGCGACTATCGCCCTTGACGAAGCGTGGTGCCCGCACTCGCCCTGGTGGATGTCCTTGAGTAGCCGGTAACCCGTGTCCACATCGACACACCTTTGGAAGATACCGGATACGCTGCGCTTGTACAGTTTGTTGTTGATGATGGTGTACGTGTGCACGCAGCGCCGGACTTGCCTGGCCTCCACTTCATCATATGGGAGCTCCCCGTTAGCGATGTAGTACATGAAGGGTTGTGCCCGGGATGGCACTTCCCGAATGACGAGGATGCTCCCGCACTCCGGTTGATGGTTATCGGGGGGTCGTCCGGATGAAGTACCCGGGACGGTAGCCCCCGAGCTGCTTGATGAGCTGGTAGCCCCCAGGTCTTGCGAACCGGAGGGCACTGCCTTGCCGGAGTTGGTGCGGGTCTTCTTCTTCGGAGGTTCTGCTGGCCCCGCCTCTATCACCCCATCAGCCGGAGCGCTCCCCGTCCATATGATGGAATCCGACTCGGGTGATGGGTTGATGGAGGGCTTGTGCAAGTGCTCTAAGGAGACCCCGGGTGGGATCGCCTGCCTGGTGGATCCGATTCGGGCAAGCGAATCGGCTGCCTCGTTGTTGGCGCGGGGGACGTGATGGAATTCGCATCCGTCGAAGGAGGCGCTGAGCTTCTGGATATGGAACCGGTAGAGGGCCATGTTTGCATCCCTGGCGTCCCATTCTCCGGATACTTGCTGCACCACCAGATCCAAATCGCCGAAGCAAAGGATCCGGTTGACACCAATCTCCCTGGCTAGCCGGAGTCCGTGCGCAAGTGCCTCGTATTCGACTACATTGTTGGAGGTCTTGAAGTGGATCTACAGTACGTACTCCAGCCGGTCTCCCTTGGGCGAGGTGAGCACGATGCCGGCTCCCAAGCCCCCGAGCATCTTCGACCCGTCGAAGTGCATCTTCTAGTGGTCCGAATCCGGCACTGGTGGGAGATACTGGGTTTCAGCCCAGTCGACAAGGAAGTCCGCCAATGCCTGCGAATTGATCGTGAGCCGTGGCTCGTACTGGATGGAGTAGGCAGCAAGCTCGATGGCCCACTTGGCGACTCGGCCGGTGGCATCTTTGTTACCGATGATTTCCAAAAGGGGTGCAGTGCACATGACCTTAATCGGATGCTCCTAGAAGTAGTGCTTGAGCTTCTTGCATCCCAGGTACACGCCATAGCACATCTTCTGGTAGTGGGGGTAGTTCTGCTTGGAGAGGGAGAGAACCTCGCTGAGGTAGTAGACGGGCCTCTGAACCGGTTGAGCCTTGCCTTCCTCGGGGCACTCCACCACCAGGACGACGCTGACGGCCCGGCTGATGGCTGCTATATAGAGCAACATCGGCTCCTTGCTAGCCGGCGTGGCTAGAACCGGCACTATGGATAGCATGCGCTTGAGGTCATGAAATGCGGTGTCGGCTTGCGAAGTCTAGGAGAACTTGTCCGTCTTCTTCATCAGTTGGTACAACGGGAGTGCCTTCTCTCCCAGCCGGCTGACGAAACGACTGGGGGAGGCCAGGCATCCGGTGAACTTTTGGTCTCCAAGCAAACTCTTGGGCAGCTGCATCCTCTCGATGGCCGCGATCTTCTCCGGATTTGCCTCGATACCTTGTTGTGATACGAGGAAACCGAGGAGCTGAACGGATGGCACTCCGAAGACGCACTTCTCCGGGTTCAGCTTCATCTGGTACTGGCGGAGGTTGCCAAATGTTTCTCCTAGATCTTCGAGGAGGGTGCGCTTCTCCTTGGTCTTGATGACCATGTCGTCCACGTAGGCATGCACGTTTCGGCCTATTTGCGAGTGCAAACACTTCTGCATGCAGCGCTGATAGGTAGCGCCTGCATTCTTTAGACCGAAAGGCATGGTTACGTAGCAGAAAGCCCCGTAGGGGGTGATAAATGATGTCTTAATCTGATCAGCCGAGTTTAACCGGATCTGATTGTAACCGGAATAGCAATCTAGAAAACACAACAAATCACAGCCGGCCGTGGAATCGATGACTTGATCGATACGGGGAAATGCGAAGGGGTCTTTCGGGCACGCCTTGTTTAGGCTGGTATAGTCGATACACATGCGCCAGGTCTTGTTCTTCTTTATCACCAGGACTGGGTTCGCCAGCCAATCCGGGTGGTACACTTCCATGATGAACCCGACTGCAAGGAGCCGGGTGATCTCGTCACCGATTATCTTCCTCTTCTCCTCTGTGAATCGGCACAGAGGTTGCTTGACCGGCTTGGCATCTGGCCGCACATGAAGTGAGTGCTCGGCGAACTCCCTCGGTACACCTGGAATGTCCTTGGGGGACCATGCAAAGATTCCCGATTCTCACGGAGGAAGTCGATGAGCGCGCCTTCCTATTTGCTGTCCAAGTTGGCACCAATGGTGACGAACTTAGTCGAGTCCGAGGGGTCGAGCAGGATCCTCTTCATCTCTTTTGCCGGTTGGAAGGCTCCTTCTCCAGCCGGTTTGTTGCTAGCCGGTATGTCCTGCTGTGCCATGGCCACATTGCGCATGGTTATGCGCTTCTCCTCGGCTATGATGAGGGCCTCTACCAGTTTGGAACCGGCTGGCGACTCCAAATCATTTGAAGCAGCCGGCAACGGTGATCACGCCGTTGGGTCCCAGCATCTTCGTCTTGAGGTATGCCTAGTGGGGGACGGCCATGAACTTGGCGAGGGCGGGGCACCCGAGGAGAGCATGATAGGAGATCGTCAGGTTTACCACCTCGAACCAGATCGGTTCACGGTGGAAGTTCTCCTCGGTCCCGAAGATGACATTCAGCTGGATTTTACCCAGCGGGGCGCAAGCTGGCCCTGGTAGCACACCATGGAATGTTGTGGTAGTCGGGCGCGGGTCGCATTCGCGAATGCCCAGCTTTTCCAGCGAGGACTGGTAGAGGAGGTTGAGGCTGCTGCCTCTGTCGATGAGGACGCACGAGAAACGGCAGGTACGCGCATTGGAGACGATGAGGGGGTCGAGCACCATGGCGTACCCCCGGGAGTCGGCAGCTGCTCCGGCTGGTCTGCATGGCTCCAGGTGATGGGGGGTTTCCAACCAGTTCAGGTACTGGGCGACCAGAGAGACGATGGCGTTGACCTCCTTGGAGCGTCGCCTGCAGCTATGCTTGTCGTCCAGCTCCGTCTCGAAGATGTTGTAGGCGGCATGAGGCTGGGGGTAGCCGTTGTTGTTGTTTCCGCCATTGCCACCGTTACCATCATTGCCGGCTCCCCTAGCCGGTGGTGGTGGTCCACCAGGAGGGGGCGGGGGGAGACAAGGCTGGTTACCTTGGTCTTTTAGCTGGCGGGTCCAGCTGCAGTTCTGGGTGGTATGCGTAGCCGGTTTGAAGGGACCGCTGTGCCACTTGCACGGGCCATCAAACATCTGGTCGAAGGTGAGACGTGGCTTCTGCCTCCTTGCATCGTTAGCCGGTGCATCGGGCGCACCCTCCACAGCATTGACCTGCCGCGCGTGGTAGCGGGGCTTCTGTTGTCTGGCTTGGCGGTCCCCATGGAACTGGTTGTCGTTGCCGTGGCATCTAGAGGATCCGGCTTTGCTAGCCGGATTGCTCGGACGGTCGCGAGCCGGCTCCGTAGGAGTCGGGCGCCCGTCGGCATTTACTCGGAGGGGCTTCTTCATGGCGGCATCCACCATGGCGTACTAGTCCGCAACCGTCATGAGCTCCGCCATGGTTTTCGGCTCGTCACACAGTAGCTGGTGGCGAAACATGGTGCCTTCTCGGCAACCCTCGATGAAGAAGCTGATGGCCTGGCTTTCCAGGATGCCCTCGCAAGTGTTGCGCACCTCCGTCCACCTGGCGAGGTACTCGCGGTCAGTTTCGCGGTCACCCTAGATGCACAAGGCCAGGTCGCGTGGCCGTCCCAGACGCTTGTACGTGCCATTGAAGTTGCGGACAAACACTTTCTCGAAGTTTGGCCAAGCGTTGATGCTGTTGGGCGCAAGGCTATTGAGCCACCTCCTTGCCGACCAGGTTAGCATGAGGGGGACGTAGCGCACCATTGTGTGCTTATTCCCATGGGCGACGCCGACTACTGTAGCATAGTCAGTCAGCCAATCTTCTGGCTTCATACTGCTGTTGTACTTGGGGGTGTCCCTGGGCAGGGTGAACTTATCCGGAAACGGCTTGTTCCGGATGCGGGGTCCAAAACAAACCGGTCCGGTGGAGTCTTCTTCCTCCGTGATGCGCGCTTGAGCGAGGAGCTCGATGCGGTCACGGGCATCCGGACGATCCGGGTTGGGCGCTCCCACCCGGCCCGAGAGACGGGAACCGGCGGGTCTAGGTTCTTCGGTTGGTGGAGGGGGAGGCGGTGGGTTGTTGTTCACCATTTGCTCCTGGCGCGGCTGGCCCATGTTGCCAGAGCTGCGACGCCTGCTGCGGGCCTTAGCCGGCTGAGGGGAGGATGCCTGTTGGGTGTCACGGGGCGCACCCTTTTTGTTGACAGGCATCTTGCTCCCCTTGAAGTAGCCGGTTGGCATTAGCCTGCTCATCCGCGATGCGGAGGAGCTCCTGCACGCAAGCGTGCTGGCGGGCTCGCTCCTCGCCCTCCAGATTGGGCAGTTCTTCTGCTGCGGCTCACGCCGCGCGCAAGTTCTTGATAGGCGTGCTGTAGGTGGGCCGAATGAGGGCGGGTGCGGGATCCGGCTCCCCATCCTTTTCCAACCTTTCGCCATTCGCGCCGCACTGCCGCCAAGGCTGCTGGCCATGGTAGCCGGAGTGAAGCCGTGCGCATGGTCGTACTCGCAACGGGTGATCTCGAGTTGCTTGCGGGTTTCCGCCAGCTCCATGGCCTCCTGGAGGAGGATCTGTCTATCCATGGCGAAGTTGGCCTCCGCTTCCTCAGGGTTATCCCCGAGGTTAACCGGTGTCTGGAGCCGATCAATGGCCTCCTCCACCGGATTCTAAGGCTGCGGAGGTGCCGAAGTTCCACCCTCGTCTGCGCCTCGCTCCCGCGGTTGGCGAGGATGAGAGCTGGAGCCGGCCATCATGACCTCCACGCCACAGGAAGTGATGGAGGCGCTACCGCTCGGATGCGGTAGCTCCGCGACAGGGACGATCTCCCTAGGGAAACGCTCTGGAACGGTGGCAACATAGACGGGGAGGTCGCCGAAGAGCAGGATGGAGTCGTTCACCGGGAAGGAGGTTCCGGCGAAGCAGGAAGCGTTGTTGATGACGCAGTCGAATGTGCAAGGGTGAGCACCAGGCCGGAGCCCACGCGCTCACCGGCTAAAGTGTGGGGTCCCGTGCGGAACGTGACTCCGGTCGAAGCCATCTGCCCCACGGTGGGCACCAACTATCGTTGAATTGGGAACGGCAGTACCTGAGAAGGTTAGATAGAGGTGTGGGGACTAGCAGGGAAGCTATTGATGGTGTCCGTAGGCGGGATTGGATACAAGCAAGCGTAGCTGGACGCAGGAAGTACCCAGGTTCGGAGCCCTCGTGATGAGGTAAAACTCCTACTCCTGCCTGATCTGACTTTGAGGGATATACGAACTACAAGTGCTCCTCGAGTTGTATTCTCTAGCTACTGACTTAAATGCACTGAGACCAACCCTTACTACTAAGGCCTTGCCTCTCCTTATATAGGCAGAGAGGCAACGGTCTCACTGGCCAGTCCGATTGGCGGGCCCCACATGCGGGTCCCAGCCTACTGGTCATCTACAGTATTCGGTAAGATATGTCCCATCGGAGTATGAGCGGTATGGCTATCGTAGGCACAGTGGACGCCGTGCGAGCCTGTCGTCAGCACCGGGCCACTGTTCCAGTGTCATCCCCGCAAAGTCTTCGGTATGGCCGAGTAGCTGCCAGTCATGTCGTCGTACAAGGTGTACCGCGCACTGACTCGCACGTCGTCCTGTCTCTTTGATTGGTTCCGGCTATGTTGCCGCACGCGATCCGACTGCCCTGTTTCTTGTCTGGTTGGGGTATCTGGGGATCATCCTCCTGACAGACCACAGATGAATCCACCAGTGTCATTACATGTGTGCTCTTTTTAATAACAATAGCCAGAGTCTTTGCATGACTATTATTTTCACATACCACATATGGATCCACCAGTGTCATTGAAATGCATGTTCTCTTTAGAGACCACACATGGATCCATCAGTGTCATTGCATGTGTGCTCTTTTTACTAACAACAACCAGAGTCATTGCATGCGTGTTCTTTTTACTAACAACAACCAGAGTCATTGCATGTGTGCTCTTTTTACTAACAACAACCAGAGTCATTGCATGTGTGTTCTTTTTACTAACAACAACCAGTGTCATTGCATGTGTGCTCTTTTTACTAACAACAACCAGAGGCATTGCATGTATGCTCTCTTCAGAGACCACACATGGATTCACCAGTGTCATTGCATGTGTGTTCTTTTCACATACCACATAGGGATCCACCAGTGTCATTGAAATGTGTGTTCTCTTCAGAGACCACACATGGATCCAATAGTGTAATTGCATGTGTCCTCTTTTCACTAACAACAACAGAGTCATTGCATTGTGTTCTTTTTACTAACAACAACCAGAGTCATTGCATGTGTGTTCTTTTTACTAACAACAACCAGAGTTATTGCATGTGTGTTCTTTTTACTAACAACAACCAGAGTCATTGTAATGTGTGTTCTCTTCAAAGACCACACATGGATCCACCAGTGTCATTGCATGTGTGCTCTTTTTACTAACAACAACCAGAGTCATTGCATGTCTGTTCTTTTTACTAACAACAACCAGTGTCGTTGCATGTGTGTTCTTTTTACTAACAACAACTGGAGTCATTGCATGTGTGTTATTTTCACATACCATATATGGATCCACCAGTGTCATTGAAATGTGTGTTCTCTTCAGAGACCATACATGGATCCACCAGTGTCATTGCATGTGTGCTCTTTTTACTAACAACAACTGGTGTCATTGCATGTGTGCTCTTTTCACATACCACATATGGATCCACCAGTGTCATTTCATGTGTGTTCCTTTTACTAACAACAACTGGTCTCATTGCATGTGTGCTCTTTTGACATACCACATATGGATCCACCAGTGTCATTGAAATGTGTGTTCTCTTCAGAGACCACACATGGATCCACAAGTGTCATTGCATGTGTGTTCTTTTTACTAACAAGAACTGGAGTCATTGTATGTGTGTTCTTTTCGCATACCACATATGGATCCACCAGTGTCATTGAAATGTGTGTTCTCTTCAGAGACCACACATGGATCCACCAGTGGCATTGCATGTGTGCTCTTTTTACTAACAACAACCAGAGTCATTGCATGTGTGTTCTTTTCACATACCACATATGGATCCACCAGTGTCACTGAAATGTGTGTTCTTTTCACAATCCACCTATGGAGCCACCAGTGTCATTGCATGTGTGATCTTTTTACTAACAACAACCAAAGTCATTTCATGTGTGTTCTCTTCAGAGACCACACATGAATCCACCAGTGTCATTGCATGTGTGCTCTTTTTACTAACAATAGCCAGAGTCATTGCATGACTATTATTTTCACATACCACATATGGATCCACCAGTGTCATTGGAATGTGTGTTCTCTTCAGATACCACACATGGATCCACCAGTGTCATTGCATGTGTGCTCTATTTACTAAAAACAACAAGAGTCATTGCATGTGTGTTCTTTTTACTAACAACAACCAGAGTCATTGCATGTGTGGTCTTTTTACTAACAACAACCAGAGTCATTGCATGTGTGTTCTTTTTTACTAACAACAATCAGAGTCATTGCATGTGTGTTCTTTTTACTAACAACAAACAGAGTCATTGCATCCGAGCTCTCTTTAGAGACCACACATGGATTCACCAGTGTCATTGCATGTGTGTTCTTTTTACTAACAACAACTGGAGTCATTGCATGTGTGTTCTTTTCACATACCACATATGGATCCACCAGTGTCATTGAAATGTGTGTTATCTTCAGAGACCACACATGGATCCAACAGTGTCATTGCATGTGTGCTCTTTTTACTAACAACAACCAGAGTCATTGCATGTGTGTTCTTTTTACTAACAACATCCAGAGTTATTGCATGTGTGTTCTTTTTACTAACAACAACCAGAGTCATTGAAATGTGTGTTCTCTTCAGAGACCACACATGAATCCAGCAGTGTCATTGCATGTGTGCTCTTTTTACTAACAACAACCAGAGTCATTGCATGTCTGTTCTTTTTACTAACAACAACCAGTGTCATTGCATGTGTGTTCTTTTTACTAACAACAACTGGAGTCATTGCATGTGTGTTGTTTTCACATACCATATATGGATCCACCAGTGTCATTGCATGTGTGTTCTCTTCAGAGACCACACATGGATCCACCAGTGTCATTGCATGTGTGCTCTTTTTACTAACAACAACCAGAGTCATTGGATGTGTGTTCTTTTTACTAACAACAACCAGAGTTATTTCATGTGTGTTCTTTTTACTAACAACAACCAGAGTCATTGAAATGTGTGTTCTCTTCAGAGACCACACATGGATCCACAAGTGTCATTGTATGTGTGCTCTTTTTACTAACAACAACCAGAGTCATTGCATGTCTGTTCTTTTTTACTAACAACAACCAGTGTCATTGCATGTGTGTTCTTTTTACTAACCACAACTGGAGTCATTGCATGTGTGTTCTTTTAACATACCATATATGGATCCACCAGTGTCATTGCATGTGTGTTCTCTTTAGAGACCACACATGGATCCACCAGTGTCACTGCATGTGTGCTCTTTTTACTAACAACAACTGGTGTCATTGCATGTGTGCTCTTTTCACATACCACATATGGATCCACCAGTGTCATTGCATGTGTGTTCTTTTTATTAGCAACAACTGGTCTTATTGCATGTGTGCTCTTTTGACATACCACACATGGATCCCCCAGTGTCATTGAAATGTGTGTTCTCTTCAGAGACCACACATGGATCCACAAGTGTCATTGCATGTGTGTTCTTTTTCCTAACAACAACTGGAGTCATTGCATGTGTGTTCTTTTCACATACCACATATGGATCCACTAGTGTCATTGAAATGTGTGTTCTCTTTAGAGACCACACATGGATCCACTAGTGTCATTGCATGTGTGCTCTTTTTACTAACAACAACCACAGTCATTGCATGTGTGTTCTTTTCACATACCACATATGGATCCACCAGTGTCATTGAAATGTGTGTTCTTTTCACAATCCACCTATGGATCCACCAGTGTCATTGCATGTGTGCTCTTTTTACTAACAGCAACCAAAGTCATTGCATGTGTGTTCTCTTCAGAGACCACACATGAATCCAAAAGTGTCATTGCATGTGTGCTCTTTTTACTAACAATAGACAGAGTCATTGCATGACTATTATTTTCACATACCACATATGGATCCACCAGTGTCATTGAAATGTGTGTTCTCTTTAGAGACCACACATGGATCCACTAGTGTCATTGCATATGTGCTCTTTTTACTAATAAGAACCAGAGTCATTGCATGTGTGTTCTTTTAAGTAACAACAACCAGAGTCATTGCATGTGTGTTCTTTCTACTAACAACAATCAGAGTCATTACATGTGTGTTCTTTTTACTAACAACAACCAGAGTCATTGCATGTGTGCTCTCTTTAGAGACCACACATGGATTCACTAGTGTCATTGCATGTGTGTTCTTTTTACTAACAACAACTGGAGTCATTGCATGTGTGTTCTTTTCACATACGACATATGGATCCACCAGTGTCATTGAAATGTGTGTTCTCTTTAGAGACCACACATGGCTCCAACAGTGTCATTTCATGTGTGCTCTTTTTACTAACAACAACCAGAGTCATTGCATGTGTGTTCTTTTTACTAACAACAACCAGAGTTATTTCATGTGTGTTCTTTTTACTAACAACAACCAGAGTCATTGAAATGTGTGTTCTCTTTAGAGACCACACATGGATCCACAAGTGTTATTGCATGTGTGCTCTTTCTACTAACAACAACCAGAGTCATTGCATGTCTGTTCTTTTTACTAACAACAACTAGTGGCATTGCATGTGTGTTCTTTTTACTATCAACAACTAGAGTCATTGCATCTGTGTTCTTTTCACATACCATATATGGATCCACCAGTGTCATTGCATGTGTGTTCTCTTCAGAGACCACACATGGATCCACTAGTGTCATTGCATGTGTGCTCTTTTTACTAACAACAACTGGTGTCATTGCATGTGTGATCTTTTCACATACCACATATGGATCCGCCAGTGTCATTGAAATGTGTGTTCTCTTCACACACCACACCTGGATCCACAAATGTCATTGCATGTGTGTTCGTTTTCCTAACAACAACTGGAGTCATTGCATGTGTGTTCTTTTCACATACCACATATGGATCCACCAGTGTCATTGAAATGTGTGTTCTCTTCAGAGACCACACATGGATCCACCAGTGTCATTGCATGTGTGCACTTTTTAGTAACAACAACCACAGTCATTGCATGTGTGTTCTTTTCACATACCACATATGGATCCACCAGTGTCATTGAAATGTGTGTTCTTTTCACAATCCACCTATGGATCCAGCAGTGTCATTGTATGTGTGCTCTTTTTACTAACAACAAACAAAGTCATTGTATGTGTGTTCTCTTCAGAGACCACACATGAATCCACCAGTGTCATTGCATGTGTGCTCTTTTTACTCACAATAGCCAGACTCATTGCATGACTATTATTTTCACATACCACATATGGATCCACCAGTGCCATTGAAATGTGTGTTCTCTTCATAGACCACACATGGATCCACCAGTGTCATTGCATGTGTGCTCTTTTTACTAACAACAACCTGAGTCATTGCATGTGTGTTCTTTTTACTAACAACAACCAGAGTCATTGCATGTGTGTTCTTTTTACTAACAACAACCAGAGTAATTGCATGTGTGTTCTTTTTACTAACAACAACAAGAGTCATTGCATGTGTGCTCTCTTTAGAGACCACACATGGATTCACCACTTTCATTGCATGTGTGTTCTTTTTACTAACAACAACCAGAGTCATTGCATGTGTGCTCTCTTTAGAGACCACACATGGATTCACCACTTTCATTGCATGTGTGTTCTTTTTACTAACAACAACTGGTGTCATTGCATGTGTGTTCTTTTCACATACCACATAGGGATCCACCAGTGTCATTGAAATGTGTGTTCTCTTCAGAGACCACACATGGATCCAATAGTGTAATTGCATGTGTCCTCTTTTCACTAACAACAACAGAGTCATTGCATTGTGTTCTTTTTACTAACAATAACCAGAGTTATTGCATGTGTGTTCTTTTTACTAACAACAACCAGAGTCATTGAAACGTGTGTTCTCTTCAGAGACCACACATGGATCCACCAGTGTCATTGCGTGTGTGCTATTTTTACTAACAACAACCAGAGTCATTGCATGTCTGTTCTTTTTACTAACAACAACCAGTGTCATTGCATGTGTGTTCTTTTCACATACGACATATGGATCCACCAGTGTCATTGAAATGTGTGTTCTCTTTAGAGACCACACATGGCTCCAACAGTGTCATTTCATGTGTGCTCTTTTTACTAACAACAACCAGAGTCATTGCATGTGTGTTCTTTTTACTAACAACAACCAGAGTTATTTCATGTGTGTTCTTTTTACTAACAACAACCAGAGTCATTGAAATGTGTGTTCTCTTTAGAGACCACACATGGATCCACAAGTGTTATTGCATGTGTGCTCTTTCTACTAACAACAACCAGAGTCATTGCATGTCTGTTCTTTTTACTAACAACAACTAGTGGCATTGCATGTGTGTTCTTTTTACTATCAACAACTAGAGTCATTGCATCTGTGTTCTTTTCACATACCATATATGGATCCACCAGTGTCATTGCATGTGTGTTCTCTTCAGAGACCACACATGGATCCACTAGTGTCATTGCATGTGTGCTCTTTTTACTAACAACAACTGGTGTCATTGCATGTGTGCTCTTTTCACATACCACATATGGATCCGCCAGTGTCATTGAAATGTGTGTTCTCTTCACACACCACACCTGGATCCACAAATGTCATTGCATGTGTGTTCGTTTTCCTAACAACAACTGGAGTCATTACATGTGTGTTCTTTTCACATACCACATATGGATCCACCAGTGTCATTGAAATGTTTGTTCTCTTCAGAGACCACATTGATCCACCAGTGTCATTGCATGTGTGCACTTTTTAGTAACAACAACCACAGTCATTGCATGTGTGTTCTTTTCACATACCACATATGGATCCACCAGTGTCATTGAAATGTGTGTTCTTTTCACAATCCACCTATGGATCCACCAGTGTCATTGTATGTGTGCTCTTTTTACTAACAACAAACAAAGTCATTGTATGTGTGTTCTCTTCAGAGACCACACATGAATCCACCAGTGTCATTGCATGTGTGCTCTTTTTACTCACAATAGCCAGACTCATTGCATGACTATTATTTTCACATACCACATATGGATCCACCAGTGCCATTGAAATGTGTGTTCTCTTCATAGACCACACATGGATCCACCAGTGTCATTGCATGTGTGCTCTTTTTACTAACAACAACCTGAGTCATTGCATGTGTGTTCTTTTTACTAACAACAACCAGAGTCATTGCATGTGTGTTCTTTTTACTAACAACAACCAGAGTAATTGCATGTGTGTGTTCTTTTTACTAACAACAACAAGAGTCATTGCATGTGTGCTCTCTTTAGAGACCACACATGGATTCACCACTTTCATTGCATGTGTGTTCTTTTTACTAACAACAACCAGAGTCATTGCATGTGTGCTCTCTTTAGAGACCACACATGGATTCACCACTTTCATTGCATGTGTGTTCTTTTTACTAACAACAACTGGTGTCATTGCATGTGTGTTCTTTTCACATACCACATAGGGATCCACCAGTGTCATTGAAATGTGTGTTCTCTTCAGAGACCACACATGGATCCAATAGTGTAATTGCATGTGTCCTCTTTTCACTAACAACAACAGAGTCATTGCATTGTGTTCTTTTTACTAACAATAACCAGAGTTATTGCATGTGTGTTCTTTTTACTAACAACAACCAGAGTCATTGAAACGTGTGTTCTCTTCAGAGACCACACATGGATCCACCAGTGTCATTGCGTGTGTGCTATTTTTACTAACAACAACCAGAGTCATTGCATGTCTGTTCTTTTTACTAACAACAACCAGTGTCATTGCATGTGTGTTCTTTTCACATACGACATATGGATCCACCAGTGTCATTGAAATGTGTGTTCTCTTTAGAGACCACACATGGCTCCAACAGTGTCATTTCATGTGTGCTCTTTTTACTAACAACAACCAGAGTCATTGCATGTGTGTTCTTTTTACTAACAACAACCAGAGTTATTTCATGTGTGTTCTTTTTACTAACAACAACCAGAGTCATTGAAATGTGTGTTCTCTTTAGAGACCACACATGGATCCACAAGTGTTATTGCATGTGTGCTCTTTCTACTAACAACAACCAGAGTCATTGCATGTCTGTTCTTTTTACTAACAACAACTAGTGGCATTGCATGTGTGTTCTTTTTACTATCAACAACTAGAGTCATTGCATCTGTGTTCTTTTCACATACCATATATGGATCCACCAGTGTCATTGCATGTGTGTTCTCTTCAGAGACCACACATGGATCCACTAGTGTCATTGCATGTGTGCTCTTTTTACTAACAACAACTGGTGTCATTGCATGTGTGCTCTTTTCACATACCACATATGGATCCGCCAGTGTCATTGAAATGTGTGTTCTCTTCAGACACCACACCTGGATCCACAAATGTCATTGCATGTGTGTTCGTTTTCCTAACAACAACTGGAGTCATTGCATGTGTGTTCTTTTCACATACCACATATGGATCCACCAGTGTCATTGAAATGTGTGTTCTCTTCAGAGACCACACATGGATCCACCAGTGTCATTGCATGTGTGCACTTTTTAGTAACAACAACCACAGTCATTGCATGTGTGTTCTTTTCACATACCACATATGGATCCACCAGTGTCATTGAAATGTGTGTTCTTTTCACAATCCACCTATGGATCCACCAGTGTCATTGTATGTGTGCTCTTTTTACTAACAACAAACAAAGTCATTGTATGTGTGTTCTCTTCAGAGACCACACATGAATCCACCAGTGTCATTGCATGTGTGCTCTTTTTACTCACAATAGCCAGACTCATTGCATGACTATTATTTTCACATACCACATATGGATCCACCAGTGCCATTGAAATGTGTGTTCTCTTCATAGACCACACATGGATCCACCAGTGTCATTGCATGTGTGCTCTTTTTACTAACAACAACCTGAGTCATTGCATGTGTGTTCTTTTTACTAACAACAACCAGAGTCATTGCATGTGTGTTCTTTTTACTAACAACAACCAGAGTAATTGCATGTGTGTGTTCTTTTACTAACAACAACAAGTGTCATTGCATGTGTGCTCTCTTTAGAGACCACACATGGATTCACCACTTTCATTGCATGTGTGTTCTTTTTACTAACAACAACCAGAGTCATTGCATGTGTGCTCTCTTTAGAGACCACACATGGATTCACCACTTTCATTGCATGTGTGTTCTTTTTACTAACAACAACTGGTGTCATTGCATGTGTGTTCTTTTCACATACCACATAGGGATCCACCAGTGTCATTGAAATGTGTGTTCTCTTCAGACCACACATGGATCCAATAGTGTAATTGCATGTCCTCTTTTCACTAACAACAACAGAGTCATTGCATTGTGTTCTTTTTACTAACAATAACCAGAGTTATTGCATGTGTTCTTTTACTAACAACAACCAGAGTCACTGAAACGTGTGTTCTCTTCAGAGACCACACATGGATCCACCAGGTCATTATGTGTGATATTTTTACTAACAACCAGAGTCATTGCATGTCTGTTCTTTTACTAACAACAACCAGTGTCATTGCATGTGTGTTCTTTTCACATACGACATATGGATCCACCAGTGTCATTGAAATGTGTGTTCTCTTTAGAGATCACACATGGCTCCAACGATGTCATTTCATGTGTGCTCTTTTACTAACAACAACCTGAGTCATTGCATGTGTGTTCTTTTTACTAACAACAACCAGAGTTATTTCATGTGTGTTCTTTTACTAACAACAACCAGAGTCATTGAAATGTGTGTTCTTTAGAGACCACACATGGATCCACAAGTGTTATTGCATGTGTGCTCTTTCTACTAACAACAACCGAGTCATTGCATGTCCTGTCTTTTACTAACAACAACTAGTGGCATTGCATGTGTGTTCTTTTACTATCAACAACTCGAGTCATTGCAACTGAGTTCTTTACACATACCATATATGGATCCACCAGTGTCATTGCATGTGTGTTCTCTTCAGAGACCACACATGGATCCACCAGTGTCATTGCATGTGTGCTTTTTTTACTAACAACAACTCGTGTCATTGCATGTGTGCTCTTTCACATACCACATATGGATCCGCCAAAGGTCATTGAAATGTGTGTTCTCTTCATACACCACACCTGGATCCACAAATGTCATTGCATGTGTGTTCGTTTTCCTAACAACAACTGGAGTCATTGCATGTGTGTTCTTTTCACATACCACATATGGATCCACCAGTGTCATTGAAATGTGTGTTCTTCTTGAGACCACACATGGATCCACCAGTGTCATTGCATGTGTGCACTTTTTAGTAACAACAACCACAGTCATTGCATGTGTGTTCTTTTCACATACCACATAAGGAGACAAACCAGTCCTTTAAATGTGTGTTCTTTTCACAATCCACCTATGGATCCACCAGTGTCATTGTATGTGTGCTCTTTTTACTAACAACAAACAAAGTCATTGTATGTGTGTTCTCTTCAGAGACCACACATGAATCCACCAGTGTCATTGCATGTGTGCTCTTTTTACTCACAATAGCCAGACTCATTGCATGAGTAATATTTTCACATAACACATATGGATCAACCAGGCATTGAAATGTGTGTTCTTTCTTCATAGACCACACATGGATCCACCAGTGTCATTGCATGTGTGCTCTTTTTACTAACAACAACCTGAGTCATTGCATGTGTGTTCTTTTTACTAACAACAACCAGAGTCATTGCATGTGTGTTCTTTTTACTAACAACAACCAGAGTAATTGCATGTGTGTTCTTTTTACTAACAACAACAAGAGTCATTGCATGTGTGCTCTCTTTAGAGACCACACATGGATTCACCACTTTCATTGCATGTGTGTTCTTTTTACTAACAACAACCAGAGTCATTGCATGTGTGCTCTCTTTAGAGACCACACATGGATTCACCACTTTCATTGCATGTGTGTTCTTTTTACTAACAACAACTGGTGTCATTGCATGTGTGTTCTTTTCACATACCACATAGGGATCCACCAGTGTCATTGAAATGTGTGTTCTCTTCAGAGACCACACATGGATCCAATAGTGTAATTGCATGTGTCCTCTTTTCACTAACAACAACAGAGTCATTGCATTGTGTTCTTTTTACTAACAATAACCAGAGTATTGCATGTGTGTTCTTTTTACTAACAACAACCAGAGTCATTGAAACGTGTGTTCTCTTCAGAGACCACACATGGATCCACCAAAGGTCATTGCTTGTGTGATATTTTTACTAACAACAACCAGAGTCATTGCATGTCTGTTCTTTTTACTAACAACAACCAGTGTCATTGCATGTGTGTTCTTTTCACATACGACATATGGATCCACCAGTGTCATTGAAATGTGTGTTCTCTTTAGAGACCACACATGGCTCCAACAGTGTCATTTCATGTGTGCTCTTTTTACTAACAACAACCAGAGTCATTGCATGTGTGTTCTTTTTACTAACAACAACCAGAGTTATTTCATGTGTGTTCTTTTTACTAACAACAACCAGAGTCATTGAAATGTGTGTTCTCTTTAGAGACCACACATGGATCCACAAGTGTTATTGCATGTGTGCTCTTTCTACTAACAACAACCAGAGTCATTGCATGTCTGTTCTTTTTACTAACAACAACTAGTGGCATTGCATGTATGTTCTTTTTACTATCAACAACTAGAGTCATTGCATCTGTGTTCTTTTCACATACCATATATGGATCCACCAGTGTCATTGCATGTGTGTTCTCTTCAGAGACCACACATGGATCCACTAGTGTCATTGCATGTGTGCTCTTTTACTAACAACAACTGTGTCATTGCATGTGTGCTCTTTCACATACCACATATGGATCCGCCATTGTCATTGAAATGTGTGTTCTCTTCACACCACACTGGATCCACAAATGTCATTGCATGTGTGTTTTTCCTAACAACAAGGAGTCATTGCATGTGTGTTCTTTTCACATACCACATATGGATCCACCAGTGTCATTGAAATGTGTGTTCTCTTCAGAGACCACCTATGGATCCACCTGATGTCATTGCATGTGTGCACTTTTTAGTAACAACAACCACAGTCATTGCATGTGTGTTCTTTTCACATACCACATATGGATCCACCAGTGTCATTGAAATGTGTGTTCTTTTCACAATCCACCTATGGATCCACCAGTGTCATTGTATGTGTGCTCTTTTTACTAACAACAAACAAAGTCATTGTATGTGTGTTCTTTAGACCACACATGAATCCACCAGTCATTGCATGTGTCTCTTTTACTCACAATAGCCAGACTCATTGCATGACTATTATTTTCACATACCACATATGGATCCACCGTGCCATTGAAATGTGTGTTCTCTTCATAGACCACACATGGATCCACTGGTCATTGCATGTGTGCTCTTTTTACTAACAACAACCTGAGTCATTGCATGTGTGTTCTTTTTACTAACAACAACCAGAGTCATTGCATGTGTGTTCTTTTTACTAACAACAACCAGAGTAATTGCATGTGTGTTCTTTTTACTAACAACAACAAGAGTCATTGCATGTGTGCTCTCTTTAGAGACCACACATGGATTCACCACTTTCATTGCATGTGTGTTCTTTTTACTAACAACAACCAGAGTCATTGCATGTGTGCTCTCTTTAGAGACCACACATGGATTCACCACTTTCATTGCATGTGTGTTCTTTTTACTAACAACAACTGGTGTCATTGCATGTGTGTTCTTTTCACATACCACATAGGGATCCACCAGTGTCATTGAAATGTGTGTTCTCTTCAGAGACCACACATGGATCCAATAGTGTAATTGCATGTGTCCTCTTTTCACTAACAACAACAGAGTCATTGCATTGTGTTCTTTTTACTAACAATAACCAGAGTTATTGCATGTGTGTTCTTTTTACTAACAACAACCAGAGTCATTGAAACGTGTGTTCTCTTCAGAGACCACACATGGATCCACCAGTGTCATTGCGTGTGTGCTATTTTTACTAACAACAACCAGAGTCATTGCATGTCTGTTCTTTTTACTAACAACAACCAGTGTCATTGCATGTGTGTTCTTTTCACATACGACATATGGATCCACCAGTGTCATTGAAATGTGTGTTCTCTTTAGAGACCACACATGGCTCCAACAGTGTCATTTCATGTGTGCTCTTTTTACTAACAACAACCAGAGTTATTTCATGTGTGTTCTTTTTACTAACAACAACCAGAGTCATTGAAATGTGTGTTCTCTTTAGAGACCACACATGGATCCACAAGTGTTATTGCATGTGTGCTCTTTTCACATAGCATATATGGATCCACCAGTGTCATTGCATGTGTGTTCTCTTTAGAGACCACACATGGATCCACCAGTGTCATTGGACGTGTGCTCTTTTTACTAACAACAATTGGTGTTATTGCATGTGTGATCTTTTCACATACCATATATGGATCCACCAGTGTCATTGAAATGTGCGTTATCTTCAAAGACCACACATGGATCCACCATTGTCATTGCATGTGTGTTCTTTTTACTAACAACAACTAGAGTCATTGCATGTGTGTTCTTTTCACATACCACATATGGATCCACCAGTGTCCTTGCATGTGTGCTCTTTTTACTAACAATAACCAGGGTCATTGCATGTGTGTTCTTTTTACTAACAACAACCAGAGTCATTATAATGTGTGTTCTCTTCAGAGACCACACATGGATCCACCAATGTCATTGCATGTGTGCTCTTTTTACTAATAACAACCGGATTCATTGCATGTGTGTTCTTTTTACTAATAACAACCAGTGTCATTGCATGTGTGTTCTTTTTACTAACAACAAATGGAGTCTATTCATGACTATTCTGTTCACATACCACATATGGATAAACTAGTGTCATTGCATGTGTGTTCTCTTCAAAGACCACACATGGATCCACCAGTGTCATTGCATGTATGTTCTTTTTACTAACAACAACTGGAGTCATTGCATGTGTGTTCTTTTCACATACCACATATGGATCCACCAGTGTCATTGAAATGTGTGCTCTCTTCAGAGACCACACATGGATCCAACAGTGTCATTGCATGTGTGCTCTTTTTACTAACAACAACCAGAGTCATTGCATGTGTGTTCTTTTCACATACCACATATGGATCCACCAGTGTCACTGAAATGTGTGTTATCTTCACAATCCACCTATGGATCCACCAGCATCATTGCATGTGTGCTCTTTTTACTAACAACAACTAGAGTCATTGCATGTGTATTCTCTTCAGAGACCACACATGGATCCACCAGTGTCATTGCATGTGTGCTCTTTTTACTAACAACAACCAATGTCATTGCATGTGTGCTCTTTTCACATACCACATATGGATCCACCAGTGTCATTGCATGTGTGTTCTCTTCAGAGACCACACATGGATCCACCAGTGTAATTGCATGTGTGTTCTTTTTACTAACAACAACTAGAGTCAATTCATGACTATGCTTTTCACATACCACATATGGATCCACCAGTTTCATTGCATGTGTGTTTTCTTTAGAGACCACACATGGATCCACCAGAGTCATTGCATGTGTGTTATTTTTACTAACAACAACTAGAGTCATTGCATGTGTGTTCTTTTCACATACCACATATGGATCCACCAGTGTCATTGAAATGTGTGCTCTCTTAAGAGACCACACAAGGATCCACCAGTGACATTGCATGTGTGCTCTTTTTACTAACAACAACCAGAGTCATTGCATGTGTGTTCTTTTCACATACCACATATGGATCCACCAGTGTCACTAAAACGTGTGTTCTTTTCACAATCCACCTATGGATCCACCGTGTCATTGCATGTGTGCTCTTTTACTAACAACAACTAGAGTCATTGCATGTGTGTTCTCTTCAAAGACCACACATGGATCCACCAGTGTCATTGCATGTGTGATCTTTTTACGAACAACAGCTAGAGTCATTGCAAGACTATTATTTTCACATACCACATATGGATCCACCAGTGTCATTGAAATGTGTGTTCTCTTCAGAGACCACACATGGATCCACTAGTGTCATTGCATGTGTGCTCTTTTTACTAACAACAACCAGAGTCATTCCATGTGTGTTCTTTTTACTAACAACAAAAAGAGTCATTGCATGTGTTCTCTTACTTACTAACAACCAGAGACATTGCATGTGTTCTTTTTACTAACAACAACAGAGTGATTGCATGTGTGTTCTTTTTACTAACAACAACCAGAGTCATTGCATGTGTGCTCTCTTCAGAGACCACACATGGATTTACTAGTGTCATTGCATGTGTGTTATTTTTACTAACAACATCTGGAGTCATTGCATGTGTGTTCTTTTCACATACCACATATGGATCCACCAGTGTCATTGAAATGTGTGTTCTCTTCAGAGACCACACATGGATCCAACAGTGTCATTGCATGTGTGCTCTTTTTACTAACAACAACCAGAGTCATTGCATGTGTGTTCTTTTTACTAACAACAACCAGAGTTATTGTATGTGTGTTCTTTTTACTAACAACAACAAGAGTCATTGAAATGTGTGTTCTCTTCAGAGACCACACATGGATCCACCAGTGTCATTGCATGTGTGCTCTTTTTACTAACAACAACTAGAGTCATTTGATGTTTGTTCTTTTTACTAACAACAACCAGTGTCATTGCATGTGTGTTCTTTTTAGTAACAACAACTGGAGTCATTGCATGTGTGTTCTTTTCACATACCATATATGGATCCACCAGTGTCATTGCATGTGTGTTCTCTTTCGAGACCACACATGGATCCACCAGTGTCATTGCATGTGTGTCGTGGTGGTGTCACGGCAGATGCCATGGATAGGCTAAAGGTGGGGACTAATATGCGCTAGGGGAATCCAGGGAGGGATAGTAGATTGATTCTCTACACAGAAGCTTTGTATTGATATTCAATCTCCAGGATTACAAGTGCTCCTCGAGCTGTATTGACAAGAGGAGGAAGAAGAAACTCTCTTACTCTTGCCTTCTATCTCGCCCAAGAACCTTAGGTCCACTAGTGCTCAACCAACTAGAATTCTCCCAACTCTGTATCATAAAAAACCCAACCCTCCTACCAGAACCCTAACCCCCCCTTATTTAGAGGTGGTTCGGTCCTGGCCTAGGGCATACGTGGAGGCATATTACTAAGAATATGCCCCCTCCCAAAGTAGTAACCCGACAGGGGTGCTTTTCCCCCGGGTCACACTTCCTTTAGCGACGTAGCCTCTGCGGTGCCCGCGTCAGCCGACGTGAGCGTCGTCACCCTTGTCAGCCACGATCCGGTGGTCTCGCCCTTGCTTTATTCGCTCATCTAGTACGCACCGGACCTTCTTTTTTGACCAGAGAGATTCCTTCCTTCTCCTAGAAGCCAAGCGAGGATCCGGATCACAGTTGATCCGGCCACACATGTTCCTGCATATAAGCTAGACAAGCATTTCCGACTTACTTCTTAAGTCGAACGAGACAATGTTAGGCGACCCCCTGGTTCGGGTTACTCCGTGATCCGGCCTGCCTTGAGGTGACTCGGCCAGCATCCGCTTTGACCTTGCCGAACCTCGGCTAACTCGGCCCTTATACCCCGGAGTGACCCTACCCGGGGTTATCCCCCCAACATTAGTCCCTCGGTTGGTGTGGCCTTAGCGGCCTTGGTCGCTAAGGCCACATCAGTTCATTCAGATTTAAGCCTGACGTTTAGTTCCGGGTTAACTTCTTGTCTCGAATTATATGGATTTACGTTCCCTTCGCACATTCCAAGTTTTCACTTGCCGGCCGGGTTACCATTGTAGCTCGGATCCTATGGTTTTACTTTCCCTCTGCACATTTCAAGTTTTCACTTGTCGGCCGGGTTACCATGGAGGCTCGGATCCGGGCCTTGCTTCCTTCTCTCGTACGCCAACCCACGTAAAGGTTAATCATTATGTTGCCTCATTTTAAGGGACTGCACAGTAACTGCCGCAGTAACTGTCAGTGATTACTATGCGTGGGTTATGTCACGCCTGTCTCCTCGTTTATTGCAACTACACGTCGTGTCATGGGATCATATTTACTCTGTGGCCTCCGCTGTGGCTTGTCTCTGATTGGCTAATGCCGGTGATACACGGCCACAGCGTGTGGCTCTCCAGCGCAGCACGATCCCACTTTTCGACATCGGGGCGTTAAATAGGGAGGGGCGCGCCTTAGCACTTTTCCATCTCCGCCGCCTCCTCCTCTTCTTCTTCCTCGCGACCGCGCCACCGCCAGTGCCCGTTGCAGCAGTGCTGCCGCCGCACCTTCTCCGTGCCTCCGCACCGCAGCCACCGCTGCACCACTGCTTACCCACGGGTCCTCGTCAATCTAGATGACGGAGGAGGAGCTCATCGTCGTCGAGCAGGAGATGGAGGAGGACGCGATGCGGCGCGACGTGGCCGGTTCGTGGTCTGCCAGACGACATCGACCGGTTTCTCTACCGACCCGGCGATTCCCGCCGGCGCCGCCGCCTTCCCTCCTCGATTGGCCCTCACCCAATCCGGGTGAGTTCGTCGTTTTCCTATCCCATTTCCAACGGGGATTTGGTCTTCCGGTGAGTGATTTCTTCCGGGACTGGGTCCGGACCTATCACCTGCAACCACATCATCTCCCGGCGAACGCCATCATCTCTCTGTCCGCTTTCGTCTCTTCGATCGAGGGCTACACCGGACTATGGCCCACGAAGGATCTGTGGATCCGGTTCTTCGGCCTCCATCACAACGTCGTCCCCAACATCCACGTCGAGTCGGAGCACAAGCAGCTCACTCAGTTCGGAGCTGCCTCGATCTCGCCCCGGAGATTTTCAATCTTTCCCCGGGTCACCGGGCTTGACTCCTGCAAAGGATGGGCCCGGACCATCTTCTACGTCCGGAACGAAGGCACCGAAGACTTGATCCGGTTGCTGCCCTATGCTCCGGGTCCCCCGGACACGGATTTATGGGAGGAGGTCGCCAAAAAACCTACAGCTCTGGCCAACCAAGTCCACAAAAGGTTCGTGGAGCTGAAGAAGCTCGGATTGCGCAACGAAGATGCCATGATCACATTCGTATGCAACCGAATCTCTCCCTTCCAGCGGCGCACTCACAAGTTGTGCCATATGAGCTTCAGCTGCGACCCCAACCGAACCTCCTCGGTCGAGTTGAGCAATACGGAGATCTTCCGCCGGGTCAAGGATCTTTTCACCACCCATAAGGATTTTTCCGCCGAATGGACGTGGGGAATCGAGCATTACCAGGATGTGCTCCCTCCCGGTAAGCTTCATGGGTGAACTTATTTCGGATCAATTACATGTCGGTTCTTATCATATTTTTGACCCTGCTCCTTGTGCCTTTTTTTTCTCAGCTGTTTCTCCAGCAAACCCTCGAGGATGGTACCGATCCGACCCTTAAGTGGGCCCCGGACCGAGAAATCCCAGATGAGGAGGAGCCGGACCAGGAGATGTTCCTCCCCACAACCGACGCCAGCAAACGACCCAGCGGTAAATTCTCTTCTCTTAGAGATTGGCCCGACGATGAGTATGACTCGGATATCGACATGATTGAACCTGTTGAGGCTGTCCCTCTTTCTTTTGCCTTCCCGGCATCAGCTAACCCCGGTGGGCACATCCACGAGGATTCTCCACTTGCCACGGGCGAGCCTGTTCCGGTGGCGTCGAAGAAGAAGCACGGATCCGCGTCAAGTTCTTCTTCCGAACCTTCTCAGCCTACCAAAAGGCAAAAGAAGGCCGGAGACAAGACTGCCTCCAAACGGGCAGGCAAAGCCCCGGCACGGAGGGCCCGGAAACCTAAGGAGGCCGAGACCTCGGATGCGTAAGTCATTTTTCACTACGCAACACACTTCTCCCTGCCTCGGGGTAATTTTACTCCTGACATTATTTTCTTTTGCAGGGCTCCTGTGGAGGTCCCTCAGAGCGGATCAAGCATCTACTCTCCCCTTCGGTCCGGTCCTTCCCCTCCTCGTGACGACGAGTCACGCCCGCTGAGCCCTATTCCAGAGGGCTCTGCGGCCGCTCCGGGTTCCGCAGTACCTCCTTCAGAGGAACGCGACCTCGGATCGGGAGGGGTCGGATCGGCCGAGGCAACGCCGTACGTCACTTCGGCATTGCCACACCCAGCAACCACCAAGTCTACTGCAACTCCAGCACTAGCAGCAGCTCCAGCACCATCCACCGAACCAGCGCCTGTCCCGGCTCCGAAGAAACCAACAGCATCTCCCAGTCCTGCCACCAAGGCTCCCGTGCCAAGTTCGTCTGCCTCGTCCGAGTCATCCCAAGTTCGGCGAGGAACCACTCCAGTGGCTTCCAAGGGCAAATCCACTGTGGTCACATCCTCCCAGCAGGCCAAAGGCAAGTCTACCTCCGTCGAGGCCGGTCAGCGAACCTTGTCGTCAATGCTTCCGAAGAAGTCACCAGCACCGACGGATCCTCCTGCCGAGCCAACCGACTCGCAGCAGATGGTTCTTCACACTAGCCCAGCTCTTGCCTTGATTGAAAGGAAAGAATCTCACGCAAAGGGCTTGGTGGCACCCCACATGCCTACTGGCAAAATGTACCCTCCGAGCCTCATCGAGTTTGTCATGAACTGGAATAAGGCGGAGTTCGTCTACAACGACGATCTCCCGCGGCCCCGCTGAATTTTCCGCTCAGATGAATACCGCCGCCAAGGCCATTAACCTCGTTGGGCGAATGATGGAGGTACGTCGTTTCTTCTTTACATGCTGCAGATAATAACCATTAGTCCCCGAGCCTCCGGCGGAGTAACTTGTTACTCGGTCGGATGCTCATTAGAAGATCAACGTAGCTGCATGTAAACTTCGAATATGCACACACATAGAGCCGGGTTAAGTTCCACTTGGCTCGGATCTCGTATACTTCGAATATGCACACACCTAGAACCGGGTTAAGTTCCGCTTGGCCCGGATCTCGTATACTTCGAATATGCACACACCTAGAGCCGGGTTAAGTTCTGCTTGGCCCAGATCTTGTACACTTCGAATATGCACACACCTAGAGCCGGGTTAAGTTCCGCTTGGCCCGGATCTTGTACACTTCAAATATGCACACACCTAGAGCCAGGTTAAGTTCCGCTTGGCCCGGATCTTGTATACTTCAAATATGCACACACCTAGAGCCGGGTTAAGTTCCGCTTGGCCCGGATCTTGTATACTTCGAATATGCAACGAACTAATTTTACACGCCTGTACCTTTGTCAGGTAACTACCAATGGCCGGAGCGCCGAGTTTTAGCGCCTGCTTGATACCCACAAGATCTTGCACGCAAAACATGTTGCACTTAGCACGGAGCATGAAAAGAGGGGTAATTTCCTCTCTTAACACCTCTCCGTTTCATTTGTTTCTGCCGGACTAACCTCCTTATTCGGTTTTTTTTGCAGCTGGGGTGGAGGCTGAAAAAAAATTATGCGGAAGAACTAGGAGGAAATCCGAGGTATGTCCTCTTTCGGCCAACGTCGTTGTGTTTTCCATTCCTTCTTCTCCTTGGCTCGGCAAACATTCACTCCTCGGCTTTGCCAGGTTAACACACTATTTCAGCATCGCTTGAGGATAGTGTGCCCGTGCCTGATATGATGCTGCATTTTCTCGAACAAGCAGGACAGCATCAAGCCGAGCTGAAGAAGAAGAACGATGAGCTTACCCTCCTCCGGACCAAGGAAGACGAAATAGCCAAACTCAAGGCCGAGATGGAGAAGATGAAGGCCCAACACAAAACCGAACTCCAAAAAGTTGGCCAGAACTTCACCGAAGAGCGTGGGCGCTTTACCCTCCAGATCTCCAAGGACCAGGACCTACTCAAGGAATCCGAGGTCCAGCTTGGGTCCGCGCTCGCTGAGCTTAAACAACTTCGCCAGAGACGCGACAGTTGTATCAAGGAGTTGAACCGGATCCATCATCATATCTCACGTAAGTTTCTTCCCCTTGTCCGACATAGTTTTCCGGGTTAGCTCATATGCCTTTGCTTCAGCATCTTCCCTTTCCTTATTTTTAGATCACTTTCCGGAGAGTACTCCCATCGCTAGTGCTGCTGTTGCCAAATTCCGAGAGAGGGGTACTCCCGTCACTCCTGATGGTGAGAGCGTCCCCTTAGACATGGAGGACCTGTTGGTCAGCGTGTCAACTCGGGTGGAATCCATCAAGAACTATGGGAAAGATCTCCTCGACGTTGCGGTCCGGATCTTCAATACTTTATGGCCAAGCAAGAGCACTCCGAAAAGGATCACACTCCTTGCTGAGAAGCTATTGGAAATCGAGACACAACTTGATCTCTGGAGAGAATCCGCCGGGCGTGCCGTAGCAGATACCCTCCTCCATCATGTCCTTACATGGTACGAGAAGATCGACCTGAGCCTCCTCACACGCCGGCGCACCGGATCTAAATGGACCGATGATCCGGAGTGGGTAGCTCGGCGCTAGGCTTGCGCCTACAGCCTTGTCGAATATTCTCCCATCCATGACTGGGTTGAGGGGCCGAGATTTCTATAATTCGGCGAGGAGGAGCAGATGGAGAACGTGGAGGATGGGTCGGGCGATGATGGAGAAGATGCTGCTTTAGATATTGAAGACAGTGATGATGACGCCGAACTTCCTCCTCCTGCCGCTCCTTAGTGGAAAAAACTTGAAAATTTATCAGATCCCTGGTATGCCGGGTGCAATTGTATGCTGAATACATGATATTTTGCTACTATGCTTGTATGCCGGATTAACTTGGGCGTAGTCCCCGAGTTTCATTTTCTTGTTCGTCCAATTCTCCAGCTTGATCCGTGCCTACCTTGATTCGGTTTTACGACTTACGAATCCGAGCCTCAAGAATCGTTTTAACAATACTGAGAAACTTTGAGGCTTGGCTCAAAATAATTCAACATAATAACTTGAAAGTAACTACGGTGTTAGTCCGAAAAAACGAACGTTAGCTGGAATAAATTCGTTTCTTTAGTGGTCTTTCATGTGCTACGCAATTCCAAACTTGTTCCCTTGCTTGCCATGAAGCCAATTCTTGTTGGGCAGCAGCAAGTCGAAGGGTTGGGTTTTTGGTGCACACACATTACTAATCCGGGTTAAGTGAAACGAGTCATTCCAGCTAACGCATAAAAAGTAACAACAATCATTTATTAAGGCAGTCCCCGAGTTACTGCTCGAGGCTCCGCTATTTCATTGATAAGCTCATTGCCGACATACATACCGACATATGAGATGCCTCGGATACATACACTTCATAGCTAAGTGTAGAAGGGACGAAGTAGTGCTACATTCCATGGTCGCTTCGATTCCTCTCCGGACCTATCTGCCTTGTTCTTTTCCTGTGGCTTTGCATCTATAAGATAGTAGGAATCATTGTGCAATGCTTTGCTCACAATAAATTGTCCTTCCCATGGGGGGGATAATTTATGCATGCCAGTGGTACGCTGTACCAACCGGAGCACCAGATCTCCTTCCCGGAAGACTCGGGGGCACACTTTCCGGCTATGATAGCGTCGGAGATTTTGCTGATATATGGCGGATCTGGACAGTGCCTTCTCGCTTCTTCCAGCAGATCAACATCATTTTGCCGGGCTTCTTGCACTTCGCTTCGTATTGGGTGACCCTAGGCAAATCATGCTCTATGTCGGCCGGTAATATAGCTTCGCCCATATACCGTAAAGAACGACGGTAGCTCGTTGATCGATTTGGAGTTGTTCTTAACTCCACAATACCGGTAGTTCTTCTATCCAGACCCCGCTGATCTTGCAGCTCAATGAGCCGGGGTTTTATCCCGGATAGCACTAATCCGTTGGATCTTTCCACTTGTCCGTTCGATGCGGGGTGGGCTACCGAGGCTACGTCGAGTCGGATTTTCTTATCTCGGCAGAATCGTGCAAATGCTCCTTCAGCAAAATTTGTGCCGTTATCAGTTATAATGCTGTGTGGATAACCGTATCTCAAGATGATGGCTTTGAGAAATGTCACGGCCGTAGCTCCATCACATTTTCTTATAGGCTTCACTTCGATCCATTTTGTAAACTTGTCCACCATGACCAGAATGTGCGTCATGTTTCCTCTTGCTGGTTTGAACGGGCCAACCATATCCAAGCACCACACAACAAATGGCCATGTAATTGGTATGGTTTTGAGTTCGACATAGGCATATGTGTCTTGGTGGCGTACCTTTGACAACCATTGCATTTTCTCACTATATCTTCTGCTTGCTCCAAGGCACTTGGCCAGTAGAATCCATGCCGGAATGCCTTTTCCGCTAAGGCCCGGGATGAGGCATGATGCCCGCATTCTCCTTGGTGTATATCTCGGAGGATGTCAAGTCCTTCTTCCGGGTCAACACACCGCTGGAGGACATTGGTTGCACTCCGTTTGTACAGCTCGGAATTGATGATTGTGTAAGCTTTGGCTCTCCTCTGAGTTTGCCTGGCTAGCACCTCCTCAGTGGGTAACGTTCCATCTTTCAAGAACTGGTATATAGGCAGTGCCCAAGCTAGTATTGCTCGCACAGGGAACATCTCCTCATCAATTTCCATCTGATCCACCGGCATAACTTCAGCCGGATCACGCTGAACAGTCCCCGGGTCTAGCGAGGTAGTCCCCGGGTTTGCCGAGGTAATTCCCGGGTTCGGCGTGCTACCTCCCATGTCAATGTCCATGGGCTCAGCTCCAGATTCCGCGTTTTCCGGGACATAGATTGAATTGGTTCCTGGGGACGGCCTGATAGATGGTTTTCTGAGGTGCTCCAATGCTACGCCCAGTGGAATTGCCTGTCGGGTCGATCCGAGCTTTGACAGCATGTCGGCAGCTTCATTTTCCACGCGAGGTACATGGTGAAATTCGCATCCCTCAAAGTAACCCGAGATCTTCTGCACATGAAATCTGTATAGCTCCATGTTTGGTTCCAGGGTGTCCCACACTCCGGACACTTGTCAGACATTAGATCCGAGTCGCCAAAGCATATTATCCGACGTATGCCAATCTCTTTTGCCACTTTGAGACCATGCACAAGAGCCTCGTACTCAGCGACATTGTTTGATGCCGTGAAATGGATCTGGAATACGTACTTGAGCTGATCCTTCTTTGGCGAGGTAAGCACAACCCCGGCACCTAACCCGGTTTTGGTTTTCGATCCGTCAAAGTGCATCCTCCAGTAGTCCGGATCTGGTGGCGGCGGTTCATATTGTACCTCGGCCCAATCCACGAAAAAGTCCACCACAGCCTGGGACTTGATTGCTTCTCTCCTATCATATTGGGGTGCGTAAGCTGCTAGCTCAATTGCCCATTTCGCAATTCTGCCATTCGCATCTTTGTTACCTATTATCTCGGATATGGGGGCTTCGCATATCACTTTGATGGGATGCTCCTCAAAGTAGTGCTTTAACTTCTTTGCCGCCATATAAACACCGTATGCCATCTTTTGAAAATGCGGGTAGTTCTGTTTTGAGGCAGCCAATACCTCGCTCAAGTAATACACTAGCCTCTGCACCGACTTACCCTCTTCATCTCGCTCCACTACAATCACTACACTTACAACTCGGTTGGTTGCGGCTATGTAGAGCAACATTGGCTCCTTTTACAGTGGAGAAGCTAACACTGGTGCAGTGGCCAACATCTTTTTCAAGTGGGCAAAAGCTTCCTCGGCCTACGGCGTCCAAACGAATTTATCTGACTTTTTCATGAGTTGGTAGAGAGGCAGTGCATTTTCCCCTAACCGACATACAAACCGACTCAACGACGCCAGCATCCAAAGGAACTTCGACGTTGTTGAGACACTTCAAAGCAGCTCCATTCGCTCGATGGCTCGGATCTTAGTTGGTTAACCTCTATACCGGTGAGACGAAATCCGAGTAATTTCCAGCCGACACCGAAGGTACATTTCATGGGTTAAGCTTCATCCGGAATCTCCTCAAGTTCGTGAATGTTTGCCTTATGTCGTCAAGGAGTGTTGCGCTTTCCTTGGTCTTAATAACCACATCATCCACGTAGACTTGTACATTTTGACCTATTTGATCGTGCAAACATTTTTGCATAAATCTTTGGTACGTTGCTCCTGCATTTCGTAAACCGAACGGCATAGTGCGATAGCAATAAGTTCTGCACGGGTAATAAAGGCAGTTTTATTTGATCATCCGGTTCGTAGGTATCCGTGGAAACCAGAATAAGCGCCAATGAATGACAATACCACATCCCGCGGTAGAGTCGATGATCCGATCTATCCTCAAAGTGGAAATGGATCTTTGACACGCCTTTGTTCAGGTTCGTAATCGATACACATACGCCAAACCACCGCCACGCTCGATCATCCTTCTTCTTTCTACCAAAGACCGGATTAGAGAGCCAATCCGATACAACACCTCCATGAAAAATCCAGATCCTACCAACCCAGCTAACTCGACACCAATAACCTTTCTCATATCCTCGGTGAAGGCCGGAGAGGCTGCTTCACCGCCTTGTTCGGTATTACGTCAAAGAGTGCTCGGCCAACTCCTCGAACACCTTGCAAGTCCTGTGGACCAAGCAAAATATCCCGATTCTCACGGAGGAAGTTGACGAGCTCGCTTCCTATTTGTCGCTTAACACGCCACCAATTGTTACGCAGACGCCCGAAACATGTTATCCACTCGAATCTTCTTGGTGTCCTTCGCTTGAAACGAACGCTTCCATGCGGGTTGCTTAACGCCGCATGTATCGCAGCGGACTGAGCTAATGTCACCACCTCTTGGATTTTTCTTTTCTCTCGCGCAATCACGAGTGACTCGGCTAGGTTAGACCCGACTGAAGCGCACTCAATAGAACGTCGGAAATCCCCAGCGATAGTAATTGCTCCATTTGGCAACTTCATCTTCAGATAACTAACATGGCAACTTGCCATGAATTTGCTCAGTGCTGGTCTCCCGAGTAATGCATGATACGTGCTCTCCAAGTTCACCACCTCAAACTCCAGATTCTTAGTTCGGCAGTTATCCCTCGTATCGAATAGCACGTCGACCCGGACTTTGCCTATGGGCTCACAGGATATGCCTAGTACGATACCATGGAAAGTTGTTCTTGTAGCCTAGAGCATGTTCTCCGAGATGCCCAACTTGCGCATCGTATCCGCATACATGATGTTAATGCTACTGCCATTGTCGATCAGTACCTTGGAGAACCTCACATTAATGTTTGGTCCAATGAACGTCGGATCTAACACTAGTGCATACGAGCCCGGACTTGGCATAAGCTTGGGATGATCTTTGACGCCTGTGTAATTTCCTGTCCGACCAAGACATGTACCTCGTCACCGCAGCATAACCGCTGTTAACCTCCATATGTCGGCCTGCAAGCTCTTCCTATATGTTTCCTCTGTTAGAACACACAATAGCTCGTGATGTTCCCTCGATCATTCCTTCCGTCGCTTCCTAATACCTCCGATCCGGCCGATGCTGGTTTTCCACCGATGCACTCCATCCCTTCTCTCACTGTTGTCATACTCGGCGAGGGGAGGCAACATCGTTGTTGCGTGTTTGCTGCAGAGAGAGCAGTTACCGGGTAACTCCTGCCGAGGTTGATCATTCCGGTGCCTCAACATTCTAAACCACCTTGTTCTATCTGATCCACTCACATTGCCTCGTTAGTGACCACGCTGTTCGGATTTGGTGTGTGAAATTTACACGGCTGGTCCAACATTGACTCATAGGTATACCTCGGACGATCTTTCTTTTCTTGCCATTGCTTCTTCTGCTCCGGAGTCCATGTTTTCTTGCCATCGTTTTGAGGAGTCCATTGCCCTCCCATTTTCTGGCGTTGGTTGCTCCCTGCTCCGGGCTGATCTTGATTCACGGCTGCAACTTGTTGCGAACTATACCGATGATCCGCCCATCGCCTCCTTTTTCCCTGTAATTGTTCCTCCGGATGACCCGCCGTCCCTCGGATAGTACTCCTCATTTGACTCGTTCGACGCGATCCTAGGTTGAGTTGGATCACCCAAAGCATAAGAATCCGCAATCCAGATCATCTCTGCCAGCGTGACTGGCATTTTCCTTTGAAATTTCATCAACAACTCGCTGCCATATCTTCACCCTTGTGCGAACCATGCTATAGCTTGTGACTCAATGACTCCCTCACACGAGTTTCTCACGGTACACCACCGGGTCAAGAATTCACGATCCGTTTCGTTAGATCTCGCTGCACATCGCTGTGGTCTGCGGTCTATTCGGTCTCGATATGTACTTGAGAAGTTGATAAACATTTCTTAAAATCTATCCAACAATTGATGCTTCGGGTGGCAAATTATTCAGCCATACCCTAGCCGACCTTCCAACATTTGTTACGTATCGCATACCCATCTCAAGTTGCCGCTGCAATTTTCACAAGTCTCAGAGTTTATCAGCCAATCCTCCGGCTTTGTACCGCCATACACGCCTCGTGACCCTGGTAATTGGAAATTGGGTACCGGCGGTTCTTCATGATCCGGGGTCCAAAGCACGCTGGACCCGGAGGACCTTGGCATTCGATCTGTTCGACCTATACAGCGATCCAGCTTTAACTCAAGGCCATCCGCATCAAATCCATGCTTCCCAATCTCGACCCTATCACATGATAGTCCGTCTTATGATCCCGCATTCATCATCTCCGAAGTCTCCGCCATTGTATCGGTCTTTCTCTCGTTGTGCTCTCTATTGCATACCACGGCCAGCACGCTGCTCTTGCCTTGGTATATTCCGCCGCGGTTGACCTGCTCGCCGAAGTTTCATTGTCCGCATTGCCGCTGGCAGATTCCTTGACCGCATTGCCTTGGTCGTGATTACCTCGCCCGCTTCCCTCGCTCACACTTTGTCGATCGCCGCTTTTTCCGCATCTTTTTCTTTTCCCGCACGTTGGGTCGTACGGAACGATCTGCTTGTTCCGTCTGGCTGAGGTTACTACCTCTTCTCTCCTTGGGCCACCATGAGGCGATGATGCGGCTCCAGCGGATTTCTCCGGGTTACCCATCGCCGAATGGACGATCTTAGAAGCTCCAACTCTCTCCAGGTTACCTCTCAGCAGCTCCTTGTTCTACCTGTTCGCGATCCAAACCAGCTCGTTAACCCGGTCTTGCTGTCTTTGACGGGCTTCACCCGTCAGACCCTCTAGCTCGGATGCCGCGGCATCTACTGCTCTGAGGTTCTTCGCCGGGGTACTATACTTCGGCAACCCCACAGACAGATAGTTTTCCAATTCTTCCGTCCATCATCACCTTCTCTGTTCATCTCACTTATGAGATTTTTCCCTTTTACCCTTACTGCATCAACCTTGTTTGCCTTCGCGTACTCACGTAGCATCATGTTCAAAGACTGCTGAGCCGCTGCTATTTTCTTTGCGCCCTCCAGTATCTTTTGCCGGGTCTCCTCTAGCTCGGCCTGTGCTTGAGCCGGATCTACCAGTGCTGCCACCGGGTTTGCCAAGCTATCCATAGCTTCCCTCAGCATGTTCTCAGGCCTCTCTAGCGGAGGACCCCTAGCTTTCCTCGGTGCCTTAGGCGTTACCTCCGGGTCTGGCGCTGGATCCTTGCTCATGCCCGCGCCTGGCGCAGTGATCATCACCTCTGCATGGTCCGGGGAGCGAGCGATACGCGCCTCGCTAGCCATAGTGAGGGGTGGTTCTCCTGCATCGACGACGCGACGCGGATGAACGCAAGACACGTCCACAGCAACGTAGACCTTGTGCGCACCGAGCTTGACGAAGATGCCGTTGCGCGGAAGGAGGCGCGTGCCGAAGCAGCCAGCATTGTCGCTGACGTAGTCCAGCGCTCCAAAGCGCTGAACGAGCCCGGAGACGATGCGTTCGCTGGTGCCGATGAAGTTTCCTGTCCGGATCTTCACCCCTGCTAGCGCCGCTAGCCCCATGGTGGGTGCCAACTGTCGTGGTGTTGTCACGGCAGATGCCATGGATAGGCTAAAGGTGGGGACTAATATGCGCTAGGGGAATCCAGGGAGGGATAGTAGAGTGATTCTCTACACAGAAGCTTTGTATTGATATTCAATCTCCAAGATTACAAGTGCTCCTCGAGCTGTATTGACAAGAGGAGGAAGAAGAAACTCTCTTACTCTTGCCTTCTATCTAGCCCAAGAACCCTAGGTCCACTAGTGCTCAACCAACTAGAATTCTCCCAACTCAGACGAAAACCCAACCCCTACTGTAACCCTAACCCCCCCTTATATAGAGGTGGTTCGGTCCTGGCCTAGGGCATACGTGGAGGCATATTCCTAAGAATATGCCCCCTCCCAAAGTAGTAACCCGACAGGGGTGCTTTTCCCCCGCGTCACACTTTCTTTAGCGACATAGCCTCAAGGGCGCTTCGTCACCGACGTGAGCGCTGCCACCCTTGTCGCCACGATCCGTGGTCCCGCCTTGCTTTTATTCGGCCATCCAAGATGCACGGACCTTCTTTTTGTCCAGAGATTCCTTCCTTCCTAGAAGCTGTTGAGGATCCGGATCACAGTTGATCCGGCCACACCTGTTCCTGAATATAAGCTAGACAAGCATTTCCGACTTACTCCTTAAGTCGGACGAGACAATGTTAGGCGACTCCGTGATCTGGCCTGCCTTGAGGTGACTCGGCCAGCATCCGCTTTGATCTTGCGGAACCTCGGCTAACTCGGCCCTTATACCCCGGAGTGACCCTACCCGAGTTTATCCCCCCAACAATGTGTGCTCTTTTTACTAACAACAACTAGTGTCATTGCATGTGTGCTCTTTTCACATACCACATATGGATCCACCAGTGTCATTGAAATGTGTGTTATCTTCAAAGACCACACATGGATCCACTAGTGTCATTGCATGTGTGTTATTTTTACTAACAACAACTAGAGTCATTGCATGTGTGTTCTTTTCACATACCACATATGGATCCACCAGTGTCATTGAAATGTGTGTTCTCTTCAGAGACCACACATGGATCCACCAGTGTCATTGCATGTGTGCTCTTTTTACTAATAACAACTAGAGTCATTGCATGTGTGTTCTTTTTGCGAACAACAACCAGAGTCATTGCATGTGTTCTCTTTTTACTAACAACAACCTCAGTCATTGCATGTGTGTTCTTTTTACTAACAACAACCATAGTCATTGCATGTGTGTTCTTTTTACTAACAACAACCAGAGTCATTACATGTGTGTTCTTTTACTAACAACAACCAGAGTCATTGCATGTGTGCTCTCTTTAGAGACCGCGCATGGATTCACCAGTGTCATTACATGTGTGTTCTTTTTACTAACAACAACTGGTGTCGTTGCATGTGTGTTCTTTTCACATACCACATATGGATCCACCAGTGTCATTAAAATGTGTGTTCTCTTTAGAGACCACACATGGATCCAACAGTGTCATTGCATGTGTGCTCTTTTTACTAACAATAACCAGAGTCATTGCATGTGTGTTCTTTTATTAACAACAACCAGAGTTATTGTATGTGTGTTCTTTTTACTAACAACAACCAGAGTCATTGAAATGTGTGTTCTCTTCAGAGACCACACATGGATCCACCAGTGTCATTGCATGTGTGCTCTTTTTACTAACAACAACCAGAGTCATTGCATGTCTGTTCTTTTTACTAACAACAATCAGTGCCATTGCATGTGTGTTCTTTTTACTAACAACAACTAGAGTCATTGCATGTGTGTTCTTTTCACATACCATATATGGATCCACCAGTGTCATTGCATGTGTGTTCTCTTCAGAGACCACACATGGATCCACCAGTGTCATTGCATGTGTGCTCTTTTTACTAACAACAACTAGTGACATTGCATGTGTGCTCTTTTCACATACCACATATGGATCCACCAGTGTGATTGCATGTGTGTTCTTTTTACTAACAACAACTGGTCTCATTGCATGTGTGCTCTTTTCACATACCACATATGGATCCACCAGTGTCATTGAAATGTGTGTTCTCTTCAGAGACCACACATGGATCCACAAGAGTCATTGCATGTGTGCTCTTTTTACTAACAACAACTGGAGTCATTTCATGTGTGTTCTTTTCACATTCCACATATAGATCCACCAGTGTCATTGAAATGTGTGTTCTCTTCAGAGACCACACATGGATCCACCAGTGTCATTGCATGTGTGCTCTTTTAACTAACAACCAGAGTCATTGCATGTGTGTTCTTTTCACATACCACATATGGATCCACCAGTGTCATTGAAATGTGTGTTCTTTTCACAATCCACCTATGGATCCACCAGTGTCATTGCATGTGTGCTCTTTTTACTAACAACAACCAAAGTCATTGCATGTGTGTTCTCTTCAGAGACCGCACATGAATCCACCAGTGTCATTGCATGTGTGCTCTTTTTACTAACAATAGCCAGAGTCATTGCATGACTATTATTTTCACATACCACATATGGATCCACCAGTGTCATTGAAATGTGTGTTCTCTTCAGAGACCACACATGGATCCACAAGTGTCATTGCATGTGTGTTCTTTTTACTAACAACAACTGGAGTCATTGCATGTGTGTTCTTTTCACATACCACATATGGATCCAGCAGTGTCATTGAAATGTGTGTTCTCTTCAAAGACCACACATGGATCCACCAGTGTCATTGCATGTGTGCTCTTTTTACTAACAACCATAGTCATTGCATGTGTGTTCTTTTCACATACCACATATGGATCCACCAGTGTCATTGAAATGTGTGTTCTTTTCACAATCCACCTATGGATCCACCAGTGTCAATGCATGTGTGCTATTTTTACTAACAATAGCCAGAGTCATTGCATGACTATTATTTTCACATACCACATATGGATCCACCAGTGTCATTGAAATGTGTGTTCTCTTTAGAGACCACACATGGATCCACAAGTGTCATTGCATGTGCGTTCTTTTTACTAACAACAACTAGAGTCATTACATGTTTGTTCTTTTCACATCCCACATATGGATCCACTAGTGTCATTGAAATGTGTGTTCTCTTCAAAGACCACGCATGGATCCACCAGTGTCATTGCACGTGTGCTCTTTTTACTAACAACAACCAGAGTCATTGCATGTGTGTTCTTTTCACATACCACATTTGGATCCACCAGTGTCATTGAAATGTGTGTTCTTTTCACCATCCACCTATGGATCCACCAGTGTCATTGCATGTGTGCTCTTTTTACTAACAACAACCAAGGTCATTGCACGTGTGTGCTCTTCAGAGACCACACATGAATCCACCAAGGTCATTGGATGTGTGCTCTTTTTACTAACAATAGCCAGAGTCATTGCATGACTATTATTTTCACATACCACATATGGATCCACCAGTGTCATTTAAATGTTTGTTCTCTTCAGAGACCACACATGGATCCACCAGTGTCATTGCATGTGTGCTCTTTTTACTAAAAACAACCTGAGTCATTGCATGTGTGTTCTTTTTACTAACAACAACCAGAGTCATTGCATGTGTGTTCTTTTCACATAACACATATGGATCCACCAGGGTCATTGAAATGTGTGTTCTTTTCACAATCCACCTATGGATCCACTAGTGTCATTGCATGTGTTCTCTTTTTACTAACAACAACCAAAGTCATTGCATGTGTGTTCTCTTCAGAGACCACACATGAATCCACCAGTCTCATTGCATGTGTGCTCTTTTTACAAACAATAGCCAGAGTCATTGCATGACTATTAATTTCACATACCACATATGGATCCACCAGTGTCATTGAAATGTGTGTTCTCTTCAGAGACCACACATGGATCCACCATTGTCATTGCATGTGTGCTCTTTTTACTAACAACAACCAGAGTCATTGCATGTGTGTTCTTTTTACTAACAACAACCAGAGTCATTGCATGTGTGCTCTTTTTACTAAGAACAACCAGAGTCATTGCGTGTGTGTTCTTTTTACTAACAACAACCAGAGTCATTGCATGTGTGTTCTCTTTACTAACAACAACCAGAGTCATTGCATGTGTTTTCTTTTTACTAACAACAACCAGAGTCATTGCATGTGTGCTCTCTTTAGAGACCACACATGGATTCACCAGTGTGATTGCATGTGTGTTCTTTTTACTAACAACAACTGGAGTCATTGCATGTGTGTTCTTTTCACATACCACATATGGATCCACTAGTGTCATTGAAATGTGTGTTCTTTTCACAATCCAACTATGGATCCACCAGTGTCATTGCATGTGTGCTCTTTTTACTAACAACAACCAGACTCATTGCATGTGTGTTCTCTTCAGAGACCACATATGGATCCACCAGTGTCATTAAAATGTGTGTTCTTTTCACAATCCACCTATGGATCCACCAGTGTCATTGCATGTGTGCTCTTTTTACTAACAACAACCAAAGTCATTGTATGTGTGTTCTCTTCAAAGACCACATGAATCTACCAGTGTCATTGGATGTGTGTTCTTTTTACTAACAATACCCAGAGTCATTGCATGACTATTATTTTCACATACCACATATGGAGCCACTAGTGTCATTTAAATGTGTGTTCTCTTCAGAGACCACACATGGATCCACCAGTGTCATTGCATGTGTGCTCTTTTTACTAACAACAACCAGAGTCATTGCATGTGTGTTCTTTTTACCAACAACAACCAGAGTCATTGCATGTGTGTTCTTTTCACATACCACATATGGATCCACTAGTGTCATTGAAATGTGTGTTCTTTTCACAATCCACCTATGGATCCACCAGTGTCATTGCATGTGTGCCCTTTTTACTAACAACAACCAAAGTCATTGCATGTGTGTTCTCTTCAGAGACCACACATGAATCTACCAGTGTCATTGGATGTGTGCTCTTTTTACTAACAATAGCCAGAGTCATTGCATGACTATTATTTTCACATACCACATGTGGATCCACCAGTGTCATTTAAATGTTTGTTCTCTTCAGAGACCACACATGGATCCACCAGTGTCATTGCATGTGTGCTCTTTTTACTAACAACAACCAGAGTCATTGCATGTGTGTTCTTTTTACTAACAACAACCAGAGTCATTGCATGTGTGTTCTTTTTACTAACAACAACCAGAGTCATTGCGTGTGTGTTCTTTTTTACTAACAACAACCAGAGTCATTGCATGTGTGTTCTCTTTACTAACAACAACCAGAGTCATTGCATGTGTGTTCTTTTTACTAACAACAACCAGAGTCATTGCATGTGTGCTCTCTTTAGAGACCACACATGGATTCACCAGTGTCATTGCATGTGTGTTCTTTTTACTAACAACAACTGGAGTCATTGCATGTGTGTTCTTTTCACATACCACATATGGATCCACCAGTGTCATTGAAACGTGTGTTCTCTTCAGAGACCACACATGGATCCAACAGTGTCATTGCATGTGTGCTCTTTTTACTAACAACAACCAGACTCATTGCATGTGTGTTCTCTTCAGAGACCACATATGGATCCACCAGTGTCAATGAAATGTGTGTTCTTTTCACAATCCACCTATGGATCCACCAGTGTAATTGCATGTGTGCTCTTTTTACTAACAATAACCAAAGTCATTGCATGTGTGTTCTCTTCAAAGACCACACATGAATCTGCCAGTGTCATTGGATGTGTGCTCTTTTTACTAACAATAGCCAGAGTCATTGCATGACAATTATTTTCACATACCACATATGGATCCACCAGTGTCATTTAAATGTGTGTTCTCTTCAGAGACCACACATGGATCCACCAGTGTCATTGCATGTGTGCTCTTTTTACTAACAACAACCAGAGTCATTGCATGTGTGTTCTTTTACTAACAACAACAGAAGTCATTGCATGTGTGTTCTTTTCACATACCACATATGGATCCACCAGTGTCATTGAAATGTGTGTTCTTTTCACAATCCACCTATGGATCCACCAGTGTCATTGCATGTGTGCTCTTTTTACTAACAACAACCAAAGTCATTGCATGTGAGTTCTCTTCAGAGACCACACATGAATCTACCAGTGTCATTGGATGTGTGCTCTTTTACTAACACAGAGTCATTGCATGACTATTATTTTCACATACCACATATGGATCCACCAGTGTCATTTAAATGTTTGTTCTCTTCAGAGACCACACATGGATCCACTAGTGTCATTGCATGTGTGCTCTTTTTACTAACCACAACCAGAGTCATTGCATGTGTGTTCTTTTTACTAACAACAACCAGAGTCATTGCATGTGTGTTCTTTTCACATACCACATATGGATCCACCAGTGTCATTGAAATGTGTGTTCTTTTCACAATCTACCTATGGATCCACCAGTGTCGTTGCATGTGTTCTCTTTTTACTAACAACAACCAAAGTCATTGCTTGTGTGTTCTCTTCAGAGACCACACATGAATCCACCAGTCTCATTGCATGTGTGCTCTTTTTACAAACAATAGCCAGAGTCATTGCATGACTATTAATTTCACATACCACATATGGATCCACCAGTGTCATTGAAATGTGTGTTCTCTTCAGAGACCACACATGGATCCACCAGTGTCATTGCATGTGTGCTCTTTTTACTAACAACAACCAGAGTCATTGCATGTGTGTTCTTTTTACTAACAACAACCAGAGTCATTGCATGTGTGCTCTTTTTACTAATAACAACCAGAGTCATTGCGTGTGTGTTCTTTTTACTAACAACAACCAGAGTCATTGCATGTGTGTTCTCTTTACTAACAACAACCAGAGTCATTGCATGTGTGTTCTTTTTACTAACAACAACCAGAGTCATTGCATGTGTGCTCTCTTTAGAGACCACACATGGATCCAACAGTGTCATTGAAATGTGTGTTCTCTTCAGAGACCACACATGGATCCAACAGTGTCATTGCATGTGTGCTGTTTTTACTAACAACAACCAGACTCATTGCATGTGTGTTCTCTTTAGAGACCACATATGGATCCACCAGTGTCATTGAAATGTGTGTTCTTTTCACAATCCACCTATGGATCCACCAGTGTCATTGCATGTGTGCTCTTTTTACTAACAACAACCAAAGTCATTGCATGTGTGTTCTCTTCAGAGACCACACATGAATCTACCAGTGTCATTGGATGTGTGCTCTTTTTACTAACAATAGCCAGAGTCATTGCATGACTATTATTTTCACATACCACATATGGATCCACCAGTGTCATTTAAATGTTTGTTCTCTTCAGAGACCACACATGGATCCACCAGTGTCATTGCATGTGTGCTCTTTTTACTAACAACAACCAGAGTCATTGCATGTGTGTTCTTTTTACTAACAACAACCAGAGTCATCGCATGTGTGTTCTTTTCACATACCACATATGGATCCACCAGTGTCATTGAAATGTGTGTTCTTTTCACAATCTACCTATGGATCCACCAGTGTCGTGGCATGTGTTCTCTTTTTACTAAGAACAACCAAAGTCATTAAGGCCAGAAATTCTCTTCAGAGACCACACATGAATCCACCAGTCTCATTGCATGTGTGCTCTTTTTACAAACAATAGCCAGAATCATTGCATGATTATTAATTTCACATACCACATATGGATCCACCAGTGTCATAGAAATGTGTGTTCTCTTCAGAGACCACACATGGATACACCATTGTCATTGCATGTGTGCTCTTTTTACTAACAACAACCAGACTCATTGCATGTGTGTTCTCTTCAGAGACCACATATGGATCCACCAGTGTCAATGAAATGTGTGTTCTTTTCACAATCCACCTATGGATCCACCAGTGTAATTGCATGTGTGCTCTTTTTACTAACAATAACCAAAGTCATTGCATGTGTGTTCTCTTCAAAGACCACACATGAATCTGCCAGTGTCATTGGATGTGTGCTCTTTTTACTAACAATAGCCAGAGTCATTGCATGACAATTATTTTCACATACCACATATGGATCCACCAGTGTCATTTAAATGTGTGTTCTCTTCAGAGACCACACATGGATCCACCAGTGTCATTGCATGTGTGCTCTTTTTACTAACAACAACCAGAGTCATTGCATGTGTGTTCTTTTTACTAACAACAACCAGAGTCATTGCATGTGTGTTCTTTTCACATACCACATATGGATCCACCAGTGTCATTGAAATGTGTGTTCTTTTCACAATCCACCTATGGATCCACCAGTGTCATTGCATGTGTGCTCTTTTTACTAACAACAACCAAAGTCATTGCATGTGAGTTCTCTTCAGAGACCACACATGAATCTACCAGTGTCATTGGATGTGTGCTCTTTTTACTAACAATAGCCAGAGTCATTGCATGACTATTATTTTCACATACCACATATGGATCCACCAGTGTCATTTAAATGTTTGTTCTCTTCAGAGACCACACATGGATCCACTAGTGTCATTGCATGTGTGCTCTTTTTACTAACCACAACCAGAGTCATTGCATGTGTGTTCTTTTTACTAACAACAACCAGAGTCATTGCATGTGTGTTCTTTTCACATACCACATATGGATCCACCAGTGTCATTGAAATGTGTGTTCTTTTCACAATCTACCTATGGATCCACCAGTGTCGTTGCATGTGTTCTCTTTTTACTAACAACAACCAAAGTCATTGCTTGTGTGTTCTCTTCAGAGACCACACATGAATCCACCAGTCTCATTGCATGTGTGCTCTTTTTACAAACAATAGCCAGAGTCATTGCATGACTATTAATTTCACATACCACATATGGATCCACCAGTGTCATTGAAATGTGTGTTCTCTTCAGAGACCACACATGGATCCACCAGTGTCATTGCATGTGTGCTCTTTTTACTAACAACAACCAGAGTCATTGCATGTGTGTTCTTTTTACTAACAACAACCAGAGTCATTGCATGTGTGCTCTTTTTACTAATAACAACCAGAGTCATTGCGTGTGTGTTCTTTTTACTAACAACAACCAGAGTCATTGCATGTGTGTTCTCTTTACTAACAACAACCAGAGTCATTGCATGTGTGTTCTTTTTACTAACAACAACCAGAGTCATTGCATGTGTGCTCTCTTTAGAGACCACACATGGATCCAACAGTGTCATTGAAATGTGTGTTCTCTTCAGAGACCACACATGGATCCAACAGTGTCATTGCATGTGTGCTGTTTTTACTAACAACAACCAGACTCATTGCATGTGTGTTCTCTTTAGAGACCACATATGTATCCACCAGTGTCATTGAAATGTGTGTTCTTTTCACAATCCACCTATGGATCCACCAGTGTCATTGCATGTGTGCTCTTTTTACTAACAACAACCAAAGTCATTGCATGTGTGTTCTCTTCAGAGACCACACATGAATCTACCAGTGTCATTGGATGTGTGCTCTTTTTACTAACAATAGCCAGAGTCATTGCATGACTATTATTTTCACATACCACATATGGATCCACCAGTGTCATTTAAATGTTTGTTCTCTTCAGAGACCACACATGGATCCACCAGTGTCATTGCATGTGTGCTCTTTTTACTAACAACAACCAGAGTCATTGCATGTGTGTTCTTTTTACTAACAACAACCAGAGTCATTGCATGTGTGTTCTTTTCACATACCACTTATGGATCCACCAGTGTCATTGAAATGTGTGTTCTTTTCACAATCCACCTATGGATCCACCAGTGTCGTGGCATGTGTTCTCTTTTTACTAAGAACAACCAAAGTCATTGCGTCTGTGTTCTCTTCAGAGACCACACATGAATCCACCAGTCTCATTGCATGTGTGCTCTTTTTACAAACAATAGCCAGAATCATTGCATGATTATTAATTTCACATACCACATATGGATCCACCAGTGTCATAGAAATGTGTGTTCTCTTCAGAGACCACACATGGATACACCATTGTCATTGCATGTGTGCTCTTTTTACTAACAACAACCAGAGTCATTGCATGTGTGTTCTTTTTACTAACAACAACCAGAGTCATTGCATGTGTGCTCTTTTTACTAACAACAACCAGAGTCATTGCGTGTGTGTTCTTTTTACTAACAACAACCAAAGTCATTGCATGTGTGTTCTCTTTACTAACAACAACCAGAGTCATTGCATGTGTGTTCTTTTTACTAACAACAACCAGAGTCATTGCATGTGTGTTCTTTTTACTAACAACAACCAGAGTCATTGCATGTGTGCTCTTTTTACTAACAACAACCAGAGTCATTGCGTGTGTGTTCTTTTTACTAACAACAACCAGAGTCATTGCATGTGTGTTCTCTTTACTAACAACAACCAGAGTCATTGCATGTGTGTTCTTTTTACTAACAACAACCAGTCATTGCATGTGTTTCTTTAGAGACCACACATGGATTCACCAGTGTCATTGCATGTGTGTTCTTTTTACTAACAACAACTGGAGTCATTGCATGTGTGTTCTTTTCACATACCACATATGGATCCACCAGTGTCATTGAAATGTGTGTTCTCTTCAGAGACCACACATGGATCCAACAGTGTCATTGCATGTGTGCTCTTTTTACTAACAACAACCAGACTCATTGCATGTGTGTTCTCTTCAGAGACCACATATGGATCCACCAGTGTCATTGAAATGTGTGTTCTTTTCACAATCCACCTATGGATCCACCAGTGTCATTGCATGTGTGCTCTTTTTACTAACAACAACCAGAGTCATTGCATGTGTGTTCTTTTTACTAACAACAACCAGAGTCATTGCATGTGTGTTCTTTTCACATACCACATATGGATCCACCAGTGTCATTGAAATGTGTGTTCTTTTCACAATCCACCTATGGATCCACCAGTGTCGTTGCATGTGTTCTCTTTTTACTAAGAACAACCAAAGTCATTGCGTGTGTGTTCTCTTCAGAGACCACACATGAATCCACCAGTCTCATTGCATGTGTGCTCTTTTTACAAACAATAGCCAGAGTCATTGCATGACTATTAATTTCACATACCACATATGGATCCACCAGTGTCATAGAAATGTGTGTTCTCTTCAGAGACCACACATGGATCCACCATTTTCATTGCATGTGTGCTCTTTTTACTAACAACAACCAGAGTCATTGCATGTGTGTTCTTTTTACTAACAACAACCAGAGTCAATGCATGTGTGCTCCTTTTACTAACAACAACCAGAGTCATTGCGTGTGTGTTCTTTTTACTAACAACAACCAGAGTCATTGCATGTGTGTTCTCTTTACTAACAACAACCAGAGTCATTGCACGTGTGTTCTTTTTACTAACAACAACCAGAGTCATTGCATGTGTGCTCTCTTTAGAGACCTCACATGGATTCACCAGTGTCATTGCATGTGTGTTCTTTTTACTAACAACAACTAGAGTCATTGCATGTGTGTTATTTTCACATACCACATATGGATCCACCAGTGCAATTGAAATGTGTGTTCTCTTCAGAGACCACACATGGATCCAACAGTGTCATTGCATGTGTGCTCTTTTTACTAACAACAACCAGACTCATTGCATGTGTGTTCTCTTCAGAGACCACATATGGATCCACCAGTGTCATTGAAATGTGTGTTCTTTTCACAATCCACCTATGGATCCACCAGTGTCATTGCATGTGTGCTCTTTTTACTAACAACAACCAAAGTCATTGCATGTGTGTTCTCTTCAAAGACCACACATGAATCTACCAGTGCCATTGGATGTGTGCTCTTTTTACTAACAATAGCCAGAGTCATTGCATGACTATTATTTTCACATACCACATATGGATCCACCAGTGTCATTTAAATTTGTGTTCTCTTCAGAGACCACACATGGATCCACTAGTGTCATTGCATGTGTTCTCTTTTTACTAACAACAACCAAAGTCATTGCATGTGTGTTCTTTTTACTAACAACAACCAGAGTCATTGCATGTGTGTTCTTTTCACATACCACATATGGATCCACCAGTGTCATTGAAATGTGTGTTCTTTTCACAATCCAGCTATGGATCCACCAGTGTCATTGCATGTGTGCTCTTTTTCCTAACAACAACCAAAGTCATTGCTTGTGTGTTCTCTTCAGAGACCACACATGAATCCACCAGTGTCATTGCATGTGTGCTCTTTTTACAAACAATAGCCAGTCATTGCATGACTATTAATTTCACATACCACATATGGATCCACCAGTGTCATTGAAATGTGTGTTCTCTTCAGAGACCACACATGGATCCACCAGTGTCATTGCTTGTGTGCTATTTTTACTAACAACAACCAGAGTCATTGCATGTGTGTTCTTTTTACTAACAACAACCAGAGTCATTGCATGTGTGCTATTTTTACTAACAACAACTAGAGTTATTGCGTGTGTGTTCTTTTTTACTAACAACAACCAGAGTCATTGCATGTGTGTTTCCTTTACTAACAACAACCAGAGTCATTGCATGTGTGCTCTTTTTACTAACAACAACCAGAGTCATTGCATGTGTGTTCTTTTTACTAACAACAACCAGAGTCATTGCATGTGTGTTCTTTTCACATACCACATATGGATCCACCAGTGTCATTGAAATGTGTGTTCTTTTCACAATCCACCTATGGATCCACCAGTGTCGTTGCATGTGTTCTCTTTTTACTAAGAACAACCAGAGTCATTGCATGTGTGTTCTTTTTACTAACAACAACCAGAGTCATTGCATGTGTGCTCTTTTTACTAACAACAACCAGAGTCATTGCGTGTGTGTTCTTTTTACTAACAACAAACAGAGTCATTGCATGTTTGTTCTCTTTACTAACAACAACCAGAGTCATTGCATGTGTGTTCTTTTTACTAACAACAACCAGAGTCATTGCATGTGTGCTCTCTTTAGAGACCACACATGGATTCACCAGTGTCATTGCATGTGTGTTCTTTTTACTAACAACAACTGGAGTCATTGCATGTGTGTTCTTTTCACATACAACTTATGGATCCACCAAAGGTCATTGAAATGTGTGTTCTCTTAAGAGACCACACATGGATCCAACAGTGTGATTGCATGTGTGCTCTTTTTACTAACAACAACCAGACTCATTGCATGTGTGTTCTCTTCAGAGACCACATACGGATCCACCAGTGTCATTGAAATGTGTGTTCTTTTCACAATCCACCTATGGATCCACCAGTGTCATTGCATGTGTGCTCTTTTTACTAACAACAACCAGAGTCATTGCATGTGTGTTCTTTTTAATAACAACAACCAGAGTCATTGCATGTGTGTTCTTTTCACATACCACATATGGATCCACCAGTGTCATTGAAATGTGTGTTCTTTTCACAATCCACCTATGGATCCACCAGTGTCGTTGCATGTGTTCTCTTTTTACTAAGAACAACCAAAGTCATTGCGTGTGTGTTCTCTTCAGAGACCACACATGAATCCACCAGTCTCATTGCATCTGTGCTCTTTTTACAAACAATAGCCAGAGTCATTGCACGACTATTAATTTCACATACCACATATGGATCCACCAGTGTCATAGAAATGTGTGTTCTCTTCAGAGACCACACATGGATCCACCATTTTCATTGCATGTGTGCTCTTTTTACTAACAACAACCAGAGTCATTGCATGTGTGTTCTTTTTACTAACAACAACCAGAGTCAATGCATGTGTGCTCCTTTTACTAACAACAACCAGAGTCATTGCGTGTGTGTTCTTTTTACTAACAACAACCAGAGTCATTGCATGTGTTCTCTTTACTAACAACAACCGAGTCATTGACGTGTGTTCTTTTTACTAACAACAACCGTAGTCATTGCATGTGTGCTTCTTTAGAGACCACACATGGATTCACCAGTGTCATTGCATGTGTGTTCTTTTTAATAACAACAAATGGAGTCATTGCTTTGGTGGTCTTTTCACATACCACATATGGATCCACCAGTGTCATTGAAATGTGTGTAGTCTATAGAGACCACACAAGGATCCAAAAAGGTCATTGCATGTGTGCTCTTTTTACTAACAACAACCAGACTCATTGCATGTGTGTTCTCTTCAGAGACCACATATGGATCCACCAGTGTCATTGAAATGTGTGTTCTTTTCACAATCCACCAATGGATCCACCAGTGTCATTGCATGTGTGCTCTTTTTACTAACAACAACCAAAGTCATTGCATGTGTGTTCTCTTCAAAGACCACACATGAATCTACCAGTGCCATTGGATGTGTGCTCTTTTTACTAACAATAGCCAGAGTCATTGCATGACTATTATTTTCACATACCACATATGGATCCACCAGTATCATTTAAATGTGTGTTCTCTTCAGAGACCACACATGGATCCACTAGTGTCATTGCATGTGTTCTCTTTTTACTAACAACAACCAGAGTCATTGCATGTGTGTTCTTTTTACTAACAACAACCAGAGTCATTGCATGTGTGTTCTTTTTACTAACAACAACCATAGTCATTGCATGTGTGTTCTTTTCACATACCACATATGGATCCACCAGTGTCATTGAAATGTGTGTTCTTTTCACAATCCAGCTATGGATCCACCAGTGTCATTGCATGTGTGCTCTTTTTCCTAACAACAACCAAAGTCATTGCATGTGTGTTCTCTTCAGAGACCACACATGAATCCACCAGTGTCATTGAAATGCGTGTTCTCTTCAGAGACCACACATGGATACACCATTGTCATTGCATGTGTGCTCTTTTTACTAACAACAACTAGAGTCATTGCATGTGTGTTCTTTTTACTAACAACAACCAGAGTCATTGCATGTGTGCTATTTTTACTAACAACAACCAGAGTCATTGCGTGTGTGTTCTTTTTACTAACAACAACCAGAGTCATTGCATGTGTGTTCTCTTTACTAACAACAACCAGAGTCATTGCATGTGTGTTCTTTTTACTAACAACAACCAGAGTCATTGCATGTGTGCTCTCTTTAGAGACCACACATGGATTCACCAGTGTCATTGCATGTGTGTTCTTTTTACTAACACCAACTGGAGTCATTGCATGTGTGTTCTTTTCACATAACACATATGGATCCACCAGTGTCATTGAAATGTGTGTTCTCTTCAGAGACCACACATGGATCCAACAGTGTCATTGCATGTGTGCTCTTTTTACTAACAACAACCAGACTCATTGCATGTGTGTTCTCTTCAGAGACCACATATGGATCCACCAGTGTCATTGAAATGTGTTTTATTTTCACAATCCACACATGGATCCACCAGTGTCATTGCATGTGTGTTCTTTTTACTAACAACAACCAGAGTCATTGCATGTGTTTTCTTTTTACTAACAACAACCAGAGTCATTGCATGTGTGTTCTTTTCACATACCACATATGGATCCACCAGTGTCATTGAAATGTGTGTTCTTTTCACAATCCACCTATGGATCCACCAGTGTCGTTGCATGTGTTCTCTTTTTACTAAGAACAACCAAAGTCATTGCGTGTGTGTTCTCTTCAGAGACCACACATGAATCCACCAGTCTCATTGCATGTGTGCTCTTTTTACAACACAGCCGAGTCATTGCATGACTATTAATTTCACATACCACATATGGATCCACCAAAGGTCATAGAAATGTGTGTTCTCTTCAGAGACCACACATGGATCCACCATTGTCATTGCATGTGTGCCCTTTTTACTAACAACAACCAGAGTCATTGCATGTGTGTTCTTTTTACTAACAACAACCAGAGTCATTGCATGTGTGCTCTTTTTACTAACAACAACCAGAGTCATTGCGTGTGTGTTCTTTTTACTAACAACAAACAGAGTCATTGCATGTGTGCTCTCTTTAGAGACCACACATGGATTCACCAGTGTCATTGCATGTGTGTTCTTTTTACTAACAACAACTGGAGTCATTGCATGTGTGTTCTTTTCACATACCACATATGGATCCACCAGTGTCATTGAAATGTGTGTTCTCTTAAGAGACCACACATGGATCCAACAGTGTGATTGCATGTGTGCTCTTTTTACTAACAACAACCAGACTCATTGCATGTGTGTTCTCTTCAGAGACCACATACGGATCCACCAGTGTCATTGAAATGTGTGTTCTTTTCACAATCCACCTATGGATCCACCAGTGTCATTGCATGTGTGCTCTTTTTACTAACAACAACCAGAGTCATTGCATGTGTGTTCTTTTTAATAACAACAACCAGAGTCATTGCATGTGTGTTCTTTTCACATACCACATATGGATCCACCAGTGTCATTGAAATGTGTGTTCTTTTCACAATCCACCTATGGATCCACCAGTGTCGTTGCATGTGTTCTCTTTTTACTAAGAACAACCAAAGTCATTGCGTGTGTGTTCTCTTCAGAGACCACACATGAATCCACCAGTCTCATTGCATCTGTGCTCTTTTTACAAACAATAGCCAGAGTCATTGCATGACTATTAATTTCACATACCACATATGGATCCACCAGTGTCATAGAAATGTGTGTTCTCTTCAGAGACCACACATGGATCCACCATTTTCATTGCATGTGTGCTCTTTTTACTAACAACAACCAGAGTCATTGCATGTGTGTTCTTTTTACTAACAACAACCAGAGTCAATGCATGTGTGCTCCTTTTACTAACAACAACCAGAGTCATTGCGTGTGTGTTCTTTTTACTAACAACAACCAGAGTCATTGCATGTGTGTTCTCTTTACTAACAACAACCAGAGTCATTGCACGTGTGTTCTTTTTACTAACAACAACCAGAGTCATTGCATGTGTGCTCTCTTTAGAGACCACACATGGATTCACCAGTGTCATTGCATGTGTGTTCTTTTTACTAACAACAACTTGAGTCATTGCATGTGTGTTCTTTTCACATACCACATATGGATCCACCAGTGTCATTGAAATGTGTGTTCTCTTCAGAGACCACACATGGATCCAACAGTGTCATTGCATGTGTGCTCTTTTTACTAACAACAACCAGACTCATTGCATGTGTGTTCTCTTCAGAGACCACATATGGATCCACCAGTGTCATTGAAATGTGTGTTCTTTTCACAATCCACCAATGGATCCACCAGTGTCATTGCATGTGTGCTCTTTTTACTAACAACAACCAAAGTCATTGCATGTGTGTTCTCTTCAAAGACCACACATGAATCTACCAGTGCCATTGGATGTGTGCTCTTTTTACTAACAATAGCCAGAGTCATTGCATGACTATTATTTTCACATACCACATATGGATCCACCAGTATCATTTAAATGTGTGTTCTCTTCAGAGACCACACATGGATCCACTAGTGTCATTGCATGTGTTCTCTTTTTACTAACAACAACCAGAGTCATTGCATGTGTGTTCTTTTTACTAACAACAACCAGAGTCATTGCATGTGTGTTCTTTTTACTAACAACAACCATAGTCATTGCATGTGTGTTCTTTTCACATACCACATATGGATCCACCAGTGTCATTGAAATGTGTGTTCTTTTCACAATCCAGCTATGGATCCACCAGTGTCATTGCATGTGTGCTCTTTTTCCTAACAACAACCAAAGTCATTGCATGTGTGTTCTCTTCAGAGACCACACATGAATCCACCAGTGTCATTGAAATGCGTGTTCTCTTCAGAGACCACACATGGATACACCATTGTCATTGCATGTGTGCTCTTTTTACTAACAACAACTAGAGTCATTGCATGTGTGTTCTTTTTACTAACAACAACCAGAGTCATTGCATGTGTGCTATTTTTACTAACAACAACCAGAGTCATTGCAGTGTTCTTTTTACTAACAACAACCAGAGTCATTGCATGTGTGTTCTCTTTACTAACAACAACCAGAGTCATTGCATGTGTGTTCTTTTTACTAACAACAACCAGAGTCATTGCATGTGTGCTCTCTTTAGAGACCACACATGGATTCACCAGTGTCATTGCATGTGTGTTCTTTTTACTAACACCAACTGGAGTCATTGCATGTGTGTTCTTTTCACATAACACATATGGATCCACCAGTGTCATTGAAATGTGTGTTCTCTTCAGAGACCACACATGGATCCAACAGTGTCATTGCATGTGTGCTCTTTTTACTAACAACAACCAGACTCATTGCATGTGTGTTCTCTTCAGAGACCACATATGGATCCACCAGTGTCATTGAAATGTGTGTTCTTTTCACAATCCACCTATGGATCCACCAGTGTCATTGCATGTGTGCTCTTTTTACTAACAACAACCAGAGTCATTGCATGTGTGTTCTTTTTACTAACAACAACCAGAGTCATTGCATGTGTGTTCTTTTCACATACCACATATGGATCCACCAGTGTCATTGAAATGTGTGTTCTTTTCACAATCCACCTATGGATCCACCAGTGTCGTTGCATGTGTTCTCTTTTTACTAAGAACAACCAAAGTCATTGCGTGTGTGTTCTCTTCAGAGACCACACATGAATCCACCAGTCTCATTGCATGTGTGCTCTTTTTACAAACAATAGCCAGAGTCATTGCATGACTATTAATTTCACATACCACATATGGATCCACCAGTGTCATAGAAATGTGTGTTCTCTTCAGAGACCACACATGGATCCACCATTGTCATTGCATGTGTGCCCTTTTTACTAACAACAACCAGAGTCATTGCATGTGTGTTCTTTTTACTAACAACAACCAGAGTCATTGCATGTGTGCTCTTTTTACTAACAACAACCAGAGTCATTGCGTGTGTGTTCTTTTTACTAACAACAAACAGAGTCATTGCATGTGTGTTCTCTTTACTAACAACAACCAGAGTCATTGCATGTGTGTTCTTTTTACTAACAACAACCAGAGTCATTGCATGTGTGCTCTCTTTAGAGACCACACATGGATTCACCAGTGTCATTGCATGTGTGTTCTTTTTACTAACAACAACTGGAGTCATTGCATGTGTGTTCTTTTCACATACCACATATGGATCCACCAGTGTCATTGAAATGTGTGTTCTCTTAAGAGACCACACATGGATCCAACAGTGTGATTGCATGTGTGCTCTTTTTAGTAACAACAACCAGACTCATTGCATGTGTGTTCTCTTCAGAGACCACATATGGATCCACCAGTGTCATTGAAATGTGTGTTCTTTTCACAATCCACCTATGGATCCACCAGTGTCATTGTATTTGTGCTCTTTTTACTAACAACAACCAGAGTCATTGCATGTGTGTTCTTTTTACTAACAACAACCAGAGTCATTGCATGTGTGTTCTTTTCACATACCACATATGGATCCACCAAAGGTCATTGAAATGTGTGTTCTTTTCACAATCCACCTATGGATCCACCAGTGTCGTTGCATGTGTTCTCTTTTTACTAAGAACAACCAAAGTCATTGCGTGTGTGTTCTCTTCAGAGACCACACATGAATCCACCAGTCTCATTGCATGTGTGCTCTTTTTACAAACAATAGCCAGAGTCATTGCATGACTATTAATTTCACATACCACATATGGATCCACCAGTGTCATAGAAATGTGTGTTCTCTTCAGAGACCACACATGGATCCACCATTTTCATTGCATGTGTGCTCTTTTTACTAACAACAACCAGAGTCATTGCATGTGTGTTCTTTTTACTAACAACAACCAGAGTCAATGCATGTGTGCTCCTTTTACTAACAACAACCAGAGTCATTATGCGGTGTGTTCTTTTTACTAACAACAACCAGAGTCATTGCATGTGTGTTCTCTTTACTAACAACAACGAGTCATCAGACGTGTGTTCTTTTACTAACAACAACCAGAGTCATTGCATGTGTGTTTCTTTAGAGACCACACATGGATTCACCAGGTCATTGCATGTGTGTTCTTTTACTAACAACAACTGAGTCATTGCACGTGTCTTAATTTCACATACCACATATGGATCCACCAGTGTCATTGAAATGTGTGTTCTCTTCAGAGACCACACATGGATCCAAAGGTCATTGCATTTGTGCTCTTTTTACTAACAACAACCAGACTCATTGCATGTGTGTTCTCTTCAGAGACCACATATGGATCCACCAGTGTCATTGAAATGTGTGTTCTTTTCACAATCCACCTATGGATCCACCAGTGTCATTGCATGTGTGCTCTTTTTACTAACAACAACCAAAGTCATTGCATGTGTTCTTCAAAGACCACACATGAATCTACCAGTGCCATTGGATGTGTGCTCTTTTTACTAACAATAGCCAGAGTCATTGCATGACTATTATTTTCACATACCACATATGGATCCACCAGTATCATTTAAATGTGTGTTCTCTTCAGAGACCACACATGGATCCACTAGTGTCATTGCATGTGTTCTCTTTTTACTAACAACAACCAGAGTCATTGCATGTGTGTTCTTTTTACTAACAACAACCAGAGTCATTGCATGTGTGTTCTTTTCACATACCACATATGGATCCACCAGTGTCATTGAAATGTGTGTTCTTTTCGCAATCCAGCTATGGATCCACCAGTGTCATTGCATGTGTGCTCTTTTTCCTAACAACAACCAAAGTCATTGCATGTGTGTTCTCTTCAGAGACCACACATGAATCCACCAGTGTCATTGCATGTGTGCTCTTTTTACAAACAATAGCCAGTCATTGCATGACTATTAATTTCACATACCACATATGGATCCACCAGTGTTATTGAAATGCGTGTTCTCTTCAGAGACCACACATGGATCCACCAGTGTCATTGCTTGTGTGCTATTTTTACTAACAACAACCAGAGTCATTGCATGTGTGTTCTTTTTACTAACAACAAACAGAGTCATTGCATGTGTGCTATTTTTACTAACAACAACTAGAGTTATTGCGTGTGTGTTCTTTTTTACTAACAACAACCAGAGTCATTGCATGTGTGTTTTCTTTACTAACAACAACCAAAGTCATTGCATGTGTGTTCTTTTTACTAACAACAACTAGAGTCATTGCATGTGTGCTCTTTTTAGAGACCACACATGGATTCACCAGTGTCATTGCATGTGTGTTCTTTTTACTAACAACAACTCGAGTCATTGCATGTGTGTTTTTTTCACATGGCACATATGGATCCACCAGTGTCATTGAAATGGGTGTTCTCTTTAGAGACCACACATGGATCCAACAGTGTCATTGCATGTGTGCTCTTTTTACTAACAACTAGAGTCATTGCATGTGTGTTCTTTTTACCAACAACAACCAGAGTTATTGCATGTGTGTTCTTTTTACTAACAACAACTAGAGTCATTGAAATGTGTGTTCTCTTCAGATACCACAAATGGATCCACCAGTGTCATTGCATGTGTCACTACTGCAGAAAGGCGTATAGCCTCTAAGTGATTAGTGACGGGCAAAATTACGCCCGTCACTACTAAGTATTCCTAGTGACAGCCAAGGATAAGCCTGTCACTAAAACAAAACACCAGTGACAAGCACATAAAATTAATTGTCACTATTACTTTTTGTGGAGGCCGACAGAATGGAAAAAATACTTAGTGACGGGCGCATATAAATGTTTTTCACTGAGGACTCTATGAATAGTGATGGATCCAAGATATGCCCATCACTAGTATTTTCAGCGGAGTCAGGCCAGTCACAGGTAATTGATTAATTTTTCTATGTTTTGTATGTTTTAAAGATGTACTATAAATTTTGAATTATATTTCGTGATATTTTCTGTGTATTTTTAGTTGCACGTGTATAATAAAGAGTGAAAAATAATTACTAGAACTACCGGTCCAAATATCTAGCCTGACTGGAAAAAAAAACTTGCAGTACATAAGAAAAATCTACCGGACATGCTAGTTCATCCGACCCAACTGCTAAAAAAAGGTGAAAAAGCCAAATCCAGCCTTTCCCCAGACTTCTCGGTCGCCGCCTTGCACACCGCCGGCCTACACATCGCCCCCTCGATGCCCTGTGCATCACCGACCTCCACACCACCGCCCTGCATACCGACGGCTCCAGGCCGCCGCCCTAAAAGCCACGACGAGCCGAAGACTCCACGACCCTGTGCATCGCCACCCTGTAAACCACGACTCCTCCCCTGGCCCGAGGAGTTCATCACCGGCGACGATTTCGCCATCCTTCGCGTCGTAGCCTTGCAAAGCTGACGAACCGCTGCCCCTACGCTGCTTTGTAGGATTCCTATCAGATTTGATTTGAATTCATCCACAACATTTTCATTTTGGTGGCTCTTTTCTGAATATTCAGAATATTAAGGATATTACCTGAGCGTGCCCTTCAAATTTCATGTACATGTCATCTGTTTTATCCTAAAAAGTGATTTTGTTTCTTACTTTACATTGTACCAGTATAATATTAGGAGTATAATTTATATGTAGTGGTTAATTAATGTCACCGATGATGGCTTGCAGCAGGAGCAGGAGGGAATCCATCTGTTGATACGGTCTAGTTAAGTTGGGATGATAGTAGCAACAATGCTCAGGCAGCAGGTATATATAGTGAGGTGAGCACTCAATTACTCGTTTTTTCCTGCTAGTTTCGGGTGAATTTTCATTTCTTCCAAGACATCTGTCCGATCACAGAAAGGTTATGATCTGGATTATGGTTGTTTTGGTGTTTTGTTAGGTTGTACGTGAGCCTATTGGAGTGTGGTTGGTTGGTAATGATATTGTGGAAAACATATTGCTAATTGCTGATTCTTTTCACCGTGTCAACTCATTTATTTTTGGAGAAGGGCTAAATCACATAATGTGGAAGAACATATCGCAGGGGTCTGCTGTTCTTATTGTAAGTCTATCTTGGTAGTTCTTTCTGCTATGGCTGTTCGGTATGTCCGTAGAATTGGAATGGCAAGTTGTTTCATTTGTGTTAATTTGTTCATCTAGACCAGTATATGAGGTCAATAAGTTCTTCATTTCTGGAAAAGGAGAAACGGTGTGTTGATACTAGTGAGTGCCTCATAGTTTCCAATGTTTTGATTTGCAAAGGATTAAAAAGATGGTATCATCATCTCTGAGTTGTTAATTCTTCTTGTGTTTGTTGCAACAGATAAACCATGAACTTAGGTGATCTGGACTCTGATCTTTACCAGGATATTACATTTCTTAGGCTGCCAAGCTGCTAGCTATGGTGCACGTGCAGCGGTGCGTGTGTTAAATAGATGGATTGGAGAACGATCAAAATTCTACTACATTATTCATGCTTGTCAACAGAAGTGCATGAGACTACCTTCTCACTGCACTGCAATATAGTACAGTTTTCAACTACCTATGTTGTCCCGCATCGATGTTGCATTCTTTCTACATCTTCCAGGATGTAAGATCGAAAGATAAGAGTTTTGTGAAGCCTGCCAGAAGCGTACAACACAACCATAGGTTTGGTCGCCTTTCCCTTCTCATCATTAAATCAGAAATCAATATTTCCTTATTATGCCCTAGAGCTAGATAAAATCCATGTGTATAACTAGGGATGCCGGCGGACTGTCCAGCGGACTAGGCGGGCAGTCCACTTGGTTCCTGCACGGGCAAACGAATTGGCCCATGTCTTGTGCGTACCGTTAGGTGCCTTGCGTGATTAGGACATCAGTTAATTAGGCGGACATGACAGGATACTTGGCGGACGTCCGCTTGCATCCCTATGTATAACGAACCTAGAACCCACGGCCTATATGCCTTTAGATTATTTAGGCTTGGAATTCATGTTTAGTTGGAAGATTTGAATATATTTTCAATTGGAATATCTGAATATTACTCCCCACAAACAACATGATCGTTGGTGTTATTATAGCAGACAAGATTCATGGCCATGTATGGTGATTCCTTATCGACCTCATGGTTAGTGTATATCTTTGATGCCATGGCTATACTAGCTGGATTATCCTACCAGTAGTGCAAAATTACCGTGCCTAGATTGATTTATTAGGGATCATTATTTTGCAGGGCTTAAGTTTTCTGGACAATTTTTAGATTTATGCACAGCTAGAAATTCGATTATAAAAATGTGTTCGTCAAGTGTCGATGTTAAGAGAAAAGAACCTTTAGTTTTTCCAATTAAATAGATGAACAGTGCATATCAATTTTTCTCTTAATCTGCCACACGGTGATTTTCCAGGAGGCTTCGTAATGCAGTAATTCTTAGATGCCTCTTTCTGCATTATCAATTAGTAGTACAGTACAGATTCAACCTCACTCCCCAACTGTTCCTCTCAATATCAAGGTTTATCTGATAATAACAAATAAGGAACTTCTGTGAATTAGCGAGGAGCTGAGTTTTAGAATTTCTAATAGTAGTACTTAATGCACCAGTACTGAACTTTTTATAACCTGGAGTTATTGTTACCTATACTAAGATTGGTGTCTTGCAGGTTGGTGGAAAAATTCAAGTTGGCGGCGATCAATATCTCTTACAATGCAGCATATTCACTCAATTGTCATAACGCAGTATTGCCACACAGCATATAGCACTTTCAAAGAGGCACGCCATGAGGAAGGATTAATTAGTTGGTGATGACACCTGAGTGGTTCTTGATGTTTGGTGAAGGCATCCAACGGATTTCCATTTTTTAGCTTAGTCTTTCATTTACGACTGTTCTGTTGTTCCGCAGTGTCACAAATGGCAGAAGATTGCTTGGCAGAAATTGGGAGTATACGGGAGATGATATATCTTTGTAGATTGGGTCTTCTTTGGGAAATTCACGCCAAGTAATGGACATTCTTTGGCCTCCAATGGACATTGTTTGGCTTCCAGTATTGGTACCGAGTCTATTGCTGCTGAAAGATTGGTTGGTAGTAATAGATTAATCATCGAAGAATTACAGAATGAAAAGAATGCTTAAAGGTATATGCCCCTTCTCAGTTTAACATTTATAACCGAATGATGGTAGCAACAGTGAATTGAGCTGGAGGTGTCCATTTTGTACCAGGCCCTACTGGAAGACCCTTTTTCATGGGATGCCGTCATTACTGCCCTTTTCGACCTGACCATGAAGACGAAAGACGACCGCTGCAACCACTGATGACTAGGAAGGCGCAAAATAGGGGAATGGCACCTTAGCTTAGATCACATCTTACTATCACCCTAATCTTAGATCGTTAGTCATATGTACTGTATTAGTTTAAGTGAAATCTATGCAATGTTATTATATTCTTTTTATGTCCAACAACTCAGTGTTCAGTGCATTTAATTGCGCTAATTGAAATATTCATGGAAAATGCATTTTATATTCTTAGATATTTAGAATATTCATGGAAAATGCATTTAATATTCTTATAACACCTAATTTTGCTATCTTGAATATACATGGTAAACACATTTTTTTATTATCATAATTCAAACCAGTGACAGGCAAGATAATGAGCCTGTCATTACAAGACCCCATAGGTTCCCATCTTTGACCACAACAAGTGACATGCATCTCTTTTGCTTGTCACCAGTATACACATACTAGTGACAGGCACACGTAAATGCTTGTCGCTGGTACACATACTAGTGACGGGCACTTGCCTGTCACTAGTAGCCTCATACCAGTGACTAGTCATCAGTGACGGGCGCTTTGCCTGTCACTAATGGGTCTTTTGAGCCTGTCACTGATAGCCTATTCTGCAGTAGTGTGTGCTCTTTTTACTAACAACAACCATAGTCATTGCATGTCTGTTCTTTTTACTAACAACAACCAGTGTCATTGCATGTGTGTTCTTTTTACTAACAACAACTGGAGTCATTGCATGTGTGTTCTTTTCACATACCATATATGAATCCACCAGTGTCATTGCATGTGTGTTCTCTTCAGAGACCACACATGGATCCACCAGTGTCATTGCATGTGTGCTCTTTTTACTAACAACAACTGGTGTCATTGCATGTGTGCTCTTTTCACATACCACATATGGATCCACCAGTGTCATTGCATGTGTGTTCTTTTTACTAACAACAACTGGTCTCATTGCATGTGTGCTCTTTTCACATACCACATATGGATCCACCAGTGTCATTGAAATGTGTGTTCTCTTTAGAGACCACACATGGATCCACAAGTGTCAGTGCATGTGTGTTCTTTTTACTAACAACAACTGGAGTCATTGCATGTGTGTTCTTTTCACATACCACATATGGATCCACTAGTGTCACTGAAATGTGTGTTCTCTTCAGAGACCACACATGGATCCACCAGTGTCATTGCATGTGTGCTCTTTTTACTAACAACAACCAGAGTCATTGCATGTGTGTTCTTTTCACATACCACATGTGGATCCACCAGTGTCATTGAAATGTGTGTTCTTTTCACAATCCACCTATGGATCCACCAGTGTCATTGCATGTGTGCTCTTTTTACTAACAACAACCAAAGTCATTGCATGTGTGTTCTCTTTAGAGACCACACATGAATCCACTAGTGTCATTGCATGTGTGCTCTTTTTACTAACAATAGGCAGAGTCATTGCATGACTATTATTTTCACATACCACATATGGATCCACCAGTGTCATTGAAATGTGTGTTCTCTTCAGAGACCTCACATGGATCCACAAGTGTCATTGCATGTGTGTTCTTTTTACTAACAACAACTGGAGTCATTGCATGTGTGTTCTTTTCACATACCACATATGGATCCACCAGTGTCATTGAAATGTGTGTTCTCTTCAAAGACCACACATGGATCCACCAAATGTCATTGCATGTGCTCTTTTTACTAACAACAACCAGAGTCATTGCATGTGTGTTCTTTTCACATACCACATATGGATCCACCAGTGTCATTGAAATGTGTGTTCTTGTCACAATCCACCTATGGATCCACTAGTGTCATTGCATGTGTGCTCTTTTTACTAACAATAGCTAGAGTCATTGCGTGACTATTATTTTCACATACCGCATATGGATCCACCAGTGTCATTGAAATGTGTATTCTCTTTAGAGACCACACATGGATCCACAAGTGTCATTGCATGTGTGTTCTTTTTACTAACAACAACTGGACTCATTGCATGTGTGTTCTTTTCACATACCACATATGGATCCACCAGTGTCATTGAAATGTGTGTTCTCTTCAAAGACCACATATGGATCCACCAGTGTCATTGCATGTGTGCTCTTTTTACTAACAACAACCAGAGTCATTGCATGTGTGTTCTTTTCACATACCACATATGGATCCACCAGTGTCATTTAAATGTGTGTTCTTTTCACAATCCACCTATGGATCCACCAGTGTCATTGCATGTGTGCTCTTTTTACTAACAATAACCAAAGTCATTGCATGTGTGTTCTCTTTAGAGACCACACATGAATCCACCAGTGGCATTGGATGTGTGCTCTTTTTACTAACAATAGCCAGAGTCATTGCATGACTATTATGTTCACATACCACATATGGATCCACCAGTGTCATTTAAATGTGTGTTCTCTTCAGAGACCACACATGGATCTACCAGTGTCATTTCATGTGTACTCTTTTTACTAACAACAACCAGAGTCATTGCATGTGTGTTCATTTTACTAACAACAACCAGAGTCATTGCATGTGTGTTCTTTTCACATACCACATATGGATCCACCAGTGTCATTGAAATGTGTGTTCTTTTCACAATCCACCTATGGATCCACCAGTGTCATTGCATGTGTGCTCTTTTTACTAACAACAACCAAAGTCATTGCATGTGTGTTCTCTGCAGAGACGACACATGAATCCACTAGTGTCATTGCATGTGTGCTCTTTTTACAAACAATAGCCAGAGTCATTGCATGACTATTAATTTCACATACCACATATGGATCCACCAGTGTCATTGAAATGTGTGTTCTCTTCAGAGACCACACATGGATCCACCAGTGTCATTGCATGTGTGCTCTTTTTACTAACGACAACCAGAGTCATTGCATGTGTGTTCTTTTTACTAACAACAACCAGAGTCATTGCATGTGTGCTCTTTTTACTAACAACAATTAGAGTCATTGCATGTGTGTTCTTTTTACTAACAACAACCAGAGTCATTGCATGTGTGTTCTCTTTACTAACAACAACCAAAGTCATTGCATGTGTTCTTTTACTAACAACAACTAGAGTCATTGCATGTGTTCTTTTAGAGACCACACATATGGATCCAGTGTCATTGCATGTGTGTTCTTTTTACTAACAAGATCCTGAGTCATTGCATGTGTTTTAATTTCACATACCACATATGGATCCACCAGTGTCATTGAAATGTGTGTTATCTTCAGAGACCACACATGGATCCACCAGTGTCATTGCATGTGTGCTCTTTTACTAACAACAACCAGACTCATTGCATGTGTGTTCTTTTACTAACAACAACCAGAGTTATTACATGTGTGTTCTCTTTAGTATAAACAACCAGTGTCATTTAATGTGTGTTCTCTTCAGATACCACACATGGATCCACCAGTGTCATTGCATGTGTGCTCTTTTCACTAAGAACAACCATAGTCATTGCATGTGTTTCTTTTACTAACAACAACCAGTGTCATTGCATGTGTGTTCTTTTACTAACAACAACTGAGTCATTGCATGTGTGTTCTTTTCACATACCACATATGAATTCACAGTGTCATTGCATGTGTGTTCTCTTCAGAGACCACACATGGATCCACTGATGTCATTGCATGTGTGCTCTTTTTACTAACAACAACCAGAGTCATTGCATGTGTGTTCTTTTCACATACCACATGTGGATCCACCAGTGTCATTGAAATGTGTGTTCTTGTCACAATCCACCTATGGATCCACCAGTGTCATTGCATGTGTGCTCTTTTTACTAACAACAACGAAAGTCATTGCATGTGTGTTCTCTTCAGAGACCACACATGAATCCACTAGTGTCATTGCATGTGTGCTCTTTTTACTAACAATAGGCAGAGTCATTGCATGACTATTATTTTTACATACCACATATGGATCCACCAATGTCATTGAAATGTGTGTTCTCTTCAGAGACCTCACATGGATCCACAAGTGTCATTGCATGTGTGTTCTTTTTACTAACAACAACTGGAGTCATTGCATGTGTGTTCTTTTCACATACCACATATGGATCCACCAGTGTCATTGAAATGTGTGTTCTTTTCACAATCCACCTATGGATCCACCAGTGTCATTGCATGTGTGCTCTTTTTACTAACAACAACCAAAGTCATTGCATGTGTGTTCTCTGCAGAGACCACACATGAATCCACTAGTGTCATTGCATGTGTGCTCTTTTTACAAACAATAGCCAGAGTCATTGCATGACTATTAATTTCACATACCACATATGGATCCACCAGTGTCATTGAAATGTGTGTTCTCTTCAGAGACCACACATGGATCCACCAGTGTCATTGCATGTGTGCTCTTTTTACTAACAACAACCAGAGTCATTGCATGTGTGTTCTTTTTACTAACAACAACCAGAGTCATTGCATGTGTGCTCTTTTTACTAACAACAATTAGAGTCATTGCATGTGTGTTCTTTTTACTAACAACAACCAGAGTCATTGCATGTGTTCTCTTTACTAACAACAACCAAAGTCATTGCATGTGTGTTCTTTTTACTAACAACAACAGAGTCATTGCATGTGTGTTTCTTTAGAGACCACATATGGATCCACCAGTGTCATTGCATGTGTGTTCTTTTACTAACAACAAGCTGAGTCATTGCATGTGTGTTCTTTTCACATACCACATATGGATCCACCAGTGTCATTGAAATGTGTGTTATCTTCAGAGACCACACATGGATCCACCAGTGTCATTGCATGTGTGCCCTTTTTACTAACAACAACCAAACTCATTGCATGTGTGTTCTTTTTACTAACAACAACCAGAGTTATTACATGTGTGTTCTTTTTACTAACAACAACCAAAGTCATTAAAATGTGTGTTCTCTTCAGATACCACACATGGATCCACCAGTGTCATTGCATGTGTGCTCTTTTTACTAAGAACAACCATAGTCATTGCATGTCTGTTCTTTTTACTAACAACAACCAGTGTCATTGCATGTGTGTTCTCTTTACTAACAACAACCAAAGTCATTGCATGTGTGTTCTTTTTAATAACAACAACCAGAGTCATTGCATGTGTGCTCTCTTTAGAGACCACACATATGGATCCACCAGTGTCATTGCATGTGTGTTCTTTTTACTAACAACAACTGGAGTCATTGCATGTGTGTTCTTTTCACATACCACATATGGATCCACCAGTGTCATTGAAATGTGTGTTATCTTCAGAGACCACACATGGATCCACCAGTGTCATTGCATGTGTGCCCTTTTTACTAACAACAACCAGACTCATTGCATGTGTGTTCTTTTTACTAACAACAACCAGAGTTATTACATGTGTGTTCTTTTTACTAACAACAACCAAAGTCATTAAAATGTGTGTTCTCTTCAGATACCACACATGGATCCACCAAATGTCATTGCATGTGTGCTCTTTTTACTAAGAACAACCATAGTCATTGCATGTCTGTTCTTTTTACTAACAACAACCAGTGTCATTGCATGTGTGTTCTTTTTACTAACAACAACTGGAGTCATTGCATGTGTGTTCTTTTCACATACCACATATGAATTCACCAGTGTCATTGCATGTGTGTTCTCTTCAGAGAGCACACATGGATCCACCAGTGTCATTGCATGTGTGCTCTTTTTACTAACAACAACCAGAGTCATTGCATGTGTGTTCTTTTCACATACCACATGTGGATCCACCAGTGTCATTGAAATGTGTGTTCTTGTCACAATCCACCTATGGATCCACCAGTGTCATTGCATGTGTGCTCTTTTTACTAACAACAACGAAAGTCATTGCATGTGTGTTCTCTTCAGAGACCACACATGAATCCACTAGTGTCATTGCATGTGTGCTCTTTTTACTAACAATAGGCAGAGTCATTGCATGACTATTATTTTTACATACCACATATGGATCCACCAGTGTCATTGAAATGTGTGTTCTCTTCAGAGACCTCACATGGATCCACCAGTGTCATTGCATGTGTGCTCTTTTTACTAACAACAACCAGAGTCATTGCATGTGTGTTCTTTTCACATACCACATATGGATCCACCAGTGTCATTTAAATGTGTGTTCTTTTCACAATCCACCTATGGATCCACCAGTGTCATTGCATGTGTGCTCTTTTTACTAACAACAACAAGAGTCATTGCATGTGTGTTCTTTTCACATACCACATATGGATCCACCAGTGTCATTGAAATGTGTGTTCTTGTCACAATCCACCTATGGATCCACTAGTGTCATTGCATGTGTGCTCTTTTTACTAACAATAGCTAGAGTCATTGCGTGACTATTATTTTCACATACCGCATATGGATCCACCAGTGTCATTGAAATGTGTATTCTCTTTAGAGACCACACATGGATCCACAAGTGTCATTGCATGTGTGTTCTTTTTACTAACAACAACTAGAGTCATTGCATGTGTGTTCTTTTCACATACCACATATAGATCCACCAGTGTCATTGAAATGTGTGTTCTCTTCAAAGACCACACATGGATCCACCAGTGTCATTGCATGTGTGCTCTTTTTACTAACAACAACCAGAGTCATTGCATGTGTGTTCTTTTCACATACCACATATGGATCCACCAGTGTCATTTAAATGTGTGTTCTTTTCACAATCCACCTATGGATCCACCAGTGTCATTGCATGTGTGCTCTTTTTACTAACAATAACCAAAGTCATTGCATGTGTGTTCTCTTCAGAGACCACACATGAATCCACCAGTGGCATTGGATGTGTGCTCTTTTTACTAACAATAGCCAGAGTCATTGCATGACTATTATGTTCACATACCACATATGGATCCACCAGTGTCATTTAAATGTGTGTTCTCTTCAGATACCACACATGGATCCACCAGTGTCATTGCATGTGTACTCTTTTTACTAACAACAACCAGTCATTGCATGTGTGTTCATTTTACTAACAACAACCAGAGTCATTGCATGTGTGTTATTTTCACATACCACATATGGATCCACCAGTGTCATTGAAATGTGTGTTCTTTTCACAATCCACCTATGGATCCACCAGTGTCATTGCATGTGTGCTCTTTTTACTAACAACAACCAAAGTCATTGCATGTGTGTTCTCTGCAGAGACCACACATGAATCCACTAGTGTCATTGCATGTGTGCTCTTTTTACAAACAATAGCTAGAGTCATTGCATGACTATTAATTTCACATACCACATATGGATCCACCAGTGTCATTGAAATGTGTGTTCTCTTCAGAGACCACACATGGATCCACTAGTGTCATTGCATGTGTGCTCTTTTTACTAACAACAACCAGAGTCATTGGATGTGTGTTCTTTTTACTAACAACAACCAGAGTCATTGCATGTGTGCTCTTTTTACTAAGAACAATTAGAGTCATTGCATGTGTGTTCTTTTTACTAACAACAACCAGAGTCATTGCATGTGTGCTCTTTTTACTAACAACAACCAGAGTCATTGCATGTGTGTTCTTTTCACATACCACATATGGATCCACCAGTGTCATTGAAATGTCTGTTCTTGTCACAATCCACCTATGGATCCACTAGTGTCATTGCATGTGTGCTCTTTTTACTAACAATAGCTAGAGTCATTCCGTGACTATTATTTTCACATACCGCATATGGATCCACCAGTGTCATTGAAATGTGTATTCTCTTTAGAGACCACACATGGATCCACAAGTGTCATTGCATGTGTGTTCTTTTTACTAACAACAACTAGAGTCATTGCATGTGTGTTCTTTTCACATACCACATATTTATCCACCAGTGTCATTGAAATGTGTGTTATCTTCAGAGACCACACATGGATCCACCAGTGTCATTGCATGTGTGCTCTTTTTACTAACAAAAACCAGACTCATTGCATGTGTGTTCTTTTTACTAACAACAACCAGAGTTATTACATGTGTGTTCTTTTTACTAACAACAACCAGAGTCATTAAAATGTGTGTTCTCTTCAGATACCACACATGGATCCACTAGTGTCATTGCATGTGTGCTCTTTTTACTAAGAACAACCATAGTCATTGCATGTCTATTCTTTTTACTAACAACAACCAGTGTCATTGCATGTGTGTTCTTTTTTCTAACAACAACTAGAGTCATTGCATGTGTGTTCTTTTCACATACCACATATGAATTCACCAGTGTCATTGCATGTGTGTTCTCTTCAGAGACCACACATGGATCCACCAGTGACATTGCATGTGTGCTCTTTTTACTAACAACAACTGGTGTCATTGCATGTGTGCTCTTTTCACATACCACATATGGATCCATCAGTGTCATTGCATGTGTGGTCTTTTTACTAACAACAACTGGTCTCATTGCATGTGTGCTCTTTTCACATACCACATATGGATCCACCAGTGTCATTGAAATGTGTGTTCTCTTTAGAGACCACACATGGATCCACAAGTATCATTGCATGTGTGTTATTTTTACTTACAACAACTGGAGTCATTGCATGTGTGTTCTTTTCACATACCACATATGGATCTACCAGTGTCATTGAAATGTGTGTTCTCTTCAGAGACCACACATGGATCCACTAGTGTCATTTTATGTGTGCTCTTTTTACTAACAACAACCAGAGTTATTGCATGTGTGTTCTTTTCACATACCACATATGGATCCACCAGTGTCATTGAAATTTGTGTTCTTTTCACAATCCACCTATGCATCCACCAGTATCATTGCATGTGTGGTCTTTTTACAAACAACAACCAAATTCATTGCATGTGTGTTCTCTTCAGAGACCACACATTAATCCACCAGTGTCATTTCATGTGTGCTCTTTTTACTAACAATAGCCAGAGTCATTGCATGACTATTATTTTCACATACCACATATGGATCCACCAGTGTCATTGAAATGTGTGTTCTCTTCAGAGACCACACATGGATCCACTAGTGTCATTGCACGTGTGCTCTTTTTACTAACAACAACCAGAGTCATTGCATGTGTGTTCTTTTTACTAACAACAACTAGAGTCATTTCATGTGTGTTCTTTTCACATACCACATATGGATCCACCAGTGTCATTGAAATGTGTGTTCTCTTCAGAGACCACACGTGGATCCACCAGTGTCATTGCATCTGCGCTCTTTTTACTAACAACAACGAGAGTCATTGCATGTGTGTTCTTTTCACATACAACATATGGATCCACCAGTGTCATTGAAATGTGTGTTATTTTCACAATCCACCTATGGATCCACCAGTGTCATTGCATGTGTGCTCTTTTTACTTACAACAACCAGAGTCATTGCATGTGTGTTCTCTTCATTGACCACACATGAATCCACCAGTGTCATTGCATGTGTGCTCTTTTTACTATCAACAGCCAGAGTCATTGCATGACTATTATTTTCACATACCAAATATGGATCCACCAGTGTCATTGAAATGTGTGTTCTCTTCAGAGACCACAGATGGATCCACCAGTGTCATTACATGTGTGCTCTTTTTACTAACAACAACCAGATTCATTGCATGTGTGTTCTTTTTACTAACAACAACCAGAGTCATTGCATGTGTGCACTATTTACTAACAACAACCAGAGTCATTGCATGTGTGTTCTTTTTACTAACAACAACCAGAGTCATTGCATGTGTGTTATTTTACTACCAACAACCAGTGTCATTTCATGTGTGTTCTCTTCAGAGACCACACATGGATCCACAAGTGTCATTGCATGTGTGTTCTTTTTACTAACAACAACTGGTGTCATTGCATGTGTGCTCTTTTCACATACCACATATGGATCCACCAGTGTCATTGAAATGTGTGTTCTCTTCAGAGAGCACACATGGATCCACCAGTGTCATTGCATGTGTGCTCTTTTTACTAACAACAACCAGAGTCATTGCATGTGTGTTCTTTTCACATACAACATATGGATCCACCAATGTCATTGAAATGTGTGTTCTTTTCACAATCCGCCTATGGATCCACCAGTGTCATTGCATGTGTGCTCTTTTTACTTACAACAACCAGAGTCATTGCATGTGTGTTCTCTTTAGAGACCACACATGAATCCACCAGTGTCATTGCATGTGTGCTCTTTTTACTAACAACAGCCAGAGTCATTGCGTGACTTTTATTTTCACATACCAAATATAGATCCACCAGTGTCCTTGAAATGTGTGTTCTCTTGAGACCACACATGGATCCTGACTGCCATTGCATGTGTGCTCTTTTACTAACAACAACGAGTCATTGCATGTGTGTTCTTTTACTAACAACAACGAGTGATTGCATGTGTGCACTTTTTACTAACAACAACCAGATCCACTCCATGTGTGTTCTTTTTACTAACAACAACCAGAGTCATTGCATGTGTGTTATATTTACTAACAACGACCAGGGTCATTGCATGTGAGCTCTCTTTAGAGACCACACATGGATCCACCAGTTTCATTGCATGTGTCTTCTTTTTACTAACAACAACTGGAGTCATTGCATGATTGTTCTTTTCACATACCACATATGGATCCAGCAGTGTCATTGAAATGTGTGTTCTCTTCAGAGACCACACATGGATCCACCAGTGTCATTGCATGTGTGCTCTTTTTACTAACAACAACGAGAGTCATTGCATGTGTGTTCTTTTCACATACCACATATGGATCCTCCAGTGTCATTAAAATGTGTGTTCTTTTCAGAGACCACACATGGATCCACCAGTGTCATTACATGTGTGCTCTTTTTACTAACAACAACTAGTGTCATTGCATGTGTGCTATTTTCACATGCCACATATGGATCCACCAGTGTCATTGCATGTGTGTTATTTTTACTAACAACAACCAGAGTCATTGAAATGTGTGTTCTCTTCAGAGACGACACATGGATCCACCAGTGTCATTGCATGTGTGCTCTTTTACTAACAACAACCAGAGTCATTGCATGTGTGTTCTTTTCACATACCACATATGGATCCACCAGTGTCATTGAAATCTGTGTTCTTTTCAGAATCCACCTATGGATCCACCAGTGTCATTGCCTGTGTGCTCTTTTTACTAAGAACAACCAGTGTCATTGCATGTGTGCTCTTTTTACTAACAACAACCAAAGTCATTGCATGTGTGTTCTCTGCAGAGACCACACATGAATTCACTAGTGTCATTGCATGTGTGCTCTTTTTACAAACAATAGCCAGAGTCATTGCATGACTATTAATTTCACATACCACATATAGATCCACCAGTGTCATTGAAATCTGTGTTCTCTTCAGAGACCACACATGGGTCCACTAGTGTCATTGCACGTGTGCTCTTTTTACTAACAACAACCAGAGTCATTGCATGTGTGTTCTTTTTACTAACAACAACTAGAGTCATTTCATGTGTGTTCTTTTCACATACCACATATGGATCCACCAGTGTCATTGAAATGTGTGTTCTCTTCAGAGACCACACGTGGATCCACCAGTGTCATTGCATCTGCGCTCTTTTTACTAACAACAACGAGAGTCATTGCATGTGTGTTCTTTTCACATACATCATATGGATCCACCAGTGTCATTGAAATGTGTGTTATTTTCACAATCCACCTATGGATCCACCAGTGTCATTGCATGTGTGCTCTTTTTACTTACAACAACCAGAGTCATTGCATGTGTGTTTCATTGACCACACATGAATCCACCAGTGTCATTGCATGTGTGCTCTTTTTACTATCAACAGCCAGAGTCATTGCATGACTATTATTTTCACATACCAAATATGGATCCACCAGTGTCATTGAAATGTGTGTTCTCTTCAGAGACCACAGATGGATCCACCAGTGTCATTACATGTGTGCTCTTTTTACTAACAACAACCAGATTCATTGCATGTGTGTTCTTTTTACTAACAACAACCAGAGTCATTGCATGTGTGCACTATTTACTAACAACAACCAGAGTCATTGCATGTGTGTTCTTTTTACTAACAACAACCAGAGTCATTGCATGTGTGTTATTTTACTACCAACAACCAGTGTCATTTCATGTGTGTTCTCTTCAGAGACCACACATGGATCCACAAGTGTCATTGCATGTGTGTTCTTTTTACTAACAACAACTGGTGTCATTGCATGTGTGCTCTTTTCACATACCACATATGGATCCACCAGTGTCATTGAAATGTGTGTTCTCTTCAGAGAGCACACATGGATCCACCAGTGTCATTGCATGTGTGCTCTTTTTACTAACAACAACCAGAGTCATTGCATGTGTGTTCTTTTCACATACAACATATGGATCCACCAATGTCATTGAAATGTGTGTTCTTTTCACAATCCGCCTATGGATCCACCAGTGTCATTGCATGTGTGCTCTTTTTACTTACAACAACCAGAGTCATTGCATGTGTGTTCTCTTTAGAGACCACACATGAATCCACCAGTGTCATTGCATGTGTGCTCTTTTTACTAACAACAGCCAGAGTCATTGCATGACTTTTATTTTCACATACCAAATATGGATCCACCAGTGTCCTTGAAATGTGTGTTCTCTTCAGAGACCACACATGGATCCACCAGTGCCATTGCATGTGTGCTCTTTTTACTAACAACAACCAGAGTCATTGCATGTGTGTTCTTTTTACTAACAACAACCAGAGTGATTGCATGTGTGCACTTTTTACTAACAACAACCAGATCCACTGCATGTGTGTTCTTTTTACTAACAACAACCAGAGTCATTGCATGTGTGTTATATTTACTAACAACGACCAGGGTCATTGCATGTGAGCTCTCTTTAGAGACCACACATGGATCCACCAGTGTCATTGCATGTGTGTTCTTTTTACTAACAACAACTGGAGTCATTGCATGATTGTTCTTTTCACATACCACATATGGATCCACCAGTGTCATTGAAATGTGTGTTCTCTTCAGAGACCACACATGGATCCACCAGTGTCATTGCATGTGTGCTCTTTTTACTAACAACAACCAGAGTCATTGCATGTGTGTTCTTTTCACATACCACATATGGATCCTCCAGTGTCATTAAAATGTGTGTTCTTTTCAGAGACCACACATGGATCCACCAGTGTCATTACATGTGTGCTCTTTTTACTAACAACAACTAGTGTCATTGCATGTGTGCTATTTTCACATGCCACATATGGATCCACCAGTGTCATTGCATGTGTGTTATTTTTACTAACAACAACCAGAGTCATTGAAATGTGTGTTCTCTTCAGAGACGACACATGGATCCACCAGTGTCATTGCATGTGTGCTCTTTTACTAACAACAACCAGAGTCATTGCATGTGTGTTCTTTTCACATACCACATATGGATCCACCAGTGTCATTGAAATCTGTGTTCTTTTCAGAATCCACCTATGGATCCACCAGTGTCATTGCCTGTGTGCTCTTTTTACTAAGAACAACCAGTGTCATTGCATGTGTGCTCTTTTTACTAACAACAACCAAAGTCATTGCATGTGTGTTCTCTGCAGAGACCACACATGAATCCACTAGTGTCATTGCATGTGTGCTCTTTTTACAAACAATAGCCAGAGTCATTGCATGACTATTAATTTCACATACCACATATAGATCCACCAGTGTCATTGAAATCTGTGTTCTCTTCAGAGACCACACATGGATCCACCAGTGTCATTGCATGTATGCTCTTTTTACTAACAACAACAAGTGTTATTGCATGTCTGTTTTTTCTCTAACAACAACCAATGCCATTGAATGTGTGCTCTTTTTACTAACAACAACCAAAGTCATTGCATGTGTGTTCTCTTCATAGACCACACATGAATCCACCAGTTACATTGCATGTGTGCTCTTTTTACTAACAATAGCCAGAGTCATTGCATGACAAATATTTTCACATACCACATATGGATCCACCAGTGTCATTGAAAAGTGTGTTCTCTTCAGAGACCACACATGGATCCACCAGTGTCATTGCACGTGTGCTCTTTTTACTAACAACAACCAGAGTCATTGCATGTGTGTTCTTTTTACTAACAACAAACAGAGTCATTGCAGTTGTGCTCTTTTTACTAACAACAACCAGAGTCATTGCATGTGTGTTCTTTTTACTAACAACAACCAGAGTCATTGCATGTGTGTTCTTTTTACTAACAACAACCTGAGTCATTGCATGTGTGTTCTTTTTACTAACAACAACCAGAGTCATTGCATGTGTGCTCTCTTTAGAGACCACACATGGATTCACCAGTGTCATTGCATGTGTGTTCTTTTTACTAACAAGAACTGGAGTCATTGCATGTGTGTTCTTTTCACATACCACATATGGATCCACCAGTGTCATTGAAATATGTGTTCTCTTCAGAGACCACACATGGATCCACCAGTGTCATTGCATGTGTTCTCTTTTTACTAACAACAACCAGAGTCATTGCATGTGTGTTCTTTTTACTAACAACAACCAGAGTTATTGCATGTGTGTTCTTTTTACTAACAACAACCAGAGTCATTGAAATGTGTGTTCTCTTCAGAGACCACACATGGATCCACCAGTGTCAATGCATGTGTGCTCTTTTTACTAACAACAACAAGAGTCATTGCATGTCTGTTCTTTTTACTAACAATAACCAGTGTCATTGCATGTGTGTTATTTTTACTAACAACAACTAGAGTCATTGCATGTGTGTTCTTTTCACATACCATATATGAATCCACCAGTGTCATTGCAATTGTGTGCTCTTCAGTGACCACACCTGGATCCTGATGTCATTGCATGTGTGCTCTTTTTACTAACAACAACTGGTGTCATTGCATGTGTGCTCTTTTCACATACCACATATGGATCCACCAGTGTCATTGCATGTGTGTTCTTTTTACTAACAACAACTGGTCTCATTGCATGTGTGCTCTTTTCACATACCACATATGGATCCACCAGTGTCATTGAAATGTGTGTTCTCTTTAGAGACCACACATGGATCCACAAGTGTCAGTGCATGTGTGTTCTTTTTACTAACAACAACTGGAGTCATTGCATGTGTGTTCTTTTCACATACCACATATGGATCCACCAGTGTCATTGAAATGTGTGTTCTCTTCAGAGACCACACATGGATCCACCAGTGTCATTGCATGTGTGCTCTTTTTACGAACAACAACCAGAGTCATTGCATGTGTGTTCTTTTCACATACCACATGTGGATCCACCAGTGTTATTGAAATGTGTGTTCTTTTCACAATCCACCTATGGATCCACCAGTGTCATTGCATGCGTGCTCTTTTTACTAACAACAACCAAAGTCATTGCATGTGTGTTCTCTTCAGAGACCACACATGAATCCACTAGTGTCATTGCATGTGTGCTCTTTTTACTAACAATAGGCAGAGTCATTGCATGACTATTATTTTCACATACCACATATGGATCCACCAGTGTCATTGAAATGTGTGTTCTCTTTAGAGACCTCACATGGATACACAAGTGTCATTGCATGTGTGTTCTTTTTACTAACAACAACGGGAGTCATTGCATGTGTGTTCTTTTCACATACCACATATGGATCCACCAGTGTCATTGAAATGTGTGTTCTCTTCAAAGACCACACATGGATCCACCAGTGTCATTGCATGTGTGCTCTTTTTACTAACAACAACCAGAGTCATTGCATGTGTGTTATTTTCACATACCACATATGGATCCACCAGTGTCATTCAAATGTGTGTTCTTTTCACAATCCACCTATGGATCCACTAGTGTCATTGCATGTGTGCTCTTTTTACTAACAATAGCTAGAGTCATTGCGTGACTATTATTTTCACATACCGCATATGGATCCACCAGTGTCATTGAAATGTGTATTCTCTTTAGAGACCACACATGGATCCACAAGTGTCATTGCATGTGTGTTCTTTTTACTAACAACAACTGGAGTCATTGCATGTGTGTTCTTTTCACATACCACATATGGATCCACCAGTGTCATTGAAATGTGTGTTCTCTTCAAAGACCACACATGGATCCACCAGTGTCATTGCATGTGTGCTCTTTTTACTAACAACAACCAGAGTCATTACATGTGTGTTCTTTTCACATACCACATATGGATCCACCAGTGTCATTTAAATGTGTGTTCTTTTCACAATCCACCTATGGATCCACCAGTGTCATTGCATGTGTGCTATTTTTACTAACAATAAGCAAAGTCATTACATGTGTGTTCTCTTTAGAGACCACACATGAATCCACCAGTGGCATTGGATGTGTGCTCTTTTTACTAACAATAGCCAGAGTCATTGCATGACTATTATGTTCACATACCACATATGGATCCACCAGTGTCATTTAAATGTGTGTTCTCTTCAGAGACCACACATGGATCCACCAGTGTCATTGCATGTGTACTCTTTTTACTAACAACAACCAGAGTCATTGCATGTGTGTTCATTTTACTAACAACAACCAGAGTCATTGCATGTGTGTTCTTTTCACATACCACATATGGATCCACCAGTGTCATTGAAATGTGTGTTCTTTTCACAATCCACCTATGGATCCACCAGTGTCATTGCATGTGTGCCCTTTTTACTAACAACAACCAAAGTCATTGCATGTGTGTTCTCTGCAGAGACCACACATGAATCCACTAGTGTCATTGCATGTGTGCTCTTTTTACAAACAATAGCCAGAGTCATTGCATGACTATTAATTTCACATACCACATATGGATCCACCAGTGTCATTGAAATGTGTGTTCTCTTCAGAGACCACACATGGATCCACCAGTGTCATTGCATGTGTGCTCTTTTTACTAACAACAACCAGAGTCATTGCATGTGTGTTCTTTTTACTAACAACAACCAGAGTCATTGCATGTGTGCTCTTTTTAGTAACAACAATTAGAGTCATTGCATGTGTGTTCTTTTTACTAACAACAACCAGAGTCATTGCATGTGTGTTCTCTTTACTAACAACAACCAAAGTCATTGCATGTGTGTTCTTTTTACTAACAACAACCGGAGTCATTGCATGTGTGCTCTCTTTAGAGACCACACATGGATTCACCAGTGTCATTGCATGTGTGTTCTTTTTACTAACAACAACTGGAGTCATTGCATGTGTGTTCTTTTTACTAACAACAACCAGAGTTATTGCATGTGTGTTCTTTTTACTAACAACAACCAGAGTCATTGCATGTGTGTTCATTTTACTAACAACAACCAGATCCAGTGCATGTGTGTTCTTTTTACTAACAACAACCAGAGTCATTGCATGTGTGTTATATTTACTAACAACGACCAGGGTCATTGCATGTGAGCTCTCTTTAGAGACCACACATGGATCCACCAGTGTCATTGCATGTGTGTTCTTTTTACTAACAACAACTGGAGTAATTGCATGATTGTTCTTTTCACATACCACATATGGATCCACCAGTGTCATTGAAATGTGTGTTCTCTTCAGAGACCACACATGGATCCACCAGTGTCATTGCATGTGTGCTCTTTTTACTAACAACAACGAGAGTCATTGCATGTGTGTTCTTTTCACATACCACATATGGATCCTCCAGTGTCATTAAAATGTGTGTTCTTTTCAGAGACCACACATGGATCCACCAGTGTCATTACATGTGTGCTCTTTTTACTAACAACAACTAGTGTCATTGCATGTGTGCTATTTTCACATGCCACATATGGATCCACCAGTGTCATTGCATGTGTGTTATTTTTACTAACAACAACCAGAGTCATTGAAATGTGTGTTCTCTTCAGAGACGACACATGGATCCACCAGTGTCATTGCATGTGTGCTCTTTTACTAACAACAACCAGAGTCATTGCATGTGTGTTCTTTTCACATACCACATATGGATCCACCAGTGTCATTGAAATCTGTGTTCTTTTCAGAATCCACCTATGGATCCACCAGTGTCATTGCCTGTGTGCTCTTTTTACTAAGAACAACCAGTGTCATTGCATGTGTGCTCTTTTTACTAACAACAACCAAAGTCATTGCATGTGTGTTCTCTGCAGAGACCACACATGAATCCACTAGTGTCATTGCATGTGTGCTCTTTTTACAAACAATAGCCAGAGTCATTGCATGACTATTAATTTCACATACCACATATAGATCCACCAGTGTCATTGAAATCTGTGTTCTCTTCAGAGACCACACATGGATCCACCAGTGTCATTGCATGTATGCTCTTTTTACTAACAACAACAAGTGTTATTGCATGTCTGTTTTTTCTCTAACAACAACCAATGCCATTGAATGTGTGCTCTTTTTACTAACAACAACCAAAGTCATTGCATGTGTGTTCTCTTCATAGACCACACATGAATCCACCAGTGTCATTGCATGTGTGCTCTTTTTACTAACAATAGCCAGAGTCATTGCATGACAAATATTTTCACATACCACATATGGATCCACCAGTGTCATTGAAAAGTGTGTTCTCTTCAGAGACCACACATGGATCCACCAGTGTCATTGCACGTGTGCTCTTTTTACTAACAACAACCAGAGTCATTGCATGTGTGTTCTTTTTACTAACAACAAACAGAGTCATTGCAGTTGTGCTCTTTTTACTAACAACAACCAGAGTCATTGCATGTGTGTTCTTTTTACTAACAACAACCAGAGTCATTGCATGTGTGTTCTTTTTACTAACAACAACCTGAATCATTGCATGTGTGTTCTTTTTACTAACAACAACCAGAGTCATTGCATGTGTGCTCTCTTTAGAGACCACACATGGATTCACCAGTGTCATTGCATGTGTGTTCTTTTTACTAACAAGAACTGGAGTCATTGCATGTGTGTTCTTTTCACATACCACATATGGATCCACCAGTGTCATTGAAATATGTGTTCTCTTCAGAGACCACACATGGATCCACCAGTGTCATTGCATGTGTTCTCTTTTTACTAACAACAACCAGAGTCATTGCATGTGTGTTCTTTTTACTAACAACAACCAGAGTTATTGCATGTGTGTTCTTTTTACTAACAACAACCAGAGTCATTGAAATGTGTGTTCTCTTCAGAGACCACACATGGATCCACCAGTGTCAATGCATGTGTGCTCTTTTTACTAACAACAACAAGATTCATTGCATGTCTGTTCTTTTTACTAACAATAACCAGTGTCATTGCATGTGTGTTCTTTTTACTAACAACAACTAGAGTCATTGCATGTGTGTTCTTTTCACATACCATATATGAATCCACCAGTGTCATTGCATGTGTGTTCTCTTCAGAGACCACACATGGATCCACCAGTGTCATTGCATGTGTGCTCTTTTTACTAACAACAACTGGTGTCATTGCATGTGTGCTCTTTTCACATACCACATATGGATCCACCAGTGTCATTGCATGTGTGTTCTTTTTACTAACAACAACTGGTCTCATTGCATGTGTGCTCTTTTCACATACCACATATGGATCCACCAGTGTCATTGAAATGTGTGTTCTCTTTAGAGACCACACATGGATCCACAAGTGTCAGTGCATGTGTGTTCTTTTTACTAACAACAACTGGAGTCATTGCATGTGTGTTCTTTTCACATACCACATATGGATCCACCAGTGTCATTGAAATGTGTGTTCTTCAGAGACCACACATGGATCCACCTGATGTCATTGCATGTGTGCTCTTTTACTTAACAACAAGCAGAGTCATTGCATGTGTGTTCTTTTCACATACCACATGTGGATCCACCAGTGTTATTGAAATGTGTGTTCTTTTCACAATCCACCTATGGATCCACCAGTGTCATTGCATGTGTGCTCTTTTTACTAACAACAACCAAAGTCATTGCATGTGTGTTCTCTTCAGATACCACACATGAATCCACTAGTGTCATTGCACTCGTGCTCTTTTACCTAACAAGAGGCAGAGTCATTGCATGACTATTATTTTCACATACCACATATGGATCCACCAGTGTCATTGAAATGTGTGTTCTCTTTAGAGACCTCACATGGATACACAAGTGTCATTGCATGTGTGTTCTTTTTACTAACAACAACTGGAGTCATTGCATGTGTGTTCTTTTCACATACCACATATGGATCCACCAGTGTCATTGAAATGTGTGTTCTCTTCAAAGACCACACATGGATCCACCAAAGGTCATTGCATGTGTGCTCTTTTTACTAACAACAACCAGAGTCATTGCATGTGTGTTATTTTCACATACCACATATGGATCCACCAGTGTCATTCAAATGTGTGTTCTTTTCACAATCCACCTATGGATCCACTAGTGTCATTGCATGTGTGCTCTTTTTACTAACAATAGCTAGAGTCATTGCGTGACTATTATTTTCACATACCGCATATGGATCCACCAGTGTCATTGAAATGTGTATTCTCTTTAGAGACCACACATGGATCCACAAGTGTCATTGCATGTGTGTTCTTTTTACTAACAACAACTGGAGTCATTGCATGTGTGTTCTTTTCACATACCACATATGGATCCACCAGTGTCATTGAAATGTGTGTTCTCTTCAAAGACCACACATGGATCCACCAGTGTCATTGCATGTGTGCTCTTTTTACTAACAACAACCAGAGTCATTACATGTGTGTTCTTTTCACATACCACATATGGATCCACCAGTGTCATTTAAATGTGTGTTCTTTTCACAATCCACCTATGGATCCACCAGTGTCATTGCATGTGTGCTATTTTTACTAACAATAAGCAAAGTCATTACATGTGTGTTCTCTTTAGAGACCACACATGAATCCACCAGTGGCATTGGATGTGTGCTCTTTTTACTAACAATAGCCAGAGTCATTGCATGACTATTATGTTCACATACCACATATGGATCCACCAAAGGTCATTTAAATGTGTGTTCTTCAGAGACCACACATGGATCCACCAGGTCATTGCATGTGTACTCTTTTTACTAACAACAACCAGAGTCATTGCATGTGTGTTCATTTTACTAACAACAACCAGAGTCATTGCATGTGTGTTCTTTTCACATACCACATATGGATCCACCAGTGTCATTGAAATGTGTGTTCTTTTCACAATCCACCTATGGATCCACCAGTGTCATTGCATGTGTGCCCTTTTTACTAACAACAACCAAAGTCATTGCATGTGTGTTCTCTGCAGAGACCACACATGAATCCACTAGTGTCATTGCATGTGTGCTCTTTTTACAAACAATAGCCAGAGTCATTGCATGACTATTAATTTCACATACCACATATGGATCCACCAGTGTCATTGAAATGTGTGTTCTCTTCAGAGACCACATGGATCCACCAGTGTCATTGCATGTGTGCTCTTTTTACTAACAACAACCAGAGTCATTGCATGTGTGTTCTTTTTACTAACAACAACCAGAGTCATTGCATGTGTGCTCTTTTTAGTAACAACAATTAGAGTCATTGCATGTGTGTTCTTTTTACTAACAACAACCAGAGTCATTGCATGTGTGTTCTCTTTACTAACAACAACCAAAGTCATTGCATGTGTGTTCTTTTTACTAACAACAACCGGAGTCATTGCATGTGTGCTCTCTTTAGAGACCACACATGGATTCACCAGTGTCATTGCATGTGTGTTCTTTTTACTAACAACAACTGGAGTCATTGCATGTGTGTTCTTTTTACTAACAACAACCAGAGTTATTGCATGTGTGTTCTTTTTACTAACAACAACCAGAGTCATTGCATGTGTGTTCATTTTACTAACAACAACCAGAGTCATTGCATGTGTGTTCTTTTCACATACCACATATGGATCCACCAGTGTCATTGAAATGTGTGTTCTTTTCACAATCCACCTATGGATCCACCAGTGTCATTGCCTGTATGCTCTTTTTACTAAGAACAACCAGTGTCATTGCATGTGTGCTCTTTTTACTAACAACAACCAAAGTCATTGCATGTGTGTTCTCTGCAGAGACCACACATGAATCCACTAGTGTCATTGCATGTGTGCTCTTTTTACAAACAATAGCCAGAGTCATTGCATGACTATTAATTTCACATACCACATATAGATCCACCAGTGTCATTGAAATCTGTGTTCTCTTCAGAGACCACACATGGATCCACTAGTGTCATTGCACGTGTGCTCTTTTTACTAACAACAACCAGAGTCATTGCATGTGTGTTCTTTTTACTAACAACAACTAGAGTCATTTCATGTGTGTTCTTTTCACATACCACATATGGATCCACCAGTGTCATTGAAATGTGTGTTCTCTTCAGAGACCACACGTGGATCCACCAGTGTCATTGCATCTGCGCTCTTTTTACTAACAACAACGAGAGTCATTGCATGTGTGTTCTTTTCACATACAACATATGGATCCACCAGTGTCATTGAAATGTGTGTTATTTTCACAATCCACCTATGGATCCACCAGTGTCATTGCATGTGTGCTCTTTTTACTTACAACAACCAGAGTCATTGCATGTGTGTTCTCTTCATTGACCACACATGAATCCACCAGTGTCATTGCATGTGTGCTCTTTTTACTATCAACAGCCAGAGTCATTGCATGACTATTATTTTCACATACCAAATATGGATCCACCAGTGTCATTGAAATGTGTGTTCTCTTCAGAGACCACAGATGGATCCACCAGTGTCATTACATGTGTGCTCTTTTTACTAACAACAACCAGATTCATTGCATGTGTGTTCTTTTTACTAACAACAACCAGAGTCATTGCATGTGTGCACTATTTACTAACAACAACCAGAGTCATTGCATGTGTGTTCTTTTTACTAACAACAAACAGAGTCATTGCATGTGTGTTATTTTACTACCGACAACCAGTGTCATTTCATGTGTGTTCTCTTCAGAGACCACACATGGATCCACAAGTGTCATTGCATGTGTGTTCTTTTTACTAACAACAACTGGTGTCATTGCATGTGTGCTCTTTTCACATACCACATATGGATCCACCAGTGTCATTGAAATGTGTGTTCTCTTCAGAGAGCACACATGGATCCACAAGTGTCAGTGCATGTGTGTTCTTTTTACTAACAACAACTGGAGTCATTGCATGTGTGTTCTTTTCACATACAACATATGGATCCACCAATGTCATTGAAATGTGTGTTCTTTTCACAATCCGCCTATGGATCCACCAGTGTCATTGCATGTGTGCTCTTTTTACTTACAACAACCAGAGTCATTGCATGTGTGTTCTCTTTAGAGACCACACATGAATCCACCAGTGTCATTGCATGTGTGCTCTTTTTACTAACAACAGCCAGAGTCATTGCATGACTTTTATTTTCACATACCAAATATTGATCTACCAGTGTCCTTGAAATGTGTGTTCTCTTCAGAGACCACACATGGATCCACCAGTGCCATTGCATGTGTGCTCTTTTTACTAACAACAACCAGAGTCATTGCATGTGTGTTCTTTTTACTAACAACAACCAGAGTGATTGCATGTGTGCACTTTTTACTAACAACAACCAGATCCACTGCATGTGTGTTCTTTTTACTAACAACAACCAGAGTCATTGCATGTGTGTTATATTTACTAACAACGACCAGGGTCATTGCATGTGAGCTCTCTTTAGAGACCACACATGGATCCACCAGTGTCATTGCATGTGTGTTCTTTTTACTAACAACAACTGAGTCATTGCATGATTGTTTTTCACATACCACATATGGATCCACCGGTGTCATTGAAATGTGTGTTCTCTTCAGAGACCACACATGGACCACCAGTGTCATTGCATGTGTGCTCTTTTTACTAACAACAACGAGAGTCATTGCATGTGTGTTCTTTTCACATACCACATATGGATCCTCCAGTGTCATTAAAATGTGTGTTCTTTTCAGAGACCACACATGGATCCACCAGTGTCATTACATGTGTGCTCTTTTTACTAACAACAACTAGTGTCATTGCATGTGTGCTATTTTCACATGCCACATATGGATCCACCAGTGTCATTGCATGTGTGTTATTTTTACTAACAACAACCAGAGTCATTGAAATGTGTGTTCTCTTCAGAGACGACACATGGATCCACCAGTGTCATTGCATGTGTGCTCTTTTACTAACAACAACCAGAGTCATTGCATGTGTGTTCTTTTCACATACCACATATGGATCCACCAAAGGTCATTGAAATCAGGTTCTTTCAGATTCCACCTATGGATCCACCAGTGTCATTGCCTGTGTGCTCTTTTTACTAAGAACAACCAGTGTCATTGCATGTGTGCTCTTTTTACTAACAACAACCAAAGTCATTGCATGTGTGTTCTCTGCAGAGACCACACATGAATCCACTAGTGTCATTGCATGTGTGCTCTTTTTACAAACACAGCCGAGTCATTGCATGACTATTAATTTCACATACCACATATAGATCCACCAGTGTCATTGAAATCTGTGTTCTCTTCAGAGACCACACATGGATCCACCAGTGTCATTGCATGTATGCTCTTTTTACTAACAACAACAAGTGTTATTGCATGTCTGTTTTTTCTCTAACAACAACCAATGCCATTGAATGTGTGCTCTTTTTACTAACAACAACCAAAGTCATTGCATGTGTGTTCTCTTCATAGACCACACATGAATCCACCAGTTACATTGCATGTGTGCTCTTTTTACTAACAATAGCCAGAGTCATTGCATGACAAATATTTTCACATACCACATATGGATCCACCAGTGTCATTGAAAAGTGTGTTCTCTTCAGAGACCACACATGGATCCACCAGTGTCATTGCACGTGTGCTCTTTTTACTAACAACAACCAGAGTCATTGCATGTGTGTTCTTTTTACTAACAACAAACAGAGTCATTGCAGTTGTGCTCTTTTTACTAACAACAACCAGAGTCATTGCATGTGTGTTCTTTTTACTAACAACAACCAGAGTCATTGCATGTGTGTTCTTTTTACTAACAACAACCTGAGTCATTGCATGTGTGTTCTTTTTACTAACAACAACCAGAGTCATTGCATGTGTGCTCTCTTTAGAGACCACACATGGATTCACCAGTGTCATTGCATGTGTGTTCTTTTTACTAACAAGAACTGGAGACATTGCATGTGTGTTCTTTTCACATACCACATATGGATCCACCAGTGTCATTGAAATATGTGTTCTCTTCAGAGACCACACATGGATCCACCAGTGTCATTGCATGTGTTCTCTTTTTACTAACAACAACCAGAGTCATTGTGTGTTCTTTTTACTAACAACAACCAGAGTTATTGCATGTGTGTTCTTTTTACTAACAACAACCAGAGTCATTGAAATGTGTGTTCTCTTCAGAGACCACACATGGATCCACCAGTGTCAATGCATGTGTGCTCTTTTTACTAACAACAACAAGAGTCATTGCATGTCTGTTCTTTTTACTAACAATAACCAGTGTCATTGCATGTGTGTTCTTTTTACTAACAACAACTGGAGTCATTGCATGTGTGTTCTTTTCACATACCATATATGAATCCACCAGTGTCATTGCATGTGTGTTCTCTTCAGAGACCACACATGGATCCACCAGTGTCATTGCATGTGTGCTCTTTTTACTAACAACAACTGGTGTCATTGCATGTGTGCTCTTTTCACATACCACATATGGATCCACCAGTGTCATTGCATGTGTGTTCTTTTTACTAACAACAACTGGTCTCATTGCATGTGTGCTCTTTTCACATACCACATATGGATCCACCAGTGTCATTGAAATGTGTGTTCTCTTTAAAGACCACACATGGATCCACAAGTGTCAGTGCATGTGTGTTCTTTTTACTAACAACAACTGGAGTCATTGCATGTGTGTTCTTTTCACATACCACATATGGATCCACCAATGTCATTGAAATGTGTGTTCTCTTCAGAGACCACACATGGATCCACCAGTGTCATTGCATGTGTGCTCTTTTTACGAACAACAACCAGAGTCATTGCATGTGTGTTCTTTTCACATACCACATGTGGATCCACCAGTGTTATTGAAATGTGTGTTCTTTTCACAATCCACCTATGGATCCACCAGTGTCATTGCATGTGTGCTCTTTTTACTAACAACAACCAAAGTCATTGCATGTGTGTTCTCTTCAGAGACCACACATGAATCCACTAGTGTCATTGCCTGTGTGCTCTTTTTACTAACAATAGGCAGAGTCATTGCATGACTATTATTTTCACATACCACATATGGATCCACCAGTGTCATTGAAATGTGTGTTCTCTTTAGAGACCTCACATGGATACACAAGTGTCATTGCATGTGTGTTCTTTTTACTAACAACAACTGGAGTCATTGCATGTGTGTTCTTTTCACATACCACATATGGATCCACCAGTGTCATTGAAATGTGTGTTCTCTTCAAAGACCACACATGGATCCACCAGTGTCATTGCATGTGTGCTCTTTTTACTAACAACAACCAGAGTCATTGCATGTGTGTTATTTTCACATACCACATATGGATCCACCAGTGTCATTCAAATGTGTGTTCTTTTCACAATCCACCTATGGATCCACTAGTGTCATTGCATGTGTGCTCTTTTTACTAACAATAGCTAGAGTCATTGCGTGACTATTATTTTCACATACCGCATATGGATCCACCAGTGTCATTGAAATGTGTATTCTCTTTAGAGACCACACATGGATCCACAAGTGTCATTGCATGTGTGTTCTTTTTACTAACAACAACTGGAGTCATTGCATGTGTGTTCTTTTCACATACCACATATGGATCCACTAGTGTCATTGAAATGTGTGTTCTCTTCAAAGACCACACATGGATCCACCAGTGTCATTGCATGTGTGCTCTTTTTACTAACAACAACCAGAGTCATTACATGTGTGTTCTTTTCACATACCACATATGGATCCACCAAAGGTCATTTAAATGTGTGTTCTTTTCACAATCCACCTATGGATCCACCAGTGTCATTGCATGTGTGCTATTTTTACTAACAATAAGCAAAGTCATTACATGTGTGTTCTCTTCAGAGACCACACATGAATCCACCAGTGGCATTGGATGTGTGCTCTTTTTACTAACAATAGCCAGAGTCATTGCATGACTATTATGTTCACATACCACATATGGATCCACCAGTGTCATTTAAATGTGTGTTCTCTTCAGAGACCACACATGGATCCACCAGTGTCATTGCATGTGTACTCTTTTTACTAACAACAACCAGAGTCATTGCATGTGTGTTCATTTTACTAACAACAACCAGAGTCATTGCATGTGTGTTCTTTTCACATACCACATATGGATCCACCAGTGTCATTGAAATGTGTGTTCTTTTCACAATCCACCTATGGATCCACCAGTGTCATTGCATGTGTGCCCTTTTTACTAACAACAACCAAAGTCATTGCATGTGTGTTCTCTTAAGAGACCACACATGAATCCACTAGTGTCATTGCATGTGTGCTCTTTTTACAAACAATAGCCAGAGTCATTGCATGACTATTAATTTCACATACCACATATGGATCCACCAGTGTCATTGAAATGTGTGTTCTCTTCAGAGACCACACATGGATCCACCAGTGTCATTGCATGTGTGCTCTTTTTACTAACAACAACCAGAGTCATTGCATGTGTGTTCTTTTTACTAACAACAACCAGAGTCATTGCATGTGTGCTCTTTTTAGTAACAACAATTGGAGTCATTGCATGTGTGTTCTTTTTACTAACAACAACCAGAGTCATTGCATGTGTGTTCTCTTTACTAACAACAACCAAAGTCATTGCATGTGTGTTCTTTTTACTAACAACAACCGGAGTCATTGCATGTGTGCTCTCTTTAGAGACCACACATGGATTCACCAGTGTCATTGCATGTGTGTTCTTTTTACTAACAACAACTGGAGTCATTGCATGTGTGTTCTTTTTACTAACAACAACCAGAGTTATTGCATGTGTGTTCTTTTTACTAACAACAACCAGAGTCATTGCATGTGTGTTCATTTTACTAACAACAACAAGAGTCATTGCATGTGTGTTCTTTTCACATACCACATATGGATCCACCAGTGTCATTGAAATGTGTGTTCTTTTCACAATCCACCTATGGATCCACCAGTGTCATTGCATGTGTGCTCTTTTTACTAACAACAACCAAAGTCATTGCATGTGTGTTCTCTGCAGAGACCACACATGGATCCACCAGTGTCATTGCATGTGTGCTCTTTTTACTAACAACAACCAGAGTCATTGCATGTGTGTTATTTTTACTAACAACAACCAGAGTCATTGCATGTGTGCTCTTTTTACTAACAACAATTAGAGTCATTGCATGTGTGTTCTTTTTACTAACAACAACCAGAGTCATTGCATGTGTGTTCTTTTGACATACCACATATGGATCCACCAGTGTCATTGAAATGTGTGTTCTTTTCACAATCCACCTATGGATCCACCAGTGTCATTGCATGTGTGCTCTTTTTACTAACAACAACCAAAGTCATTGCATGTGTGTTCTCTGCAGAGACCACACATGAATCCACTAGTGTCATTCCATGTGTGCTCTTTTTACAAACAATAGCCAGAGTCATTGCATGACTATTAATTTCACATACCACATATGGATCCACCAGTGTCATTGAAATGTGTGTTCTCTTCAGAGACCACACATGGATCCACCAGTGTCATTGCATGTGTGCTCTTTTTACTAACAACAACCAGAGTCATTGCGTGTGTGTTCTTTTTACTAACAACAACCAGAGTCATTGCATGTGTGCTCTTTTTACTAACAACAATTAGAGTCATTGCATGTGTGTTCTTTTTACTAACAACAACCAGAGTCATTGCATGTGTGTTCTCTTTACTAACAACAACCAAAGTCATTGCATGTGTGTTCTTTTTACTAACAACAACCAGAGTCATTGCATGTGTGCTCTCTTTAGAGACCACACATATGGATCCACCAGTGTCATTGCATGTGTGTTCTTTTTACTAACAACAACTGGAGTCATTGCATGTGTGTTCTTTTCACATACCACATATGGATCCACCAAAGGTCATTGAAATGTGTGTTATCTTCAGAGACCACACATGGATCCACCAGTGTCATTGCATGTGCTCTTTTACTAACAACAACCAGACTCATTGCATGTGTGTTCTTTTACTAACAACAACCAGAGTTATTACATGTGTGTTCTTTTTACTAACAACAACCAAAGTCATTAAAATGTGTGTTCTCTTCAGATACCACACATGGATCCACCAGTGTCATTGCATGTGTGCTCTTTTTACTAAGAACAACCATAGTCATTGCATGTCTGTTCTTTTTACTAACAACAACCAGTGTCATTGCATGTGTGTTCTTTTTACTAACAACAACTGGAGTCATTGCATGTGTGTTCTTTTCACATACCACATATGAATTCACCAGTGTCATTGCATGTGTGTTCTCTTCAGAGACCACACATGGATCCACCAGTGTCATTGCATGTTTGCTCTTTTTACTAACAACAACCAGAGTCATTGCATGTGTGTTCTTTTCACATACCACATGTGGATCCACCAGTGTCATTGAAATGTGTGTTCTTGTCACAATCCACCTATGGATCCACCAGTGTCATTGCATGTGTGCTCTTTTTACTAACAACAACGAAAGTCATTGCATGTGTGTTCTTCAGAGACCACACATGAATCCACTAGTGTCATTGCATGTGTGCTCTTTTTACTAACAATAGGCAGAGTCATTGCATGACTATTATTTTTACATACCACATATGGATCCACCAGTGTCATTGAAATGTGTGTTCTCTTCAGAGACCTCACATGGATCCACAAGTGTCATTGCATGTGTGTTCTTTTTACTAACAACAACTGGAGTCATTGCATGTGTGTTCTTTTGACATACCACATATGGATCCACCATTGTCATTTAAATGTGTGTTCTTTTCACAATCCACCTATGGATCCACCAGTGTCATTGCATGTGTGCTCTTTTTACTAACAACAACCAAAGTCATTGCATGTGTGTTCTCTGCAGAGACCACACATGAATCCACTAGTGCCATTGCATGTGTGCTCTTTTTACAAACACAGCAGAGTCATTGCATGACTATTAATTTCACATACCACATATGGATCCACAGTGTCATTGAAATGTGTGTTCTTCTTCAGAGACCACACATGGATCCACCAGTGTCATTGCATGTGTGCTCTTTTTACTAACAACAACCAGAGTCATTGCATGTGTGTTCTTTTTACTAACAACAACCAGAGTCATTGCATGTGTGCTCCTTTTACTAACAACAATTAGAGTCATTGCATGTGTGTTCTTTTTACTAACAACAACCAGAGTCATTGCATGTGTGTTCTCTTTACTAACAACAACCAAAGTCATTGCATGTGTGTTCTTTTTACTAACAACAACAAGAGTCATTGAATGTGTGATCTCTTTAGAGACAAAACATATGGATCCACCAGAGTCATTGAATGTGTGTTCTTTTTACTAACAACAACTGGAGTCATTGCATGTGTGTTCTTTTCACATACCACATATGGATCCACCAGTGTCATTGAAATGTGTGTTATCTTCAGAGACCACACATGGATCCACCAGTGTCATTGCATGTGTGCTCTTTTTACTAACAACAACCAGACTCATTGCATGTGTGTTCTCTTTACTAACAACAACCAGAGTTATTACATGTGTGTTCTTTTTACTAACAACAACCAAAGTCATTGCATGTGTGTTCTTTTCACATACCACATGTGGATCCACCAGTGTCATTGAAATGTGTGTTCTTGTCACAATCCACATATGGATCCACCAGTGTCATTGCATGTGTGCTCTTTTTACTAACAACAACGAAAGTCATTGCATGTGTGTTCTCTTCAGAGACCACACATGAATCCACTAGTGTCATTGCATGTGTGCTCTTTTTACTAACAATAGGCAGAGTCATTGCATGACTATTAATTTCACATACCACATATGGATCCACCAGTGTCATTGAAATGTGTGTTCTCTTCAGAGACCTCACATGGATCCACAAGTGTCATTGCATGTGTGTTCTTTTTACTAACAACAACTGGAGTCATTGCATGTGTGTTCTTTTGACATACCACATATGGATCCACCAGTGTCATTGAAATGTGTGTTCTTTTCACAATCCACCTATGGATCCACCAGTGTCATTGCATGTGTGCTCTTTTTACTAACAACAACCAAAGTCATTGCATGTGTGTTCTCTGCAGAGACCACACATGAATCCACTAGTGTCATTCCATGTGTGCTCTTTTTACAAACAATAGCCAGAGTCATTGCATGACTATTAATTTCACATACCACATATGGATCCACCAGTGTCATTGAAATGTGTGTTCTCTTCAGAGACCACACATGGATCCACCAGTGTCATTGCATGTGTGCTCTTTTTACTAACAACAACCAGAGTCATTGCGTGTGTGTTCTTTTTACTAACAACAACCAGAGTCATTGCATGTGTGCTCTTTTTACTAACAACAATTAGAGTCATTGCATGTGTGTTCTTTTTACTAACAACAACCAGAGTCATTGCATGTGTGTTCTCTTTACTAACAACAACCAAAGTCATTGCATGTGTGTTCTTTTTACTAACAACAACCAGAGTCATTGCATGTGTGCTCTCTTTAGAGACCACACATATGGATCCACCAGTGTCATTGCATGTGTGTTCTTTTTACTAACAACAACTGGAGTCATTGCATGTGTGTTCTTTTCACATACCACATATGGATCCACAGTGTCATTGAAATGTGTGTTATCTTGAGACCACACATGGATCCACCAGTGTGTCATTGCATGTGTGCTCTTTTTACTAACAACAACCAGACTCATTGCATGTGTGTTCTTTTTACTAACAACAACCAGAGTTATTACATGTGTGTTCTTTTTACTAACAACAACCAAAGTCATTAAAATGTGTGTTCTTCAGATACCACACATGGATCCACCATGTCATTGCTTGTGTTCTCTTTTTACTAAGAACAACCAGAGTCATTGCATGTCTGTTCTTTTTACTAACAACAACCAGTGTCATTGCATGTGTGTTCTTTTTACTAACAACAACTAGAGTCATTGCATCTGTGTTCTTTTCACATACCACATATGAATTCACCAGTGTCATTGCATGTGTGTTCTCTTCAGAGACCACACATGGATCCACCAGTGTCATTGCATGTTTGCTCTTTTTACTAACAACAACCAGAGTCATTGCATGTGTGTTCTTTTCACATACCACATGTGGATCCACCAGTGTCATTGAAATGTGTGTTCTTGTCACAATCCACCTATGGATCCACCAGTGTCATTGCATGTGTGCTCTTTTTACTAACAACAACGAAAGTCATTGCATGTGTGTTCTCTTCAGAGACCACACATGAATCCACTAGTGTCATTGCATGTGTGCTCTTTTTACTAACAATAGGCAGAGTCATTGCATGACTATTATTTTTACATACCACATATGGATCCACCAGTGTCATTGAAATGTGTGTTCTCTTCAGAGACCTCACATGGATCCACAAGTGTCATTGCATGTGTGTTCTTTTTACTAACAACAACTGGAGTCATTGCATGTGTGTTCTTTTGACATACCACATATGGATCCACCATTGTCATTTAAATGTGTGTTCTTTTCACAATCCACCTATGGATCCACCAGTGTCATTGCATGTGTGCTCTTTTTACTAACAACAACCAAAGTCATTGCATGTGTGTTCTCTGCAGAGACCACACATGAATCCACTAGTGCCATTGCATGTGTGCTCTTTTTACAAACATAGCCAGAGTCATTGCATGACTATTAATTTCACATACCACATATGGATCCACCAGTGTCATTGAAATGTGTGTTCTCTTCAGAGACCACACATGGATCCACCAGTGTCATTGCATGTGTGCTCTTTTTACTAACAACAACCAGAGTCATTGCATGTGTGTTCTTTTTACTAACAACAACCAGAGTCATTGCATGTGTGCTCCTTTTACTAACAACAATTAGAGTCATTGCATGTGTGTTCTTTTTACTAACAACAACCAGAGTCATTGCATGTGTGTTCTCTTTACTAACAACAACCAAAGTCATTGCATGTGTGTTCTTTTTACTAACAACAACCAGAGTCATTGCATGTGTGCTCTCTTTAGAGACCACACATATGGATCCACCAGTGTCATTGCATGTGTGTTCTTTTTACTAACAACAACTGGAGTCATTGCATGTGTGTTCTTTTCACATACCACATATGGATCCACCAGTGTCATTGAAATGTGTGTTATCTTCAGAGACCACACATGGATCCACCAGTGTCATTGCATGTGTGCTCTTTTTACTAACAACAACCAGACTCATTGCATGTGTGTTCTCTTTACTAACAACAACCAGAGTTATTACATGTGTGTTCTTTTTACTAACAACAACCAAAGTCATTAAAATGTGTGTTCTCTTCAGATACCACACATGGATCCACCAGTGTCATTGCATGTGTGCTCTTTTTACTAAGAACAACCATAGTCATTGCATGTCTGTTCTTTTTACTAACAACAACCAGTGTCATTGCATGTGTGTTCTTTTTACTAACAACAACTGGAGTCATTGCATGTGTGTTCTTTTCACATACCACATGTGGATCCACCAGTGTCATTGAAATGTGTGTTCTTGTCACAATCCACCTATGGATCCACCAGTGTCATTGCATGTGTGCTCTTTTTACTAACAACAACGAAAGTCATTGCATGTGTGTTCTCTTCAGAGACCACACATGAATCCACTAGTGTCATTACATGTGTGCTCTTTTTACTAACAATAGGCAGAGTCATTGCATGACTATTATTTTTACATACCACATATGGATCCACCAGTGTCATTGAAATGTGTGTTCTCTTCAGAGACCTCACATGGATCCACAAGTGTCATTGCATGTGTGTTCTTTTTACTAACAACAACTGGAGTCATTGCATGTGTGTTCTTTTCACATACCACATATGGATCCACCAGTGTCATTGAAATGTGTATTCTCTTCAAAGACCACACATGGATCCACCAGTGTCATTGCATGTGTGCTCTTTTTACTAACAACAACCAGAGTCATTGCATGTGTGTTCTCTTCACATACCACATATGGATCCACCAGTGTCATTGAAATGTGTGTTCTTGTCACAATCCACCTATGGATCCACTAGTGTCATTGCATGTGTGCTCTTTTTACTAACAATAGCTAGAGTCATTGCGTGACTATTATTTTCACATACCGCATATGGATCCACCAGTGTCATTGAAATGTGTATTCTCTTTAGAGACCACACATGGATCCGTATGTCATTGCATGTGTGTTCTTTTTACTAACAACAACTAGAGTCATTGCATGTGTGTTCTTTTCACATACCACATATAGATCCACCGGTGTCATTGAAATGTGTGTTATCTTCAGAGACCACACATGGATCCACCAGTGTCATTGCATGTGTGCTCTTTTTACTAACAACAACCAGACTCATTGCATGTGTGTTCTTTTTACTAACAACAACCAGAGTTATTACATGTGTGTTCTTTTTACTAACAACAACCAAAGTCATTAAAATGTGTGTTCTCTTCAGATACCACACATGGATCCACCAGTGTCATTGCATGTGTGCTCTTTTTACTAAGAACAACCATAGTCATTGCATGTCTGTTCTTTTTACTAACAACAACCAGTGTCATTGCATGTGTGTTCTTTTTACTAACAACAACTAGAGTCATTGCATGTGTGTTCTTTTCACATACCACATATGAATTCACCAGTGTCATTGCATGTGTGTTCTCTTCAGAGACCACACATGGATCCACCAGTGTCATTGCATGTGTGCTCTTTTTACTAACAACAACCAGAGTCATTGCATGTGTGTTCTTTTCACATACCACATGTGGATCCACCAGTGTCATTGAAATGTGTGTTCTTGTCACAATCCACCTATGGATCCACCAGTGTCATTGCATGTGTGCTCTTTTTACTAACAACAACCAAAGTCATTGCATGTGTGTTCTCTGCAGAGACCACACATGAATCCACTAGTGCCATTGCATGTGTGCTCTTTTTACAAACAATAGCCAGAGTCATTGCATGACTATTAATTTCACATACCACATATGGATCCACCAGTGTCATTGAAATGTGTGTTCTCTTCAGAGACCACACATGGATCCACCAGTGTCATTGCATGTGTGCTCTTTTTACTAACAACAACCAGAGTCATTGCATGTGTGTTCTTTTTACTAACAACAACCAGAGTCATTGCATGTGTGCTCCTTTTACTAACAACAATTAGAGTCATTGCATGTGTGTTCTTTTTACTAACAACAACCAGAGTCATTGCATGTGTGTTCTTTTTACTAACAACAACTGGAGTCATTTCATGTGTGTTCTTTTGACATACCACATATGGATCCACCAGTGTCATTGAAATGTGTGTTCTTTTCACAATCCACCTATGGATCCACCAGTGTCATTGCATGTGTGCTCTTTTTACTAACAACAACCAAAGTCATTGCATGTGTGTTCTCTGCAGAGACCACACATGAATCCACTAGTGTCATTCCATGTGTGCTCTTTTTACAAACAATAGCCAGAGTCATTGCATGACTATTAATTTCACATACCACATATGGATCCACCAGTGTCATTGAAATGTGTGTTCTCTTCAGAGACCACACATGGATCCACCAGTGTCATTGCATGTGTGCTCTTTTTACTAACAACAACCAGAGTCATTGCGTGTGTGTTCTTTTTACTAACAACAACCAGAGTCATTGCATGTGTGCTCTTTTTACTAACAACAATTAGAGTCATTGCATGTGTGTTCTTTTTACTAACAACAACCAGAGTCATTGCATGTGTGTTCTCTTTACTAACAACAACCAAAGTCATTGCATGTGTGTTCTTTTTACTAACAACAACCAGAGTCATTGCATGTGCTCTCTTTAGAGACCACACATATGGATCCACCAGTGTCATTGCATGTGTGTTCTTTTACTAACAACAACTGAGTCATTGCATGTGTGTTCTTTTCACATACCACATATGGATCCACCAGTGTCATTGAAATGTGTGTTATCTTCAGAGACCACATGGATCCACCAGTGTCATTGCATGTGTGCTCTTTTTACTAACAACAACCAGACTCATTGCATGTGTGTTCTTTTTACTAACAACAACCAGAGTTATTACATGTGTGTTCTTTTTACTAACAACAACCAAAGTCATTAAAATGTGTGTTCTCTTCAGATACCACATGGATCCACCAGTGTCATTGCATGTGTGCTCTTTTTACTAAGAACAACCATAGTCATTGCATGTCTGTTCTTTTTACTAACAACAACCAGTGTCATTGCATGTGTGTTCTTTTTACTAACAACAACTGGAGTCATTGCATGTGTGTTCTTTTCACATACCACATATGAATTCACCAGTGTCATTGCATGTGTGTTCTCTTCAGAGACCACACATGGATCCTGATGTCATTGCATGTTTGCTCTTTTACTAACAACAACCAGAGTCATTGCATGTGTGTTCTTTTCACATACCACATGTGGATCCACCAGTGTCATTGAAATGTGTGTTCTTGTCACAATCCACCTATGGATCCACCAGTGTCATTGCATGTGTGCTCTTTTTACTAACAACAACTAAAGTCATTGCATGTGTGTTCTCTGCAGAGACCACACATGAATCCACTAGTGCCATTGCATGTGTGCTCTTTTTACAAACAATAGCCAGAGTCATTGCATGACTATTAATTTCACATACCACATATGGATCCACCAGTGTCATTGAAATGTGTGTTCTCTTCAGAGACCACACATGGATCCACCAGTGTCATTGCATGTGTGCTCTTTTTACTAACAACAACCAGAGTCATTGCATGTGTGTTCTTTTTACTAACAACAACCAGAGTCATTGCATGTGTGCTCCTTTTACTAACAACAATTAGAGTCATTGCATGTGTGTTCTTTTTACTAACAACAACCAGAGTCATTGCATGTGTGTTCTTTTTACTAACAACAACTGGAGTCATTGCATGTGTGTTCTTTTGACATACCACATATGGATCCACCAGTGTCATTGAAATGTGTGTTCTTTTCACAATCCACCTATGGATCCACCAGTGTCATTGCATGTGTGCTCTTTTTACTAACAACAACCAAAGTCATTGCATGTGTGTTCTATTCAGAGACCACACATGAATCCACTAGTGTCATTCCATGTGTGCTCTTTTTACAAACAATAGCCAGAGTCATTGCATGACTATTAATTTCACATACCACATATGGATCCACCAGTGTCATTGAAATGTGTGTTCTCTTCAGAGACCACACATGGATCCACCAGTGTCATTGCATGTGTGCTCTTTTTACTAACAACAACCAGAGTCATTGCGTGTGTGTTCTTTTTACTAACAACAACCAGAGTCATTGCATGTGTGCTCTTTTTACTAACAACAATTAGAGTCATTGCATGTGTGTTCTTTTTACTAACAACAACCAGAGTCATTGCATGTGTGTTCTCTTTACTAACAACAACCAAAGTCATTGCATGTGTGTTCTTTTTACTAACAACAACCAGAGTCATTGCATGTGTGCTCTCTTTAGAGACCACACATATGGATCCACCAGTGTCATTGCATGTGTGTTCTTTTTACTAACAACAACTGGAGTCATTGCATGTGTGTTCTTTTCACATACCACATATGGATCCACCAGTGTCATTGAAATGTGTGTTATCTTCAGAGACCACACATGGATCCACCAGTGTCATTGCATGTGTGCTCTTTTTACTAACAACAACCAGACTCATTGCATGTGTGTTCTTTTTACTAACAACAACCAGAGTTATTACATGTGTGTTCTTTTTACTAACAACAACCAAAGTCATTAAAATGTGTGTTCTCTTCAGATACCACACATGGATCCACCAGTGTCATTGCATGTGTGCTCTTTTTACTAAGAACAACCATAGTCATTGCATGTCTGTTCTTTTTACTAACAACAACCAGTGTCATTGCATGTGTGTTCTTTTTACTAACAACAACTGGAGTCATTGCATGTGTGTTCTTTTCACATACCACATATGAATTCACCAGTGTCATTGCATGTGTGTTCTCTTCAGAGACCACACATGGATCCACCAGTGTCATTGCATGTTTGCTCTTTTTACTAACAACAACCAGAGTCATTGCATGTGTGTTCTTTTCACATACCACATGTGGATCCACCAGTGTCATTGAAATGTGTGTTCTTGTCACAATCCACCTATGGATCCACCAGTGTCATTGCATGTGTGCTCTTTTTACTAACAACAACGAAAGTCATTGCATGTGTGTTCTCTTCAGAGACCACACATGAATCCACTAGTGTCATTGCATGTGTGCTCTTTTTACTAACAATAGGCAGAGTCATTGCATGACTATTATTTTTACATACCACATATGGATCCACCAGTGTCATTGAAATGTGTGTTCTCTTCAGAGACCTCACATGGATCCACAAGTGTCATTGCATGTGTGTTCTTTTTACTAACAACAACTGGAGTCATTGCATGTGTGTTCTTTTGACATACCACATATGGATCCACCATTGTCATTTAAATGTGTGTTCTTTTCACAATCCACCTATGGATCCACCAGTGTCATTGCATGTGTGCTCTTTTTACTAACAACAACCAAAGTCATTGCATGTGTGTTCTCTGCAGAGACCACACATGAATCCACTAGTGCCATTGCATGTGTGCTCTTTTTACAAACAATAGCCAGAGTCATTGCATGACTATTAATTTCACATACCACATATGGATCCACCAGTGTCATTGAAATGTGTGTTCTCTTCAGAGACCACACATGGATCCACCAGTGTCAGTGCATGTGTGCTCTTTTTACTAACAACAACCAGAGTCATTGCATGTGTGTTCTTTTTACTAACAACAACCAGAGTCATTGCATGTGTGCTCCTTTTACTAACAACAATTAGAATCATTGCATGTGTGTTCTTTTTACTAACAACAACCAGAGTCATTGCATGTGTGTTCTCTTTACTAACAACAACCAAAGTCATTGCATGTGTGTTCTTTTTACTAACAACAACCAGAGTCATTGCATGTGTGCTCTCTTTAGAGACCACACATATGGATCCACCAGTGTCATTGCATGTGTGTTCTTTTTACTAACAACAACTGGAGTCATTGCATGTGTGTTCTTTTCACATACCACATATGGATCCACCAGTGTCATTGAAATGTGTGTTATCTTCAGAGACCACACATGGATCCACCTGATGTCATTGCATGTGTGCTCTTTTTACTAACAACAACCAGACTCATTGCATGTGTGTTCTTTTTACTAACAACAACCAGAGTTATTACATGTGTGTTCTTTTTACTAACAACAACCAAAGTCATTAAAATGTGTGTTCTCTTCAGATACCACACATGGATCCACCAGTGTCATTGCATGTGTGCTCTTTTTACTAAGAACAACCATAGTCATTGCATGTCTGTTCTTTTTACTAACAACAACCAGTGTCATTGCATGTGTGTTCTTTTTACTAACAACAACTGGAGTCATTGCATGTGTGTTCTTTTCACATACCACATGTGGATCCACCAGTGTCATTGAAATGTGTGTTCTTGTCACAATCCACCTATGGATCCACCAGTGTCATTGCATGTGTGCTCTTTTTACTAACAACAACGAAAGTCATTGCATGTGTGTTCTCTTCAGAGACCACACATGAATCCACTAGTGTCATTACATGTGTGCTCTTTTTACTAACAATAGGCAGAGTCATTGCATGACTATTATTTTTACATACCACATATGGATCCACCAGTGTCATTGAAATGTGTGTTCTCTTCAGAGACCTCACATGGATCCACAAGTGTCATTGCATGTGTGTTCTTTTTACTAACAACAACTGGAGTCATTGCATGTGTGTTCTTTTCACATACCACATATGGATCCACCAGTGTCATTGAAATGTGTATTCTCTTCAAAGACCACACATGGATCCACCAGTGTCATTGCATGTGTGCTCTTTTTACTAACAACAACCAGAGTCATTGCATGTGTGTTCTTTTCACATACCACATATGGATCCACCAGTGTCATTGAAATGTGTGTTCTTGTCACAATCCACCTATGGATCCACTAGTGTCATTGCATGTGTGCTCTTTTTACTAACAATAGCTAGAGTCATTGCGTGACTATTATTTTCACATACCGCATATGGATCCACCAGTGTCATTGAAATGTGTATTCTCTTTAGAGACCACACATGGATCCAGAAGTGTCATTGCATGTGTGTTCTTTTTACTAACAACAACTAGAGTCATTGCATGTGTGTTCTTTTCACATACCACATATAGATCCACCGGTGTCATTGAAATGTGTGTTATCTTCAGAGACCACACATGGATCCACCAGTGTCATTGCATGTGTGCTCTTTTTACTAACAACAACCAGACTCATTTCATGTGTGTTCTTTTTACTAACAACAACCAGAGTTATTACATGTGTGTTCTTTTTACTAACAACAACCAAAGTCATTAAAATGTGTGTTCTCTTCAGATACCACACATGGATCCACCAGTGTCATTGCATGTGTGCTCTTTTTACTAAGAACAACCATAGTCATTGCATGTCTGTTCTTTTTACTAACAACAACCAGTGTCATTGCATGTGTGTTCTTTTTACTAACAACAACTAGAGTCATTGCATGTGTGTTCTTTTCACATACCACATATGAATTCACCAGTGTCATTGCATGTGTGTGTTCTCTTCAGAGACCACACATGGATCCACCAGTGTCATTGCATGTGTGCTCTTTTTACTAACAACAACCAGAGTCATTGCATGTGTGTTCTTTTCACATACCACATGTGGATCCACCAGTGTCATTGAAATGTGTGTTCTTGTCACAATCCACCTATGGATCCACCAGTGTCATTGCATGTGTGCTCTTTTTACTAACAACAACCAAAGTCATTGCATGTGTGTTCTCTGCAGAGACCACACATGAATCCACTAGTGCCATTGCATGTGTGCTCTTTTTACAAACAATAGCCAGAGTCATTGCATGACTATTAATTTCACATACCACATATGGATCCACCAGTGTCATTGAAATGTGTGTTCTCTTCAGAGACCACACATGGATCCACCAGTGTCATTGCATGTGTGCTCTTTTTACTAACAACAACCAGAGTCATTGCATGTGTGTTCTTTTTACTAACAACAACCAGAGTCATTGCATGTGTGTTCTTTTTACTAACAACAACTGGAGTCATTGCATGTGTGTTCTTTTTACTAACAACAACCAGAGCCATTGCATTTGTGTTCTTTTTACTAACAACAACCAAATTCATTGCATGTGTGTTCTTTTTACTAACAACAACCAGAGTCATTGCATGTGTGCTCTCTTTAGAGACCACACATATGGATCCACCAGTGTCATTGCATGTGTGTTCTTTTTACTAACAACAACTGGAGTCATTGCATGTGTGTTCTTTTCACATACCACATATGGATCCACCAGTGTCATTGAAATGTGTGTTATCTTCAGAGACCACACATGGATCCACCAGTGTCATTGCATGTGTGCTCTTTTTACTAACAACAACCAGACTCATTGCATGTGTGTTCTTTTTACTAACAACAACCAGAGTTATTACATGTGTGTTCTTTTTACTAACAACAACCAAAGTCATTAAAATGTGTGTTCTCTTCAGATACCACACATGGATCCACCAGTGTCATTGCATGTGTGCTCTTTTTACTAAGAACAACCATAGTCATTGCATGTCTGTTCTTTTTACTAACAACAACCAGTGTCATTGCATGTGTGTTCTTTTTACTAACAACAACTGGAGTCATTGCATGTGTGTTCTTTTCACATACCACATGTGGATCCACCAGTGTCATTGAAATGTGTGTTCTTGTCACAATCCACCTATGGATCCACCAGTGTCATTGCATGTGTGCTCTTTTTACTAACAACAACGAAAGTCATTGCATGTGTGTTCTCTTCAGAGACCACACATGAATCCACTAGTGTCATTGCATGTGTGCTCTTTTTACTAACAATAGGCAGAGTCATTGCATGACTATTAATTTCACATACCACATATGGATCCACCAGTGTCATTGAAATGTGTGTTCTTCAGAGACCTCACATGGATCCACAAGTGTCATTGCATGTGTGTTCTTTTTACTAACAACAACTGGAGTCATTGCATGTGTGTTCTTTTCACATACCACATATGGATCCACCAGTGTTATTGAAATGTGTGTTCTTCAAAGACCACACATGGATCCACTGATGTCATTGCATGTGTGCTCTTTTACTAACAACAACCAGAGTCATTGCATGTGTGTTCTTTTCACATACCACATATGGATCCACCAGTGTCATTGAAATGTGTGTTCTTGTCACAATCCACCTATGGATCCACTAGTGTCATTGCATGTGTGCTCTTTTTACTAACAATAGCTAGAGTCATTGCATGACTATTATTTTCACATACCGCATATGGATCCACCAGTGTCATTGAAATGTGTATTCTCTTTAGAGACCACACATGGATCCAGAAGTGTCATTGCATGTGTGTTCTTTTTACTAACAACAACTAGAGTCATTGCATGTGTGTTCTTTTCACATACCACATATAGATCCACCGGTGTCATTGAAATGTGTGTTATCTTCAGAGACCACACATGGATCCACCAGTGTCATTGCATGTGTGCTCTTTTTACTAACAACAACCAGACTCATTGCATGTGTGTTCTTTTTACTAACAACAACCAGAGTTATTACATGTGTGTTCTTTTTACTAACAACAACCAAAGTCATTAAAATGTGTGTTCTCTTCAGATACCACACATGGATCCACCAGTGTCATTGCATGTGTGCTCTTTTTACTAAGAACAACCATAGTCATTGCATGTCTGTTCTTTTTACTAACAACAACCAGTGTCATTGCATGTGTGTTATTTTTACTAACAACAACTGGAGTCATTGCATGTGTGTTCTTTTCACATACCACATATGAATTCACCAGTGTCATTGCATGTGTGTTCTCTTCAGAGACCACACATGGATCCACCAGTGTCATTGCATGTGTGCTCTTTTTACTAACAACAACCAGAGTCATTGCATGTGTGTTCTTTTCACATACCACATGTGGATCCACCAGTGTCATTGAAATGTGTGTTCTTGTCACAATCCACCTATGGATCCACCAGTGTCATTGCATGTGTGCTCTTTTTACTAACAACAACGAAAGTCATTGCATGTGTGTTCTCTTCAGAGACCACACATGAATCCACTAGTGTCATTGCATGTGTGCTCTTTTTACTAACAATAGGCAGAGTCATTGCATGACTATTATTTTTACATACCACATATGGATCCACCAGTGTCATTGAAATGTGTGTTCTCTTCAGAGACCTCACATGGATCCACAAGTGTCATTGCATGTGTGTTCTTTTTACTAACAACAACTGGAGTCATTGCATGTGTGTTCTTTTCACATACCACATATGGATCCACCAGTGTCATTGAAATGTGTGTTCTCTTCAAAGACCACACATGGATCCACCAGTGTCATTGCATGTGTGCTCTTTTTACTAACAACAACCAGAGTCATTGCATGTGTGTTCTTTTCACATACCACATATGGATCCACCAGTGTCATTGAAATGTGTGTTCTTGTCACAATCCACCTATGGATCCACTAGTGTCATTGCATGTGTGCTCTTTTTACTAACAATAGCTAGAGTCATTGCGTGACTATTATTTTCACATACCGCATATGGATCCACCAAAGGTCATTGAAATGTGTATTCTCTTTAGAGACCACACATGGATCCAGAAGTGTCATTGCATGTGTGTTCTTTTTACTAACAACAACTAGAGTCATTGCATGTGTGTTCTTTTCACATACCACATATAGATCCACCGGTGTCATTGAAATGTGTGTTCTCTTCAAAGACCACACATGGATCCACCAGTGTCATTGCATGTGTGCTCTTTTTACTAACAACAACCAGAGTCATTGCATGTGTGTTCTTTTCACATACCACATATGGATCCACCAGTGTCATTTAAATGTGTGTTCTTTTCACAATCCACCTATGGATCCACCAGTGTCATTGCATGTGTGCTCTTTTTACTAACAATAACCAAAGTCATTGCATGTGTGTTCTCTTCAGAGACCACACATGAATCCACCAGTGGCATTGGATGTGTGCTCTTTTTACTAACAATAGCCAGAGTCATTGCATGACTATTATGTTCACATACCACATATGGATCCACCAGTGTCATTTAAATGTGTGTTCTCTTCAGAGACCACACATGGATCCACCAGTGTCATTGCATGTGTAATCTTTTTACTAACAACAACCAGAGTCATTGCATGTGTGTTCATTTTAATAACAACAACCAGAGTCATTGCATGTGTGTTCTTTTCACATACCACATATGGATCCACCAGTGTCATTGAAATGTGTGTTCTCTTCAAAGACCACACATGGATCCACCAGTGTCATTGCATGTGTGCTCTTTTTACTAACAACAACCAGAGTCATTGCATGTGTGTTCTTTTCACATACCACATATGGATCCACCAGTGTCATTTAAATGTGTGTTCTTTTCACAATCCACCTATGGATCCACCAGTGTCATTGCATGTGTGCTATTTTTACTAACAATAAGCAAAGTCATTGCATGTGTGTTCTCTTCAGAGACCACACATGAATCCACCAGTGGCATTAGATGTGTGCTCTTTTTACTAACAATAGCCAGAGTCATTGCATGACTATTATGTTCACATACCACATATGGATCCACCAGTGTCATTTAAATGTGTGTTCTCTTCAGAGACCACACATGGATCCACCAGTGTCATTGCATGTGTACTCTTTTTACTAACAACAACCAGAGTCATTGCATGTGTGTTCATTTTACTAACAACAACCAGAGTCATTGCATGTGTGTTCTTTTCACATACCACATATGGATCCACCAGTGTCATTGAAATGTGTGTTCTTTTCACAATCCACCTATGGATCCACCAGTGTCATTGCATGTGTGCCCTTTTTACTAACAACAACCAAAGTCATTGCATGTGTGTTCCCTGCAGAGACCACACATGAATCCACTAGTGTCATTGCATGTGTGCTCTTTTTACAAACAATAGCCAGAGTCATTGCATGACTATTAATTTCACATACCACATATGGATCCACAAGTGTCATTGAAATGTGTGTTCTCTTCAGAGACCACACATGGATCCACCAGTGTCATTGCATGTGTGCTCTTTTTACTAACAACAACCAGAGTCATTGCATGTGTGTTCTTTTTACTAACAACAACCAGAGTCATTGCATGTGTGCTCTTTTTACTAACAACAATTAGAGTCATTGCATGTGTGTTCTTTTTACTAACAACAACCAGAGTCATTGCATGTGTGTTCTCTTTACTAACAACAACCAAAGTCATTGCATGTGTGTTCTTTTTACTAACAACAACCGGAGTCATTGCATGTGTGCTCTCTTTAGAGACCACACATGGATTCACCAGTGTCATTGCATGTGTGTTCTTTTTACTAACAACAACTGGAGTCATTGCATGTGTGTTCTTTTCACATACCACATATGGATCCACCAGTGTCATTGAAATGTGTGTTATCTTCAGAGACCACACATGGATCCACCAGTGTCATTGCATGTGTGCTCTTTTTACCTACAACAACCAGACTCATTGCATGTGTGTTCTTTTTACTAACAACAACCAGAGTTATTGCATGTGTGTTCTTTTTACTAACAACAACCAGAGTCATTGCATGTGTGTTCTCTTTACTAACAACAACCAAAGTCATTGCATGTGTGTTCTTTTTACTAACAACAACCAGAGTCATTGCATGTGTGCTCTCTTTAGAGACCACACATATGGATCCACCAGTGTCATTGCATGTGTGTTCTTTTTACTAACAACAACTGGAGTCATTGCATGTGTGTTCTTTTCACATACCACATATGGATCCACCAGTGTCATTGAAATGTGTGTTATCTTCAGAGACCACACATGGATCCACCAGTGTCATTGCATGTGTGCTCTTTTTACTAACAACAACCAGACTCATTGCATGTGTGTTCTTTTTACTAACAACAACTGGAGTCATTGCATGTGTGTTCTTTTCACATACCACATATGGATCCACCAGTGTCATTGAAATGTGTGTTCTCTTCAAAGACCACACATGGATCCACCAGTGTCATTGCATGTGTGCTCTTTTTACTAATAACAACCAGAGTCATTGCATGTGTGTTCTTTTCACATACCACATATGGATCCACCAATGTCATTGAAATGTGTGTTCTTGTCACAATCCACCTATGGATCCACTAGTGTCATTGCATGTGTGCTCTTTTTACTAACAATAGCTAGAGTCATTGCGTGACTATTATTTTCACATACCGCATATGGATCCACCAGTGTCATTGAAATGTGTATTCTCTTTAGAGACCACACATGGATCCACAAGTGTCATTGCATGTGAGTTCTTTTTACTAACAACAACTACAGTCATTGCATGTGTGTTCTTTTCACATACCACATATAGATCCACCAGTGTCATTGAAATGTGTGTTCTCTTCAAAGACCACACATGGATCCACCAGTGTCATTGCATGTGTGCTCTTTTTACTAACAACAACCAGAGTCATTGCATGTGTGTTCTTTTCACATACCACATATGGATCCACCAGTGTCATTTAAATGTGTGTTCTTTTCACAATCCACCTATGGATCCACCAGTGTCGTTGCATGTGTGCTCTTTTTACTAACAATAACCAAAGTCATTGCATGTGTGTTCTCTTCAGAGACCACACATGAATCCACCAGTGGCATTGGATGTGTGCTCTTTTTACTAACAATAGCCAGAGTCATTGCATGACTATTATGTTCACATACCACATATGGATCCACCAGTGTCATTTAAATGTGTGTTCTTTTCAGAGACCACACATGGATCCACCAGTGTCATTGCATGTGTACTCTTTTTACTAACAACAACCAGAGTCATTGCATGTGTGTTCATTTTACTAACAACAACCAGAGTCATTGCATGTGTGTTGTTTTCACATACCACATATGGATCCACCAGTGTCATTGAAATGTGTGTTCTTTTCACAATCCACCTATGGATCCACCAGTGTCATTGCATGTGTGCTCTTTTTACTAACAACAACCAAAGTCCTTGCATGTGTGTTCTCTGCACAGACCACACATGAATCCACTAGTGTCATTGCATGTGTGCTCTTTTTACAAACAATAGCCAGAGTCATTGCATGACTACTAATTTCACATACCACATATGGATCCACCAGTGTCATTGAAATGTGTGTTCTCTTCAGAGACCACACATGGATCCACCAGTGTCATTGCATGTGTGCTCTTTTTACTAACAACAACCAGAGTCATTGCATGTGTGTTCTTTTTACTAACAACAACCAGAGTCATTGCATGTGTGCTCTTTTTACTAACAACAATTAGAGTCATTGCATGTGTGTTCTTTTTAATAACAACAACCAGAGTCATTGCATGTGTGTTCTCTTTACTAACAACAACCAAAGTCATTGCATGTGTGTTGTTTTTACTAACAACAACCAGAGTCATTGCATGTGTGCTCTCTTTAGAGACCACACATGGATTCACCAGTGTCATTGCATGTGTGTTCTTTTTACTAACAACAACTGGAGTCATTGCATGTGTGTTCTTTTCACATACCACATATGGATCCACCAGTGTCATTGAAATGTGTGTTATCTTCAGAGACCACACATGGATCCACCAGTGACATTGCATGTGTGCTCTTTTTACTAACAACAACCAGACTCATTGCATGTGTGTTCTTTTTACTAACAACAACCAGAGTTATTACATGTGCGTTCTTTTTACTAACAACAACCGGAGTCATTAAAATGTGTGTTCTCTTCAGATACCACACATGGATCCACCAGTGTCATTGCATGTGTGCTCTTTTTACTAACAATAGCCAGAGTCATTGCATGACTATTATGTTCACATACCACATATGGATCCACCAGTGTCATTTAAATGTGTGTTCTCTTCAGAGACCACACATGGATCCACCAGTGTCATTGCATGTCTGTTCTTTTTACTAACAACAACCAGTGTCATTGCATGTGTGTTCTTTTTACTAACAACAACTGGAGTCATTGCATGTGTGTTCTTTTCACATACCACATATGAATTCACCAGTGTCATTGCATGTGTGTTCTCTTCAGAGACCACACATGGATCCACCAGTGTCATTGCATGTGTGCTCTTTTTACTAACAACAACCAGAGTCATTGCATGTGTGTTCTTTTCACATACCACATGTGGATCCACCAGTGTCATTGAAATGTGTGTTCTTTTCACAATCCACCTATGGATCCACCACTGTCATTGCATGTGTGCTCTTTTTACTAACAACAACCAAAGTCATTGCATGTGTGTTCTCTTCAGAGACCACACATGAATCCACTAGTGTCATTGCATGTGTGCTCTTTTTACTAACAATAGGCAGAGTCATTGCATGACTATTATTTTCACATACCACATATGGATCCACCAGTGTCATTGAAATGTGTGTTCTCTTCAGAGACCTCACATGGATCCACAAGTGTCATTGCATGTGTGTTCTTTTTACTAACAACAACTAGAGTCATTGCATGTGTGTTCTTTTCACATACCACATATGGATCCACCAGTGTCATTGAAATGTGTGTTCTCTTCAAAGACCACACATGGATCCACCAGTGTCATTGCATGTGTGCTCTTTTTACTAACAACAACCAGAGTCATTGCATGTGTGTTCTTTTCACATACCACATATGGATCCACCAGTGTCATTGAAATGTGTGTTCTTTTCACAATCCACCTATGGATCCACTAGTGTCATTGCATGTGTGCTCTTTTTACTAACAATAGCTAGAGTCATTGCGTGACTATTATTTTCACATACCGCATATGGATCCACCAGTGTCATTGAAATGTTTATTCTCTTTAGAGACCACACATGGATCCACAAGTGTCATTGCATGTGTGTTCTTTTTACTAACAACAACTGGAGTCATTGCATGTGTGTTCTTTTCACATACCACATATGGATCCACCAGTGTCATTGAAATGTGTGTTCTCTTCAAAGACCACACATGGATCCACTAGTGTCATTGCATGTGTGGTCTTTTTACTAACAACAACCAGAGTCATTGCATGTGTTATCTTTTCACATACCAAATATGGATCCACCAGTGTCATTTAAATGTGTGTTCTTTTCACAATCCACCTATGAATCCACCAGTGTCATTGCATGTGTGCTATTTTTACTAACAATAAGCAAAGTCATTGCATGTGTGTTCTCTTCAGAGACCACACATGAATCCACCAGTGGCATTGGATGTGTGCTCTTTTTACTAACAATAGCCAGAGTCATTGCATGACTATTATGTTCACATACCACATATGGATCCACCAGTGTCATTTAAATGTGTGTTCTCTTCAGAGACCACACATGGATCCACCAGTGTCATTGCATGTGTACTCTTTTTACTAACAACAACCAGAGTCATTGCATGTGTGTTCATTTTACTAACAACAACCAGAGTCATTGCATGTGTGTTCTTTTCACATACCACATATGGATCCACCAGTGTCATTGAAATGTGTGTTCTTTTCACAATCCACCTATGGATCCACCAGTGTCATTGCATGTGTGCTCTTTTTACTAACAACAACCAAAGTCATTGCATGTGTGTTCTCTGCAGAGACCACACATGAATCCACTAGTGTCATTGCATGTGTGCTCTTTTTACAAACAATAGCCAGAGTCATTGCATTACTATTAATTTCACACACCACATATGGATCCACCAGTGTCATTGAAATGTGTGTTCTCTTCAGAGACCACACATGGATCCACCAGTGTCATTGCATGTGTTCTCTTTTTACTAACAACAACCAGAGTCATTGCATGTGTGTTCTTTTTACTAACAACAACCAGAGTCATTGCATGTGTGCTCTTTTTACTAACAACAATTAGAGTCATTGCATGTGTGTTCTTTTTACTAACAACAACCAGAGTCATTGCATGTGTGCTCTTTTTACTAACAACAACCAGAGTCATTCCATGTGTGTTCTTTTCACATACCACATATGGATCCACCAGTGTCATTGAAATGTGTGTTCTCTTCAAAGACCACACATGGATCCACCAGTGTCATTGCATGTGTGCTCTTTTTACTAACAACAACCAGAGTCATTGCATGTGTGTTCTTTTCACATACCACATATGGATCCACCAGTGTCATTGAAATGTGTGTTCTTTTCACAATCCACCTATGGATCCACTAGTGTCATTGCATGTGTGCTCTTTTTACTAACAATAGCTAGAGTCATTGCGTGACTATTATTTTCACATACCGCATATGGATCCACCAGTGTCATTGAAATGTTTATTCTCTTTAGAGACCACACATGGATCCACAAGTGTCATTGCATGTGTGTTCTTTTTACTAACAACAACTGGAGTCATTGCATGTGTGTTCTTTTCACATACCACATATGGATCCACCAGTGTCATTGAAATGTGTGTTCTCTTCAAAGACCACACATGGATCCACTAGTGTCATTGCATGTGTGGTCTTTTTACTAACAACAACCAGAGTCATTGCATGTGTTATCTTTTCACATACCAAATATGGATCCACCAGTGTCATTTAAATGTGTGTTCTTTTCACAATCCACCTATCGATCCACCAGTGTCATTGCATGTGTGCTATTTTTACTAACAATAAGCAAAGTCATTGCATGTGTGTTCTCTTCAGAGACCACACATGAATCCACCAGTGGCATTGGATGTGTGCTCTTTTTACTAACAATAGCCAGAGTCATTGCATGACTATTATGTTCACATACCACATATGGATCCACCGGTGTCATTTAAATGTGTGTTCTCTTGAGACCACACATGGATCCACCAGTGTCATTGCATGTGTACTCTTTTTACTAACAACAACCAGAGTCATTGCATGTGTGTTCATTTTACTAACAACAACCAGAGTCATTGCATGTGTGTTCTTTTCACATACCACATATGGATCCACCAGTGTCATTGAAATGTGTGTTCTTTTCACAATCCACCTATGGATCCACCAGTGTCATTGCATGTGTGCTCTTTTTACTAACAACAACCAAAGTCATTGCATGTGTGTTCTCTGCAGAGACCACACATGAATCCACTAGTGTCATTGCATGTGTGCTCTTTTTACAAACAATAGCCAGAGTCATTGCATTACTATTAATTTCACACACCACATATGGATCCACCAGTGTCATTGAAATGTGTGTTCTCTTCAGAGACCACACATGGATCCACCAGTGTCATTGCATGTGTTCTCTTTTTACTAACAACAACCAGAGTCATTGCATGTGTGTTCTTTTTACTAACAACAACCAGAGTCATTGCATGTGTGCTCTTTTTACTAACAACAATTAGAGTCATTGCATGTGTGTTCTTTTTACTAACAACAACCAGAGTCATTGCATGTGTGCTCTTTTTACTAACAACAACCAGAGTCATTCCATGTGTGTTCTTTTCACATACCACATATGGATCCACCAGTGTCATTGAAATGTGTGTTCTTGTCACAATCCACCTATGGATCCACTAGTGTCATTGCATGTGTGCTCTTTTTACTAACAATAGCTAGAGTCATTGCGTGACTATTATTTTCACATACCGCATATGGATCCACCAGTGTCATTGAAATGTGTATTCTCTTTAGAGACCACACATGGATCCACAAGTGTCATTGCATGTGTGTTCTTTTTACTAACAACAACTAGAGTCATTGCATGTGTGTTCTTTTCACATACCACATATTTATCCACCAGTGTCATTGAAATGTGTGTTATCTTCAGAGACCACACATGGATCCACCAGTGTAATTGCATGTGTGCTCTTTTTACTAACAACAACCAGACTCATTGCATGTGTGTTCTTTTTACTAACAACAACCAGAGTTATTACATGTGTGTTCTTTTTACTAACAACAACCAGAGTCATTAAAATGTGTGTTCTCTTCAGATACCACACATGGATCCACCAGTGTCATTGCATGTGTGCTCTTTTTACTAAGAACAACCATAGTCATTCCATGTCTGTTCTTTTTACTAACAACAACCAGTGTCGTTGCATGTGTGTTCTTTTTACTAACAACAACTAGAGTCATTGCATGTGTGTTCTTTTCACATACCACATATGAATTCACCAGTGTCATTGCATGTGTGTTCTCTTCAGAGACCACACATGGATCCACCAGTGTCATTGCATGTTTGCCCTTTTTACTAACAACAACTGGTGTCATTGCATGTGTGCTCTTTTCACATACCACATATGGATCCATCAGTGTCATTGCATGTGTGGTCTTTTTACTAACAACAACTGGTCTCATTGCATGTGTGCTCTTTTCACATACCACATATGGATCCACCAGTGTCATTGAAATGTGTGTTCTCTTTAGAGACCACACATGGATCCACAAGTATCATTGCATGTGTGTTATTTTTACTAACAACAACTGGAGTCATTGCATGTGTGTTCTTTTCACATACCACATATGGATCTACCAGTGTCATGGAAATGTGTGTTCTCTTCAGAGACCACACATGGATCCACCAGTGTCATTTTTGTGTGCTCTTTTTACTAACAACAACCAGAGTTATTGCATGTGTGTTCTTTTCACATACCACATATGGATCCACCAGTGTCATTGAAATTTGTGTTCTTTTCACAATCCACCTATGCATCCACCAGTATCATTGCATGTGTGGTCTTCTTTCAAACAACAACCAAAGTCATTGCATGTGTGTTCTCTTCAGAGACCACACATGAATCCACCAGTGTCATTGCATGTGTGCTCTTTTTACTAACAATAGCCAGAGTCATTGCATGACTATTATTTTCACATACCACATATGGATCCACCAGTGTCATTGAAATGTGTGTTCTCTTCAGAGACCACACATGGATCCACTAGTGTCATTGCACGTGTGCTCTTTTTACTAACAACAACCAGAGTCATTGCATGTGTGTTCTTTTTACTAACAACAACTAGAGTCATTTCATGTGTGTTCTTTTCACATACCACATATGGATCCACCAGTGTCATTGAAATGTGTGTTCTCTTCAGAGACCACACGTGGATCCACCAGTGTCATTGCATCTGCGCTCTTTTTACTAACAACAACGAGAGTCATTGCATGTGTGTTCTTTTCACATACAACATATGGATCCACCAGTGTCATTGAAATGTGTGTTATTTTCACAATCCACCTATGGATCCACCAGTGTCATTGCATGTGTGCTCTTTTTACTTACAACAACCAGAGTCATTGCATGTGTGTTCTCTTCATTGACCACACATGAATCCACCAGTGTCATTGCATGTGTGCTCTTTTTACTATCAACAGCCAGAGTCATTGCATGACTATTATTTTCACATACCAAATATGGATCCACCAGTGTCATTGAAATGTGTGTTCTCTTCAGAGACCACAGATGGATCCACCAGTGTCATTGCATGTGTGCTCTTTTTACTAACAACAACCAGATTCATTGCATGTGTGTTCTTTTTACTAACAACAACCAGAGTCATTGCATGTGTGCACTATTTACTAACAACAACCAGAGTCATTGCATGTGTGTTCTTTTTACTAACAACAACCAGAGTCATTGCATGTGTGTTATTTTACTACAAACAACCAGTGTCATTTCATGTGTGTTCTCTTCAGAGACCACACATGGATCCACAAGTGTCATTGCATGTGTGTTCTTTTTACTAACAACAACTGGTGTCATTGCATGTGTGCTCTTTTCACATACCACATATGGATCCACCAGTGTCATTGAAATGTGTGTTCTCTTCAGAGAGCACACATGGATCCACCAGTGTCATTGCATGTGTGCTCTTTTTACTAACAACAACCAGAGTCATTGCATGTGTGTTCTTTTCACATACAACATCATTGAAATGTGTGTTCTTTTCACAATCCGCCTATGGATTCACCAGTGTCATTGCATGTGTGCTCTTTTTACTTACAACAACCAGAGTCATTGCATGTGTGTTCTCTTTAGAGACCACACATGAATCCACCAGTGTCATTGCATGTGTGCTCTTTTTACTAACAACAGCCAGAGTCATTGCATGACTTTTATTTTCACATACCAAATATGGATCCACCAGTGTCCTTGAAATGTGTGTTCTCTTCAGAGACCACACATGGATCCACCAGTGCCATTGCATGTGTGCTCTTTTTACTAACAATAGCTAGAGTCATTGCGTGACTATTATTTTCACATACCGCATATGGATCCACCAGTGTCATTGAAATGTGTATTCTCTTTAGAGACCACACATGAATCCACCAGTGTCATTGCATGTGTGCTCTTTTTACTAACAACAGCCAGAGTCATTGCATGACTTTTATTTTCACATACCAAATATGGATCCACCAGTGTCCTTGAAATGTGTGTTCTCTTCAGAGACCACACATGGATCCACCAGTGCCATTGCATGTGTGCTCTTTTTACTAACAATAGCTAGAGTCATTGCGTGACTATTATTTTCACATACCGCATATGGATCCACCAGTGTCATTGAAATGTGTATTCTCTTTAGAGACCACACATGGATCCACAAGTGTCATTGCATGTGTGTTCTTTTTACTAACAACAACTAGAGTCATTGCATGTGTGTTCTTTTCACATACCACATATTTATCCACCAGTGTCATTGAAATGTGTGTTATCTTCAGAGACCACACATGGATCCACCAGTGTAATTGCATGTGTGCTCTTTTTACTAACAACAACCAGACTCATTGCATGTGTGTTCTTTTTACTAACAACAACCAGAGTTATTACATGTGTGTTCTTTTTACTAACAACAACCAGAGTCATTAAAATGTGTGTTCTCTTCAGATACCACACATGGATCCACCAGTGTCATTGCATGTGTGCTCTTTTTACTAAGAACAACCATAGTCATTGCATGTCTGTTCTTTTTACTAACAACAACCAGTGTCATTGCATGTGTGTTCTTTTTACTAACAACAACTAGAGTCATTGCATGTGTGTTCTTTTCACATACCACATATGAATTCACCAGTGTCATTGCATGTGTGTTCTCTTCAGAGACCACACATGGATCCACCAGTGTCATTGCATGTGTGCCCTTTTTACTAACAACAACTGGTGTCATTGCAGGTGTGCTCTTTTCACATACCACATATGGATCCATCAGTTTCATTGCATGTGTGGTCTTTTTACTAACAACAACTGGTCTCATTGCATGTGTGCTCTTTTCACATACCACATATGGATCCACCAGTGTCATTGAAATGTGTGTTCTCTTTAGAGACCACACATGGATCCACAAGTATCATTGCATGTGTGTTATTTTTACTAACAACAACTGGAGTCATTGCATGTGTGTTATTTTCACATACCACATATGGATCTACCAGTGTCATGGAAATGTGTGTTCTCTTCAGAGACCACACATGGATCCACCAGTGTCATTATTGTGTGCTCTTTTTACTAACAACAACCAGAGTTATTGCATGTGTGTTCTTTTCACATACCACATATGGATCCACCAGTGCCATTGAAATTTGTGTTCTTTTCACAATCCACCTATGCATCCACCAGTATCATTGCATGTGTGGTCTTCTTTCAAACAACAACCAAAGTCATTGCATGTGTGTTCTCTTCAGAGACCACACATGAATCCTGATGTCATTGCATGTGTGCTCTTTTACTAAGAATAGCCAGAGTCATTGCATGACTATTATTTTCACATACCACATATGGATCCACCAGTGTCATTGAAATGTGTGTTCTCTTGAGACCACACATGGATCCACTAGTGTCATTGCGTGTGCTCTTTTTACTAACAACAACCAGAGTCATTGCATGTGTGTTCTTTTTACTAACAACAACTAGAGTCATTTCATGTGTGTTCTTTTCACATACCACATATGGATCCACCAGTGTCATTGAAATGTGTGTTCTCTTCAGAGACCACACGTGGATCCACCAGTGTCATTGCATCTGCGCTCTTTTTACTAACAACAACGAGAGTCATTGCATGTGTGTTCTTTTCACATAGAACATATGGATCCACCAGTGTCATTGAAATGTGTGTTATTTTCACAATCCACCTATGGATCCACCAGTGTCATTGCATGTGTGCTCTTTTTACTTACAACAACCTGTTTCATTGCATGTGTGTTCTCTTCATTGACCACACATGAATCCACCAGTGTCATTGCATGTGTGCTCTTTTTACTATCAACAGTCAGAGTCATTGCATGACTATTATTTTCACATACCAAATATGGATCCACCAGTGTCATTGAAATGTGTGTTCTCTTCAGAGACCATAGATGGATCCACCAGTGTCATTGCATGTGTGCTCTTTTTACTAACAACAACCAGATTCATTGCATGTGTGTTCTTTTTACTAACAACAACCAGAGTCATTGCATGTGTGCACTATTTACTAACAACAACCAGAGTCATTGCATGTGTGTTCTTTTTACTAACAACAACCAGAGTCATTGCATGTGTGTTATTTTACTACAAACAACCAGTGTCATTTCATGTGTGTTCTCTTCAGAGACCACACATGGATCCACAAGTGTCATTGCATGTGTGTTCTTTTTACTAACAACAACTGGTGTCATTGCATGTGTGCTCTTTTCACATACCACATATGGATCCACCAGTGTCATTGAAATGTGTGTTCTCTTCAGAGAGCACACATGGATCCACCAGTGTCATTGCATGTGTGCTCTTTTTACTAACAACAACCAGAGTCATTGCATGTGTGTTCTTTTCACATACAACATATGGATCCACCAATGTCATTGAAATGTGTGTTCTTTTCACAATCCGCCTATGGATTCACCAGTGTCATTGCATGTGTGCTCTTTTTACTTACAACAACCAGAGTCATTGCATGTGTGTTCTCTTTAGAGACCACACATGAATCCACCAGTGTCATTGCATGTGTGCTCTTTTTACTAACAACAGCCAGAGTCATTGCATGACTTTTATTTTCACATACCAAATATGGATGCACCAGTGTCCTTGAAATGTGTGTTCTCTTCAGAGACCACACATGGATCCTGATGCCATTGCATGTGTGCTCTTTTTACTAACAACAACCAGAGTCATTGCATGTGTGTTCTTTTTACTAACAACAACCAGAGTGATTGCATGTGTGCACTTTTTACTAACAACAACCAGATCCACTACATGTGTGTTCTTTTTACTAACAACAACTGGTGTTATTGCATGTGTGTTATATTTACTAACAACGACCAGGGTCATTGCATGTGAGCTCTCTTTAGAGACCACACATGGATCCACCAGTGTCATTGCATGTGTGCTCTTTTACTAACAACAACTGGAGTCATTGCATGATTGTTCTTTTCACATAACACATATGGATCCACCAGTGTCATTGAAATGTGTGTTCTCTTCAGAGACCACAGATGGATCCACCAGTGTCATTGCATGTGTGCTCTTTTTACTAACAACAACCAGAGTCATTGCATGTGTGTTCTTTTCACATACCACATATGGATCCTCCAGTGTCATTAAAATGTGTGTTCTTTTCAGAGACCACACATGGATCCACCAGTGTCATTACATGTGTGCTCTTTTTACTAACAACAACTAGTGTCATTGCATGTGTGCTATTTTCACATGCCACATATGGATCCACCAGTGTCATTGCATGTGTGTTATTTTTACTAACAACAACCAGAGTCATTGAAATGTGTGTTCTCTTCAGAGACGACACATGGATCCACCAATGTCATTGCATGTGTGCTCTTTTACTAACAACAACCAGAGTCATTGCATGTGTGTTCTTTTCACATACCACATATGGATCCACCAGTGTCATTGAAATCTGTGTTCTTTTCAGAATCCACCTATGGATCCACCAGTGTCATTGCCTGTGTGCTCTTTTTACTAAGAACAACCAGTGTCATTGCATGTGTGCTCTTTTTACTAACAACAACCAAAGTCATTGCATGTGTGTTCTCTGCAGAGACCAAACATGAATCCACTAGTGTCATTGCATGTGTGCTCTTTTTACAAACAATAGCCAGAGTCATTGCATGACTATTAATTTCACATACCACATATAGATCCACCAGTGTCATTGAAATCTGTGTTCTCTTCAGAGACCACACATGGATCCACCAGTGTCATTGCATGTATGCTCTTTTACTAACAACAACAAGTGTTATTGCATGTCTATTTTTTCACTAACAACAACCAATGCCATTGCATGTGTGCTCTTTTTACTAACAACAACCAAAGTCATTGCATGTGTGTTCTCTTCAGAGACCACACATGAATCCACCAGTGTCATTGCATGTGTGCTCTTTTTACTAACAATAGCCAGAGTAATTGCATGACAAATATTTTCACATACCACATATGGATCCACCAGTGTCATTGAAAAGTGTGTTCTCTTCAGAGACCACACATGGATCCACCAGTGTCATTGCACGTGTGCTCTTTTTACTAACAACAACGAGAGTCATTGCATGTGTGTTCTTTTTACTAACAACAAACAGAGTCATTGCAGTTGTGCTCTTTTTACTAACAACAACCAGAGTCATTGCATGTGTGTTCTTTTTACTAACAACAACCAGAGTCATTGCATGTGTGTTCTTTTTACTAACAACAACCTGAGTCATTGCATGTGTGTTCTTTTTACTAACAACAACCAGAGTCATTGCATGTGTGCTCTCTTTAGAGACCACACATGGATTCACCAGTGTCATTGCATGTGTGTTCTTTTTACTAACAAGAACTGGAGTCATTGCATGTGTGTTCTTTTCACATACCACATATGGATCCACCAGTGTCATTGAAATATGTGTTCTCTTCAGAGACCACACATGGATCCACCAGTGTCATTGCATGTGTTCTCTTTTTACTAACAACAACCAGAGTCATTGCATGTGTGTTCTTTTTACTAACAACAACCAGAGTTATTGCATGTGTGTTCTTTTTACTAACAACAACCAGAGTCATTGAAATGTGTGTTCTCTTCAGAGACCACACATGGATCCACCAGTGTCAATGCATGTGTGCTCTTTTTACTAACAACAACCAGAGTCATTGCATGTCCATTCTTTTTACTAACAACCAAAGGTCATTGCATGTGTGTTCTTTTTACTAACAACAACTGAGTCATTGCATGTGTGTTCTTTTCACATACCATATATGAATCCACCAGTGTCATTGCATGTGTGTTCTCTTTAGAGACCACACATGGATCCTGATGTCATTGCATGTGTGCTCTTTTACTAACAACAACTGTGTTATTGCATGTGTGCTCTTTTCACATACCACATATGGATCCACCAAAGGTCATTGCATGTGTGTTCTTTTTACTAACAACAACTGGTCTCATTGCATGTGTGCTCTTTTCACATACCACATATGGATCCACCAGTGTCATTGAAATGTGTGTTCTCTTTAGAGACCACACATGGATCCACAAGTTTTAGTGCATGTATGTTCTTTTTACTAACAACAACTGGAGTCATTGCATGTGTGTTCTTTTCACATACCACATATGGATCCACCAGTGTCATTGAAATGTGTGTTCTCTTCAGAGACCACACATGGATCCTGATGTCATTGCATGTGTGCTCTTTTTACTTAACAACAACCAGAGTCATTGCATGTGTGTTCTTTTAACATACCACATGTGGATCCACCAGTGTTATTGAAATGTGTGTTCTTTTCACAATCCACCTATGGATCCACCAGTGTCATTGCATCTGTGCTCTTTTTACTAACAACAACCAAAGTCATTGCATGTGTGTTCTCTTCAGAGACCACACATGAATCCACTAGTGTCATTGCATGTGTGCTCTTTTTACTAACAATAGGCAGAGTCATTGCATGTGTTTTATTTTCACATACCACATATGGATCCACCAGTGTCATTGAAATGTGTGTTCTCTTTAGAGACCTCACATGGATACACAAGTGCCAGTGCACGTGTGTTCTTTTTACTAACAACAACTGGAGTCATTGCATGTGTGTTCTTTTCACATACCACATATGGATCCACCAGTGTCATTGAAATGTGTGTTCTCTTCAAAGACCACACATGGATCCACCAGTGTCATTGCATGTGTGCTCTTTTTACTAACAACAACCAGAGTCATTGCATGTGTGTTCTTTTCACATACCACATATGGATCCACCAGTGTCATTCAAATGTGTGTTCTTTTCACAATCCACCTATGGATCCACTAGTGTCATTGCATGTGTGCTCTTTTTACTAACAATAGCTAGAGTCATTGCGTGACTATTATTTTCACATACCGCATATGGATCCACCAGTGTCATTGAAATGTGTATTCTCTTTAGAGACCACACATGGATCCACAAGTGTCATTGCATGTGTGTTCTTTTTACTAACAACAACTGGAGTCATTGCATGTGTGTTATTTTCACATACCACATATGGATCCACCAGTGTCATTGAAATGTGTGTTCTCTTAAGAGACCACACATGGATCCACCAGTGTCATTGCATGTGTGCTCTTTTTACTAACAACAACCAGAGTCATTGCATGTGTGTTCTTTTCACATACCACATATGGATCCACCAGTGTTATTTAAATGTGTGTTCTTTTCACAATCCACCTATGGATCCACCAGTGTCATTGCATGTGTGCTATTTTTACTAACAATAAGCAAAGTCATTGCATGTGTGTTCTCTTCAGAGACCACACATGAATCCAAAGGGCATTGGATGTGTGCTCTTTTACTAACAATAGCGAGTCATTGCATGACAATTATGTTCACATACCACATATGGATCCACCAGTGTCATTTAAATGTGTGTTCTCTTGAGACCACACATGGATCCAGATGTCATTGCATGTGTACTCTTTTTACTAACAACAACCAGAGTCGTTGCATGTGTGTTCATTTTACTAACAACAACCAGAGTCATTGCATGTGTCTTCTTTTCACATACCACATATGGATCCACCAGTGTCATTGAAATGTGTGTTCTTTTCACAATCCACCTATGGATCCACCAGTGTCATTGCATGTGTGCCCTTTTTACTAACAACAACCAAATTCATTACATGTGTGTTCTCTGCAGAGACCACACATGAATCCACTAGTGTCATTGCATGTGTGCTCTTTTTACAAACAATAGCCAGAGTCATTGCATGACTATTAATTTCACATACCACATATGGATCCACCAGTGTCATTGAAATGTGTGTTCTCTTCAGAGACCACACATGGATCCACCAGTGTCATTGCATGTGTGCTCTTTTTACTAACAACAACCAGAGTCATTGCATGTGTGTTCTTTTTACTAACAACAACCAGAGTCATTGCATGTGTGCTCTTTTTACTAACAACAATTAGAGTCATTGCATGTGTGTTCTTTTTACTAACAACAACCAGAGTCATTGCATGTGTGTTCTCTTTACTAACAACAACCAAATTCATTGCATGTGTGTTCTTTTTACTAACAACAACCGGAGTCATTGCATGTGTGCTCTCTTTAGAGACCACACATGGATTCACCAGTGTCATTGCATGTGTGTTGTTTTTACTAACAACAACTGGAGTTATTGCATGTGTGTTCTTTTCACATACCACATATGAATTCACCAGTGTCATTGCATGTGTGTTCTCTTCAGAAACCACACATGGATCCACCAGTGTCATTGCATGTGTGCTCTTTTTACTAACAACAACTGGTGTCATTGCATGTGTGCTCTTTTCACATACCACATATGGATCCATCAGTGTCATTGCATGTGTGGTCTTTTTACTAACAACAACTGGTCTCATTGCATTTGTGCTCTTTTCACATACCACATATGGATCCACCAGTGTCATTGAAATGTGTGTTCTCTTTAGAGACCACACATGGATCCACAAGTATCATTGCATGTGTGTTATTTTTACTAACAACAACTGGAGTCATTGCATGTGTGTTCTTTTCACATACCACATATGGATCTACCAGTGTCATGGAAATGTGTGTTCTCTTCAGAGACCACACATGGATCCACCAGTGTCATTTTTGTGTGCTCTTTTTACTAACAACAACCAGAGTTATTGCATGTGTGTTCTTTTCACATACCACATATGGATCCACCAGTGTCATTGAAATTTGTGTTCTTTTCACAATTCACCTATGCATCCACCAGTATCATTGCATGTGTGGTCTTCTTACAAACAACAACCAAAGTCATTGCATGTGTGGTCTCTTCAGAGACCACACATGAATCCACCAGTGTCATTGCATGTGTGCTCTTTTTACTAACAATAGCCAGAGTCATTGCATGACTATTATTTTCACATACCACATATGGATCCACCAGTGTCATTGAAATGTGTGTTCTCTTCAGAGACCACACATGGATCCACTAGTGTCATTGCACGTGTGCTCTTTTTACTAACAACAACCAGAGTCATTGCATGTGTGTTCTTTTTACTAACAACAAACAGAGTCATTGCAGGTGTGCTCTTTTTACTAACAACAACCAGAGTCATTGCATGTGTGTTCTTTTTACTAACAACAACCAGAGTCATTGCATGTGTGTTCTTTTTACTAACAACAACCAGAGCCATTGCATGTGTTTTCTTTTTACTAACAACAACCAGAGTCATTCCATGTGTGCTCTCTTTAGAGACCACACATGGATTCACCAGTGTCATTTCATGTGTGTTCTTTTTACTAACAACAACTGGAGTCATTGCATGTGTATTCTTTTCACATACCACATATGGATCCACCAGTGTCATTGAAATGTGTGTTCTCTTCAGAGACCGCACATGGATCCACCAGTGTCATTGCATGTGTGCTCTTTTTACTAACAACAACCAGACTCATTGCATGTGTGTTCTTTTTACTAACAACAACCAGAGTTATTGCATGTGTGTTCTTTTTACTAACAACAACCAGAGTCATTAAAATGTGTGTTCTCTTCAGAGACCACACATGGATCCACCAGTGTCATTGCATGTGTGCTCTTTTTACTAACAACAACCAGAGTCATTGCATGTCTATTCTTTTTACTAACAACATCCAGTGTCATTGCATGTGTGATCTTTTTACTAACAACAACTCGAGTCATTGCATGTGTGTTCTTTTCACATACCATATATGGATCCACTAGTGTCATTGCATGTGTGTTCTCTTCAGAGACCACACATGAATCCACCATTGTCATTGCATGTCTGTTCTTTTTACTAACAACAACCAGAGTCATTGCATGTGTGCTCTTTTCACATACCACATATGGATCCACCAGTGTCATTGCATGTGTGTTCTTTTTATTAACAACAACTGGTCTCATTGCATGTGTGATCTTTTCACATACCACATATGGATCCACCCGTGTCATTGAAATGTGTGTTCTCTTCAGAGACCACACATGGATCCACAAGTGTCATTGCATGTGTGTTCTTTTTACTAACAACAACTAGAGTCATTTCATGTGTGTTCTTTTCACATACCACATATGGATCCACCAGTGTCATTGAAATGTGTGTTATCTTCAGAGACCACACGTGGATCCACCAGTGTCATTGCATGTGCGCTCTTTTTACTAACAACAATGAGAGTCATTGCGTGTGTGTTCTTTTCACATACAACATATGGATCCACCAGTGTCATTGAAATGTGTGCAATTTTCACATTCCACCTATGGATCCACCAGTGTCATTGCATGTGTGCTCTTTTTACTTACAACAACCAGAGTCATTGCATGTGTGTTCTCTTCAGAGACCACACATGAATCCACCAGTGTCATTGCATGTGTGCTCTTTTTACTAACAACAGCCAGAGTCATTGCATGACTATTATTTGCACATACCAAATATGGATCCACCAATGTCATTGAAATGTGTGTTCTCTTACGAGACCACAGATGGATCCACTGTCATTGCATGTGTGCTCTTTTTACTAACAACAACCAGAGTCATTGCATGTGTGTTCTTTTTACTAACAACAACCAGAGTCAATGCATGTGTGCACTATTTACTAACAACAACCAGAGTCATTGCATGTGTGTTCTTTTTACTAACAACAACCAGAGTCATTGCATATGTGTTCTTTTACTAACAACAACCATAGTCATTGCATGTGAGCTCCCTTTAGAGACCACACATGGATTCACTACTGTCATTGCATGTGTCTTCTTTTTACTAACAACAACTGGAGTCATTGCATGTGTGTTCTTTTCACATACCACATATGGATCCTCCAGTGTCATTCAAAAGTGTGTTCTCTTTAGAGACCACACATGGATCCTGATGTCATTGCATGTGTGCTCTTTTTACTAACAACAACCAGAGTCATTGCATGTGTGTTCTTTTCACATACCACATATGGATCCTCCAGTGTCATTGAAATGTGTGGTCTCTTCAGAGACCACAAATGGATCCACCAGTGTCATTAAATGTGTGCTCTTTTTACTAACAACAACTAATGTCATTGCATGTGTGCTATTTTCACATACCAAATATGGATCCACCTGTGTCATTGCATGTGTGTTATTTTTTCTAACAACAACCAGTCATTGAAATGTGTGTTCTCTTCAGAGACGACACATGGATCCACCAGTGTCATTGCATGTGTGCTCTTTTACTACCAACAACAAGAGTCATTGCATGTGTGTTCTTTTCACATACCACATATGATCCACCAGTGTCATTGAAATGTGTGTTCTTTTCACAATCCACCTATGGATCCACCAATGTCATTGCATGTGTGTTCTTTTTACTAACAACAACCAGAGTCATTGCATGTGTGTTCTTTTTACTAACAACAACCAGAGTCATTGAAATGTGTGTTCTCTTCAGAGACCACACATGGATCCACCAGTGTCATTGCATGTGTGCTCTTTTTACTAACAACAACCAGAGTCATTGCATGTCTATTCTTTTTACTAACAACAACCAGTGTCATTGCATGTGTGTTCTTTTTACTAACAACAACTGGAGTCATTGCATGTGTGTTCTTTTCACATACCATATATGGATCCACCAGTGTCATTGCATGTGTGTTCTCTTCAGAGACCACACATGAATCCACCATTGTCATTGCATGTCTGTTATTTTTACTAACAACAACCAGAGTCATTGCATGGGTGCTCTTTTCACATACCACATATGGATCCACCAGTGTCATTGCATGTGTGTTCTTTTTACTAACAACAACTGGTCTCATTGCATGTGTGCTCTTTTCACATACCACATATGGATCCACCAGTGTCATTGCATGTGTGTTCTTTTTACTAACAACAACCAGTGTCATTGCATGTGTGTTCTTTTTACTAACAACAACTAGAGTCAATTCATGACTATTCTTTTCACAAACCACATATGGATCCACCAGTGTCATTGCGTGTGTGTTCTCTTCAGAGACCACATATGGATCCACAAGTGTCATTGCATGTGTGTTCTTTTTACTAACAACAACTGGTGTCATTGCATGTGTGCTCTTTTCACATACCACATATGGATCCACCAGTGTCATTGAAATGTGTGTTCTCTTCAGAGAGCACACATGGATCCACCAGTGTCATTGCATGTGTGCTCTTAGTACTAACAACAACGAGTCATTGCATGTGTGTTCTTTTCACATACAACATATGGATCCACCAATGTCATTGAAATGTGTGTTCTTTTCACAATCCACCTATGGATCCACCAGTGTCATTGCATGTGTGCTCTTTTTACTTACAACAACCAGAGTCATTGCATGTGTGTTCTCTTTAGAGACCACACATGAATCCACCAGTGTCATTGCATGTGTGCTCTTTTTACTAACAACCAGTCATTGCATGACTTTTATTTTCACATACCAAATATGGATCCACAGTGTCCTTGAAATGTGTGTTCTCTTGAGCCCACACATGGATCCACTGATGCATTGCATGTGTGCTCTTTTACTAACAACAACCAGAGTCATTGCATGTGTGTTCTTTTTACTAACAACAACCAGCGTGATTGCATGTGTGCACTTTTTACTAACAACAACCAGATCCACTCCATGTGTGTTCTTTTTACTAAAAACAACCAGAGTCATTGCATGTGTGTTATATTTACTAACAACACTGTGGTCATTGCATGTGAGCTCTCTTTAGAGACCACACATGGATCCACCAGTGTCATTGCATGTGTGTTCTTTTTACTAACAACAACTGGAGTCATTGCATGATTGTTCTTTTCACATACCAAATATGGATCCACCAGTGTCATTGAAATGTGTGTTCTCTTCAGAGACCACACATGGATCCTGATGTCATTGCATGTGTGCTCTTTTACTAACAACAACCAGTCATTGCATGTGTGTTCTTTTCACATACCACATATGGATCCTCAGTGTCATTAAAATGTGTGTTCTTTTGAGACCACACATGGATCCTGATGTCATTACATGTGTGCTCTTTTTACAAACAACAACTAGTGTCATTGCATGTGTGCTATTTTCACATGCCACATATGGATCCACCAGTGTCATTGCATGTGTGTTATTTTTACTAACAACAACCAGAGTCATTGAAATGTGTGTTCTCTTCAGAGACGACACATGGATCCACCAATGTCATTGCATGTGTGCTATTTTACTAACAACAACCCGAGTCATTGCATGTGTGTTCTTTTCACATACCACATATGGATCCACCAGTGTCATTGAAATCTGTGTTCTTTTCAGAATCCACCTATGGATCCACCAGTGTCATTGCCTGTGTGCTCTTTTTACTAAGAACAACCAGTGTCATTGCATGTGTGCTCTTTTTACTAACAACAACCAAAGTCATTGCATGTGTGTTCTGTGCAGAGACCACACATGAATCCACTGTCATTGCATGTGTGCTCTTTTTACAAACATAGCAGAGTCATTGCATGACTATTAATTTCACATACCACATATAGATCCATGATGTCATTGAAATCATGTTCTCTTGAGACCACACATGGATCCACCTGATGTCATTGCATGCTCTTTTTACTAACAACAACAACAAGTGTTATTGCATGTCTGTTTTTTCACTAACAACAACCAATGCCATTGCATGTGTGCTCTTTTTACTAAAAACAACTGGAGTCATTGCATGTGTGTTCTTTTAACATACCACATATGGATCCACCAGTGTCATTGAAATGTGTGTTCTCTTCAAAGACCACACATGGATCCACCAGTGTCATTGCATGTGTGCTCTTTTTACTAACAACAACCAGAGTCATTGCATGTGTGTTCTTTTCCCATACCACATATGGATCCACCAGTGTCATTTAAATGTGTGTTCTTTTCACAATCCACCTATGGATCCACCGGTGTCATTGCATGTGTGCTATTTTTACTAACAATAAGCAAAGCCATTGCATGTGAGTTCTCTTCAGAGACCACACATGAATCCACCAGTGGCATTGCATGTGTGCTCTTTTTACTAACAATAGCCAGAGTCATTGCATGACTATTATTTTCACATACCATATGGATCCACAGTGTCATTTAAATGTGTGTTCTCTTCAGAGACCACACATGGATCCTGATGTCATTGCATGTGTACTCTTTTTACTAACAACAACTTTGAGTCATTGCATGTGTGTTCATTTTACTAACAACAACAAGAGTCATTGCATGTGTGTTCTTTTCACATACCACATATGGATCCACCAGTGTCATTGAAATGTGTGTTCTTTTCACAATCCACCTATGGATCCACCAGTGTCATTGCATGTGTGCCCTTTTTACTAACAACAACCAAAGTCATTGCATGTGTGTTCTCTGCAGAGACCACACATGAATCCACTAGTGTCATTGCATGTGTGCTCTTTTTACAAACACATAGAGTCATTGCATGACTATTAATTTCACATACCACATATGGATCCACCGGTGTCATTGAAATGTGTGTTCTCTTGAGAGACCACACATGGATCCTGAAGTCATTGCATGTGTGCTCTTTTACTAACAACCAGAGTCATTGCATGTGTGTTCTTTTACTAACAACAAACAGAGTCATTGCATGTGTGCTCTTTTACTAACAACAATTAGAGTCATTGCATGTGTGTTCTTTTTACTAACAACCGAGTCATTGCATGTGTGTTCTCTTTACTAACAACAACCAAAGTCATTGCATGTGTGTTCTTTTACTAACAACAGCAGTCATTGCATGTGTGTCTCTTTAGAGACCACACATGGATTCACCAGTGTCATTGCATGTGTGTTCTTTTACTAACAACAACCTGAGTCATTGCATGTGTGTTCTTTTCACATACCACATATGGATCACAGGTCATTGAAATGTGTTATCTTGAGACCACACATGGATCCACCGATGTCATTGCATGTGTGCTCTTTTACTAACAACAACCAGACTCATTGCATGTGTGTTCTTTTTACTAACAACCAGAGTTATTGCATGTGTGTTCTTTTACTAACAACAACCAGTCATTAAAATGTGTGTTCTCTTGAGATACCACACGGATCCACCAGTGTCATTGCATGTGTGCTCTTTTTACTAAGAACAACCATATTCATTGCATCTATGTTCTTTTTACTAACACCAACCAGTGTCATTGCATGTGTGTTCTTTTTACTAACAACAACTGGAGTCATTGCATGTGTGTTCTTTTCACATACCACATATGAATTCACCAGTGTCATTGCATGTGTGTTCTCTTCAGAAACCACACATGGATCCACCAGTGTCATTGCATGTGTGCTCTTTTTACTAACAACAACTGGTGTCATTGCATGTGTGCTCTTTTCACATACCACATATGGATCCATCAGTGTCATTGCATGTGTGGTCTTTTTACTAACAACAACTGGTCTCATTGCATGTGTGCTCTTTTCACATACCACATATGGATCCACCAGTGTCATTGAAATGTGTGTTCTCTTTAGAGACCACACATGGATCCACCAGTATCATTGCATGTGTGTTATTTTTACTAACAACAACTAGAGTCATTGCATGTGTGTTCTTTTCACATACCACATATGGATCTACCAGTGTCATGGAAATGTGTGTTCTCTTCAGAGACCACATGGATCCACCACCAAAGGTCATTTTGTGTGCTCTTTTACTAACAACAACCAGAGTTATTGCATGTGTGTTCTTTTCACATACAACAAAAGGATCCACAACTGTCAATGAAATTTGTGTTCTTTTAACAATCCACCTATTCATCCACCAAGATCATTGCATGTGGTCTTCTTACAAACAACAACCAAAGTCATTGCATGTGTGTTCTCTTGAGACCACATGAATCCACCAGTCATTGCATGTGTGCTCTTTTACTAACAATAGCAGTCATTGCATGACTATTATTTTCACATACCACATATGGATCCACAGTGTCATTGAAATGTGTTCTCTTGAGACCACACATGGATCCACTAGTGTCATTGCGTGTGCTCTTTTTACTAACAACAACCAGAGTCATTGCATGTGTGTTCTGTTTACTAACAACAAATGTAGTCATTGCATGTGTGTTCTCTTTACTAACAACACCAGAGTCATTGCATGTGTGTTCTTTTTACTAACAACAACCAGAGGCATTGCATGTGTGTTCTTTTTACTAACAACAACCAAAGTCATTGCATGTGTGTTCTTTTTACTAATAACAACCAGAGTCATTGAATGTGTGTTCTTTTTAGAGACCACACATGGATTCACCAGTGTCATTTCATGTGTGTTCTTTTTACTAACAACAACTGAGTCATTGCATGTGTATTCTTTTCACATACCATATGGATCCACCAGTGTCATTGAAATGTGTGTTCTCTTGAGACCGCATATGGATCCACCAGCTGTCATTGCATGTGTGCTTTTACTAACAACAACCAGACTCATTGCATGTGTGTTCTTTTTACTAACAACAACCAGAGTTATTGCATGTGTGTTCTTTTTACTAACAACAACCAGAGTCATTAAAATGTGTGTTCTCTTCAGAGACCACACATGGATCCACCAGTGTCATTGCATGTGTGATCTTTTACTAACAACGTAGTCATTGCATGTCTATTCTTTACTAACAACATCCAAAGGTCATTGCATTGTGATCTTTTACTAACAACAACTTTCAGTCATTGCATGTGTGTTCTTTTCACATACCATATATGGAGCCACTAGTGTCATTGCATGTGTGTTCTCTTCAGAGACCACACATGAATCCACCATTGTCATTGCATGTCTGTTCTTTTTACTAACAACAACCAGAGTCATTGCATGTGTGCTCTTTTCACATACCACATATGGATCCACCAGTGTCATTGCATGTGTGTTCTTTTTACTAACAACAACTTGTCTCATTGCATGTGTTTTCTTTTCACATTCCACATATGGATCCACCCGTGTCATTGAAATGTGTGTTCTCTTCAGAGACCACACATGGATCCACAAGTGTCATTGCATGTGTGTTCTTTTTACTAACAACAACTAGAGTCATTTCATGTGTGTTCTTTTCACATACCACATATGGATCCACCATGTCATTGAAATGTGTGTTATCTTCGAGACCACACGTGGATCCACCAGTGTCATTGCATGTGCGCTCTTTTTACTAACAACAATGAGAGTCATTGCATGTGTGTTCTTTTCACATACAACATATGGATCCACCAGTGTCATTGAGATGTGTGTAATTTTCACATTCCACCTATGGATCCACCAGTGTCATTTGTGTGCTCTTTTTACAACAACAGTCATTGCATGTGTGTTCTTTTGAGACCACACATGAATCCACCAATGTCATTGCATGTGTGCTCTTTTTACTAACAATGAGTCATTGCATGACTATTATTTTCACATACCAAATATGGATCCACCAGTGTCATTGAAATGTGTGTTCTCTTCAGAGACCACAGATGGATCCTGATGTCATTCATGTGTGCTCTTTTACTAACAACAACGTAGTCATTGCATGTGTGTTCTTTTTTACTAACAATAACCAGAGTCAATGCATGTGCACTATTTACTAACAACAACGAGTCATTTCATGTGTGTTCTTTTTACTAACAACAACCAGTCATTGCATATGTGTTATTTACTAACAACAACCAGAGTCATTTCCATGTGAGCTCCCTTTAGAGACCACACATGGATTCACCATGTCATTGCATGTGTCTTCTTTTACTAACAACGAGTCATTGCATGTGTGTTCTTTCACATACCATATGGATCCTCCAAAGTGTCATTCAAAGTGTGTTCTCTTCAGAGACCACACATGGATCCACCATGTCATTGCATGTGTGCTCTTTTTACTAACAACAACCAGACTCATTGCATGTGTGTTCTTTTTACTAACAACAACCAGAGTTATTGCATGTGTGTTCTTTTTACTAACAACAACCAGAGTCATTAAAATGTGTGTTCTCTTCAGAGACCACACATGGATCCACCAGTGTCATTGCATGTGTGCTCTTTTTACTAACAACAACCAGAGTCATTGCATGTCTATTCTTTTTACTAACAACATCCAGTGTCATTGCATGTGTGATCTTTTTACTAACAACAACTCGAGTCATTGCATGTGTGTTCTTTTCACATACCATATATGGATCCACAAGTGTCATTGCATGTGTTCTTCTTGAGACCACATGAATCCACCATTGTCATTGCATGTCTGTTCTTTTTACTAACAACAACCAGAGTCATTGCATGTGTGCTCTTTTCACATACCACATATGGATCCACCAGTGTCATTGCATGTGTGTTCTTTTTATTAACAACAACTGGTCTCATTGCATGTGTGATCTTTTCACATACCACATATGGATCCACCCGTGTCATTGAAATGTGTGTTCTCTTCAGAGACCACACATGGATCCACAAGTGTCATTGCATGTGTGTTCTTTTTACTAACAACAACTAGAGTCATTTCATGTGTGTTCTTTTCACATACCACATATGGATCCACCAGTGTCATTGAAATGTGTGTTATCTTCAGAGACCACACGTGGATCCACCAGTGTCATTGCATGTGCGCTCTTTTTACTAACAACAATGAGAGTCATTGCATGTGTGTTCTTTTCACATACAACATATGGATCCACCAGTGTCATTGAGATGTGTGTAATTTTCACATTCCACCTATGGATCCACCAGTGTCATTGCATGTGTGCTCTTTTTACTTACAACAACCAGAGTCATTGCATGTGTGTTCTCTTCAGAGACCACACATGAATCCACCAGTGTCATTGCATGTGTGCTCTTTTTACTAACAACAGCCAGAGTCATTGCATGACTATTATTTTCACATACCAAATATGGATCCACCAGTGTCATTGAAATGTGTGTTCTCTTCAGAGACCACAGATGGATCCACCAGTGTCATTGCATGTGTGCTCTTTTTACTAACAACAACCAGAGTCATTGCATGTGTGTTCTTTTTACTAACAACAACCAGAGTCAATGCATGTGTGCACTATTTACTAACAACAACCAGAGTCATTTCATGTGTGTTCTTTTTACTAACAACAACCAGAGTCATTGCATATGTGTTATTTTACTAACAACAACCAGAGTCATTTCATGTGAGCTCCCTTTAGAGACCACACATGGATTCACTACTGTCATTGCATGTGTCTTCTTTTTACTAACAACAACTGGAGTCATTGCATGTGTGTTCTTTTCACATACCACATATGGATCCTCCAGTGTCATTCAAAAGTGTGTTCTCTTCAGAGACCACACATGGATCCACCAGTGTCATTGCATGTGTGCTCTTTTTACTAACAACAACCAGAGTCATTGCATGTGTGTTCTTTTCACATACCACATATGGATCCTCCAGTGTCATTGAAATGTGTGGTCTCTTCAGAGACCACAAATGGATCCACCAGTGTCATTAAATGTGTGCTCTTTTTACTAACAACAACTAATGTCATTGCATGTGTGCTATTTTCACATACCAAATATGGATCCACCTGTGTCATTGCATGTGTGTTATTTTTACTAACAACCAGTCATTGAAATGTGTGTTCTCTTCAGAGACGACACATGGATCCACCAGTGTCATTGCATGTGTGCTCTTTTACTACCAACAACAAGAGTCATTGCATGTGTGTTCTTTTCACATACCACATATGATCCACCAGTGTCATTGAAATGTGTGTTCTTTTCACAATCCACCTATGGATCCACCAATGTCATTGCATGTGTGTTCTTTTTACTAACAACAACCAGAGTCATTGCATGTGTGTTCTTTTTACTAACAACAACTAGAGTCATTGAAATGTGTGTTCTCTTTAGAGACCACACATGGATCCACTAGTGTCATTTTATGTGTGTTCTTTTTACTAACAACAACCAGAGTCATTGCAGATGTCTATTCTTTTTTATTAACAACAACCAGTGTTATTGCATGTGTGTTCTTTTTTCTAACAACAACTGGAGTCATTTCTTGTGTGTTCTTTTCACATACCATATATGGATCCACCAGTGTCATTGCATGTCTGTTCTCTTCAGAGACCACACATGAATCCACCATTGTCATTGCATGTCTGTTCTTTTTACTAACAACAACCAGAGTCATTGCATGGGTGCTCTTTTCACATACCACATATCGATCCACCAGTGTCATTGCATGTGTGTTCTTTTTACTAACAACAACTGGTCTCATTGCATGTGTGCTCTTTCACATACCATGGATCTACCAGTGTCATTATGTCTGTTTCTTTTACTAACAACAACCAGTGTCATTGCATGTGTTTTCTTTTACTAACAACAACTAGAGTCAATTCATGACTATTCTTTTCACAAACCACATATGGATCCACCAAGTTGTCATTACCATAAGTAGTTCTCTTCAGAGACCACACATGGATCCACAAGTAAGCCAGATGTGTGTTCTTTTTGACTAACAACAACTCGTGTCATTGCATGTGTGCTCTTTTCACATACCACATATGGATCCACTAAAGGTCATTGAAATGTGTGTTTCTTCAGAGAGCACACATGGATCCACCAGCAGTCAATATTGACATGTGTGTTTTTTTACTAACAACAACCAGAGTCTGCGATGTGTGTTCTTTCACATACAACATATGGATCCACCAATGTCATTGAAATGTGTGTGTTCTTTTCACAATCCACCCACATATGGATCAATCACCAAAGGTCATGGTGATGTGTGCTCTTTTTTTACTTACAACAAACCTGTAGTCATTGCATGTGCAATGTTCTCTTTGAGACCACACATGAATCCACCAAAGTCATTGCAGATGTGTGCTCTTTTTTTACTATCAAATGTTTTAGAGTCATTGCATGACTTTTATATTTCACATATGTACCCAAATATGGATCCACCCAAGTGTCCTTAACAATGTGTGTTCATCTTCAGAGACTACGGGGATGATCCACTCAAAGAAGCCATTGCATGTGTGCTCTTTTACTAACAAACAACCGAGTCATTGCATGTGTGTTCTTTTTACCAACAATGTCAATCTTTAGTGATACGTATGTGTGGGTGCACTTTTTACTATCAACAACTGGCATTCACCCATGTGTAATTTTTTTACTAACAACAACCGTAGGCTATTGTGTAAGAGTTATTTACTAACAACCCAATTGTCATTGACAGATGTAAGCTTCCTTGATGACCACACATTCCACCATTAAAGGCTATTGCATGTGTGTTCTTTTTACTAACAACAACTGAGTCATCAAGCATGATCGTTTTACCACATACCACATAAGGGATCCACCAAAATATTGGTCCAAATGTGTTCTTTCAGAGACCATGTTACGGATCCACCTGCGTCATTGCATGTGCTCTTTTACTAATACCAAACTGTGAGCTACGTATAAAGTTCTTTTCTACATACAAATATATGGATCCCGTTGTCATTAAATGTAGTTTTTCAGACCATGGATCCATATTGGCTTACATGTGTGTTTTTTATCAGTTAACAATCAGCCGCATGTATGTAATACATGCCACATATGATCCGACCAAAGGTTGGCTGCACGTGTGTTATTTTTACTAACAACATCCAGAGTCATTGAATGTGTGTTCTCTTAGATGGCAATAAGGATTCACCAAAGAAGTCATTGCATGCAAGTTTTTTACTAACAGCCAACTAGAGACATCGTATGTCCTGCTCTTTTTATCAACAACAACCAGAGTCATCGTGATGTGTTTTTTCACATACCACATATATGATCCATCAAAGGTCATTGAAAAATGTGTAATTATTATTCCACCCATGGATCCACTCCAGTTGTCATTGCATGCTCTTTTACTTACAACAACCGAGTCATCAGATGTGTGTTCTTTCATACCGGCATATGAATCCAAAATGTCATTGAAATCAGTGTTCTTTTCAATCCACCTATGGATCCACCAAAGGTTATCACTGTGGTGCCTCTTTTTACTAACAACAAATCTCGAAATAATACATGTGTTCTTTATCAACAACAACCAGAGCTATTGCTCTGTGTTCTCTTCTTGTAGACCACAAATGGATCCAGACTCAAGGTCATTGCATGTGTGTTCTTTTACTAAGAACAATCGAGTCATGTAATGTGTGTTCTTTCACATACATATAGATTCACCAAAGGTCATTGAAATCAGCCTTCAGAGACTACACATGGATCCACCAAAAGTCATTGCATGCGTTTCTTTTATTAACAACAACAAGAGTTATTGGTGATGTCTGGTTAATTAACAATAAAATACTTACTGTGATGTGCTCTTTTTACTAACAACACCCAAACACAATTCAGAAATTTTTAGAGACCACACATGAATCCACCAAAGAGCCTACAGCCTTTTGATTACAGTTGTTTTACTAACAACCAGAAATATTGCATGTGTTCTTTTTTACCAATAACAAACTGTAGTCATCAGATGTGTTTCATTAATAACAACTCGAGTCATTACGTGTTTTTTGCCAACAACAACTATAGTCATCAGATGTGTGTTTCTTAGAGACCACATGGATTCACTAAAGGTTACTGTGATGTATTCTTTTACTAATAAGAACTGGAGCCAGATGTGTGTTCTTTTTTCACATACCACATATGGATCCACTAGTGTCATTAAATGTGTTTCTTCAGAGACCACACATGGATCCACGAGTGTCATTGCAGATGGTGTTTTACTAACAAATAACTAGAAATAACATGTGTGTCTTTTTTTACTAACAACAAACTGTAGCTATTGCATGTGTGTTCTTTTTTACTAACAACAACCGTAGTCATTGAAATGTGTGTTTCTCTGTGAGACCACACATGGATCCACCAACGTCATCGCATGTGTGCTCTTTTTACTAACAAAACTAGAGCGCTTGCATGTGTGCTCTTTTCACATACCACATATGGATCCACCCGTTGTCATTGAAATGTAGTTCTTTTTCGTAGACCACACATGGATGCAATAAGCATTGTATGTGTTCTTTTACTAATAACTAGAGTCATCAGACAGGTGTTCTTTCACATACCACATATGGATCCACTAAGGTCACGAAATGTGTGTTCTCTTCAGAGACCAATACATGGATCCACCAAATGTCATTGTATGCCTTTTTTACTAAAAACAACTAGAGTCATTGTGGCGCGCTCTTTTACTAACAACAACCAAGAGTCATTGCATGTGTGTGCTTTTTTAATAACAACAAATCCTAGTCATTGAAAATGTGTGTCTTCTTTAGAGACTAATATGATCCACCAAGGTTACTGCATGTGTGCTCTTTTTTACTAACAATGTCTGTACATTGCGGCTGTCCTGTTTCTTTTACTAACAACAACCAGAAATATTGCATGTGTGTTTTTCACATACCACATATGGATCCACCAAGAACACAGGTGTGTGTTGTTTTTACTAACAACAACTGACTCATTCCACAGGTGTTTTTCACATACCACATATGGATCCACCAAAGTGTCATTGAAAATGTGTTCTTTCCGGTGAGACCACATGGATCCTGCAAGTGTCATTACATGTGTGTTCTTTTTACTAATAACAATCAGTATTGATGACTATTATTTTCTACATACCATATATGGATCCACTGTTAATAATGAAATGTGTTCTTCTTCAGAGACCTCACACATGGATCCACCAAGGTTATTGTATGTGTGCTCTTTTACTAAAACAACTAGTATTTATTGTATGTGTGTTCTTTTTACTAACAACAACCGTAGTCATTGCATGTGTGCTCTTTTACTAACAGCTCAACTAAGTCATTGATGTGTGTTCTTTTTTACTAACAACAACAAGAGCTATTGCATGTGTGTTCTTTTACTAATAATAACTATAGTCATTATTGTTCTTCAGACCACACATATTCACCTATGTCATTGCATGTGTGTTCTTTTACTAACAAATAACTAGAGCTTGTACGTGTGTTCTTTTCACATACTCATATATGGATCCACCTCATGAAATGTGTACATTCCTGAGACTACATGATCCACGAAAGTCATTGCATATGTGCCTTTGTATTTAACAAATAAACCAGAGCTGTACGTGTTCTTTTTACTAACAACAACCAGAGTTATTGCATGTGTGTTCTTTTTACTAACAACAACCGTAGTCATTGGGTATTGTGTTCTTTTTACCACAACAAACTGTGAAATAATGGAAATGTAGTTTCTTCAGAGACCATACGTATTCCAAATTGTCATTGCATGTGCTCTTACTTGAAATAACAATTAGAGTCATTGCATGTCTGCTCTTTTACTAACAAATAAACTGTGAGTCATTATATTAACCGCTCTTTTCTCTGTTCACATATGGATCCACCAAAGGTTTGTACGTGTTCTTTTACTAACAACAACGTCCCATTGCATGTGTGCCTTCACATACCACATAAGGATCCCACCAGTTATTGAAATGTGTTCTTTTCAGACCAACATGGATCCACAAGTGTCATTACATGTGTGTTCTTTTACTAACAACAACTAGAGCCATTGGTGACAAAGGTTTCTTTTCACATACCCACATATGGACCACCAGTACGCTGAAATGTGTGTTCTTCTTTAGAGACCACATGGATCCACCCGCTGTCATTGCATGTGCTCTTTTACTTACTGAATTAAATCCGTAGAGTCATCATGATAAGTGGTGTGTTCTTTCACATACAACATATGGATCCACCAAAGGTCATTGAAATGTGTGTTCTTTCATAATCCACCTATGGATCCACCAAGAATTGCATGTGTGCTCTTTTTTTACTTGGTAACAACTGTAGTCATTGGATGTGT